>CP130734.1:39078147-39137800 GCA_030553155.1 Nippostrongylus brasiliensis
CGCCCCGATGCCGGCATCGACGAAAATTTCAAAAATTTCCGAAAAACGAATTTCACCGCCGGCCATTCTAAATAGTAAATTCGTATTCTACTCGTCGAAACGAGTCGAGTGCTATGCAATTTGGGCAGTCTAGAGGCCGGGAAAGTGGTTTTTCGGCGCCGCAAAGTGCGAAAAATCGCCCCGATGCCGGCATCGACGAAAATTTCAAAAATTTCCGAAGAACGAATTTCACCGCCGGCCATTCTAAATAGTAAATTCGTATTCTACTCGTCGAAACGAATCGAATGCTATGCAATGTGGGCAGTCTAGAGGCCGGGAAAGTGGTTTTTCGGCGCCGCAAAGTGCGAAAAATCGCCCCGATGCCGGCATCGACGAAAATTTCAAAAATTTCCGAAAAACGAATTTCACCGCCGGGCATTCTGAATAGTAAATTCGTATTCTACTCGTCGAAACGAGTCGAATGCTATGCAATTTGGGCAGTCTAGAGGCCGGGAAAGCGGTTTTTCGGCGCCGCAAAGTGCGAAAAATCGCCCCGATGCCGGCATCGACGAAAATTTCAAAAATTTCCGAAAAACGAATTTCACCGCCGGCCATTCTGAATAGTAAATTCGTATTCTACTCGTCGAAACGAATCGAATGCTATGCAATTTGGGCAGTCTAGAGGCCGGGAAAGTGGTTTTTCGGCGCCGCAAAGTGCGAAAAATCGCCCCGATGCCGGCATCGACGAAAATTTCAAAAATTTCCGAAAAACGAATTTCACCGCCGGCCAATCTAAATAGTAAATTCGTATTCTACTCGTCGAAACGAATCGAATGCTATGCAATGTGGGCAGTCTAGAGGCCGGGAAAGTGGTTTTTCGGCGCCGCAAAGTGCGAAAAATCGCCCCGATGCCGGCATCGACGAAAATTTCAAAAATTTCCGAAGAACGAATTTCACCGCCGGCCATTCTAAATAGTAAATTCGTATTCTACTCGTCGAAACGAGTCGAGTGCTATGCAATTTGGGCAGTCTAGAGGCCGGGAAAGTGGTTTTTCGGCGCCGCAAAGTGCGAAAAATCGCCCCGATGCCGGCATCGACGAAAATTTCAAAAATTTCCGAAGAACGAATTTCACCGCCGGCCATTCTAAATAGTAAATTCGTATTCTACTCGTCGAAACGAGTCGAGTGCTATGCAATTTGGGCAGTCTAGAGGCCGGGAAAGTGGTTTTTCGGCGCCGCAAAGTGCGAAAAATCGCCCCGATGCCGGCATCGACGAAAATTTCAAAAATTTCCGAAAAACGAATTTCACCGCCGGCCATTCTAAATAGTAAATTCGTATTCTACTCGTCGAAACGAATCGAAGGCTATGCAATTTGGGCAGTCTAGAGGCCGGGAAAGTGGTT
Source organism: Nippostrongylus brasiliensis (assembly GCA_030553155.1). Classification (NCBI taxonomy): domain Eukaryota; kingdom Metazoa; phylum Nematoda; class Chromadorea; order Rhabditida; family Heligmosomidae; genus Nippostrongylus; species Nippostrongylus brasiliensis. The sequence goes on from CP130734.1 coordinate 39,079,530, forward strand.
TTTCGGCGCCGCAAAGTGCGAAAAATCGCCCCGATGCCGGCATCGACGAAAATTTCAAAAATTTCCGAAAAACGAATTTCACCGCCGGCCATTCTAAATAGTAAATTCGTATTCTACTCGTCGAAACGAGTCGAGTGCTATGCAATTTGGGCAGTCTAGAGGCCGGGAAAGTGGTTTTTCGGCGCCGCAAAGTGCGAAAAATCGCCCCGATGCCGGCATCGACGAAAATTTCAAAAATTTCCGAAAAACGAATTTCACCGCCGGCCATTCTAAATAGTAAATTCGTATTCTACTCGTCGAAACGAATCGAATGCTATGCAATGTGGGCAGTCTAGAGGCCGGGAAAGTGGTTTTTCGGCGCCGCAAAGTGCGAAAAATCGCCCCGATGCCGGCATCGACGAAAATTTCAAAAATTTCCGAAAAACGAATTTCACCGCCGGCCAATCTAAATAGTAAATTCGTATTCTACTCGTCGAAACGAATCGAATGCTATGCAATTTGGGCAGTCTAGAGGCCGGGAAAGCGGTTTTTCGGCGCCGCAAAATGCGAAAAATCGCCCCGATGCCGGCATCGACGAAAATTTCAAAAATTTCCGAAAAACGAATTTCACCGCCGGCCAATCTAAATAGTAAATTCGTATTCTACTCGTCGAAACGAATCGAATGCTATGCAATGTGGGCAGTCTAGAGGCCGGGAAAGTGGTTTTTCGGCGCCGCAAAGTGCGAAAAATCGCCCCGATGCCGGCATCGACGAAAATTTCAAAAATTTCCGAAGAACGAATTTCACCGCCGGCCATTCTAAATAGTAAATTCGTATTCTACTCGTCGAAACGAGTCGAGTGCTATGCAATTTGGGCAGTCTAGAGGCCGGGAAAGTGGTTTTTCGGCGCCGCAAAGTGCGAAAAATCGCCCCGATGCCGGCATCGACGAAAATTTCAAAAATTTCCGAAGAACGAATTTCACCGCCGGCCATTCTTAATAGTAAATTCGTATTCTACTCGTCGAAACGAGTCGAGTGCTATGCAATTTGGGCAGTCTAGAGGCCGGGAAAGTGGTTTTTCGGCGCCGCAAAGTGCGAAAAATCGCCATCGAAAATTTCAAAAATTTCCGAAGAACGAATTTCACCGCCGGCCATTCTAAATAGTAAATTCGTATTCTACTCGTCGAAACGAGTCGAGTGCTATGCATTTTTCGGCGCCGCAAAGTGCGAAAAATCGACGAAAATTTCAAAAATTTCCGAAGAACGAATTTCACCGCCGGCCATTCTAAATAGTAAATTCGTATTCTACTCGTCGAAACGAGTCGAGTGCTATGCAATTTGGGCAGTCTAGAGGCCGGGAAAGTGGTTTTTCGGCGCCGCAAAGTGCGAAAAATCGCCCCGATGCCGGCATCGACGAAAATTTCAAAAATTTGCGAAAAACGAATTTCACCGCCGGCCAATCTAAATAGTAAATTCGTATTCTACTCGTCGAAACGAATCGAATGCTATGCAATGTGGGCAGTCTAGAGGCCGGGAAAGTGGTTTTTCGGCGCCGCAAAGTGCGAAAAATCGCCCCGATGCCGGCATCGACGAAAATTTCAAAAATTTCCGAAGAACGAATTTCACCGCCGGCCATTCTAAATAGTAAATTCGTATTCTACTCGTCGAAACGAGTCGAGTGCTATGCAATTTGGGCAGTCTAGAGGCCGGGAAAGTGGTTTTTCGGCGCCGCAAAGTGCGAAAAATCGCCCCGATGCCGGCATCGACGAAAATTTCAAAAATTTCCGAAGAACGAATTTCACCGCCGGCCATTCTAAATAGTAAATTCGTATTCTACTCGTCGAAACGAGTCGAGTGCTATGCAATTTGGGCAGTCTAGAGGCCGGGAAAGTGGTTTTTCGGCGCCGCAAAGTGCGAAAAATCGCCCCGATGCCGGCATCGACGAAAATTTCAAAAATTTCCGAAAAACGAATTTCACCGCCGGCCATTCTAAATAGTAAATTCGTATTCTACTCGTCGAAACGAATCGAAGGCTATGCAATTTGGGCAGTCTAGAGGCCGGGAAAGTGGTTTTTCGGCGCCGCAAAGTGCGAAAAATCGCCCCGATGCCGGCATCGACGAAAATTTCAAAAATTTCCGAAAAACGAATTTCACCGCCGGCCATTCTAAATAGTAAATTCGTATTCTACTCGTCGAAACGAGTCGAGTGCTATGCAATTTGGGCAGTCTAGAGGCCGGGAAAGTGGTTTTTCGGCGCCGCAAAGTGCGAAAAATCGCCCCGATGCCGGCATCGACGAAAATTTCAAAAATTTCCGAAAAACGAATTTCACCGCCGGCCATTCTAAATAGTAAATTCGTATTCTACTCGTCGAAACGAATCGAATGCTATGCAATGTGGGCAGTCTAGAGGCCGGGAAAGTGGTTTTTCGGCGCCGCAAAGTGCGAAAAATCGCCCCGATGCCGGCATCGACGAAAATTTCAAAAATTTCCGAAAAACGAATTTCACCGCCGGCCAATCTAAATAGTAAATTCGTATTCTACTCGTCGAAACGAATCGAATGCTATGCAATTTGGGCAGTCTAGAGGCCGGGAAAGTGGTTTTTCGGCGCCGCAAAGTGCGAAAAATCGCCCCGATGCCGGCATCGACGAAAATTTCAAAAATTTCCGAAAAACGAATTTCACCGCCGGCCATTCTAAATAGTAAATTCGTATTCTACTCGTCGAAACGAATCGAATGCTATGCAATGTGGGCAGTCTAGAGGCCGGGAAAGTGGTTTTTCGGCGCCGCAAAGTGCGAAAAATCGCCCCGATGCCGGCATCGACGAAAATTTCAAAAATTTCCGAAAAACGAATTTCACCGCCGGCCATTCTAAATAGTAAATTCGTATTCTACTCGTCGAAACGAATCGAATGCTATGCAATTTGGGCAGTCTAGAGGCCGGGAAAGTGGTTTTTCGGCGCCGCAAAGTGCGAAAAATCGCCCCGATGCCGGCATCGACGAAAATTTCAAAAATTTCCGAAGAACGAATTTCACCGCCGGCCATTCTAAATAGTAAATTCGTATTCTACTCGTCGAAACGAGTCGAGTGCTATGCAATTTGGGCAGTCTAGAGGCCGGGAAAGTGGTTTTTCGGCGCCGCAAAGTGCGAAAAATCGCCCCGATGCCGGCATCGACGAAAATTTCAAAAATTTCCGAAGAACGAATTTCACCGCCGGCCATTCTAAATAGTAAATTCGTATTCTACTCGTCGAAACGAGTCGAGTGCTATGCAATTTGGGCAGTCTAGAGGCCGGGAAAGTGGTTTTTCGGCGCCGCAAAGTGCGAAAAATCGCCCCGATGCCGGCATCGACGAAAATTTCAAAAATTTCCGAAAAACGAATTTCACCGCCGGCCATTCTAAATAGTAAATTCGTATTCTACTCGTCGAAACGAGTCGAATGCTATGCAATTTGGGCAGTCTAGAGGCCGGGAAAGTGGTTTTTCGGCGCCGCAAAGTGCGAAAAATCGCCCCGATGCCGGCATCGACGAAAATTTCAAAAATTTCCGAAGAACGAATTTCACCGCCGGCCATTCTAAATAGTAAATTCGTATTCTACTCGTCGAAACGAATCGAGTGCTATGCAATTTGGGCAGTCTAGAGGCCGGGAAAGTGGTTTTTCGGCGCCGCAAAGTGCGAAAAATCGCCCCGATGCCGGCATCGACGAAAATTTCAAAAATTTCCGAAAAACGAATTTCACCGCCGGCCATTCTAAATAGTAAATTCGTATTCTACTCGTCGAAACGAGTCGAATGCTATGCAATTTGGGCAGTCTAGAGGCCGGGAAAGTGGTTTTTCGGCGCCGCAAAGTGCGAAAAATCGCCCCGATGCCGGCATCGACGAAAATTTCAAAAATTTGCGAAAAACGAATTTCACCGCCGGCCAATCTAAATAGTAAATTCGTATTCTACTCGTCGAAACGAATCGAATGCTATGCAATTTGGGCAGTCTAGAGGCCGGGAAAGCGGTTTTTCGGCGCCGCAAAATGCGAAAAATCGCCCCGATGCCGGCATCGACGAAAATTTCAAAAATTTCCGAAGAACGAATTTCACCGCCGGCCATTCTAAATAGTAAATTCGTATTCTACTCGTCGAAACGAATCGAGTGCTATGCAATTTGGGCAGTCTAGAGGCCGGGAAAGTGGTTTTTCGGCGCCGCAAAGTGCGAAAAATCGCCCCGATGCCGGCATCGACGAAAATTTCAAAAATTTCCGAAAAACGAATTTCACCGCCGGCCAATCTAAATAGTAAATTCGTATTCTACTCGTCGAAACGAATCGAATGCTATGCAATGTGGGCAGTCTAGAGGCCGGGAAAGTGGTTTTTCGGCGCCGCAAAGTGCGAAAAATCGCCCCGATGCCGGCATCGACGAAAATTTCAAAAATTTCCGAAAAACGAATTTCACCGCCGGCCAATCTAAATAGTAAATTCGTATTCTACTCGTCGAAACGAATCGAATGCTATGCAATGTGGGCAGTCTAGAGGCCGGGAAAGTGGTTTTTCGGCGCCGCAAAGTGCGAAAAATCGCCCCGATGCCGGCATCGACGAAAATTTCAAAAATTTCCGAAGAACGAATTTCACCGCCGGCCATTCTAAATAGTAAATTCGTATTCTACTCGTCGAAACGAATCGAATGCTATGCAATTTGGGCAGTCTAGAGGCCGGGAAAGTGGTTTTTCGGCGCCGCAAAGTGCGAAAAATCGCCCCGATGCCGGCATCGACGAAAATTTCAAAAATTTCCGAAAAACGAATTTCACCGCCGGCCAATCTAAATAGTAAATTCGTATTCTACTCGTCGAAACGAATCGAATGCTATGCAATGTGGGCAGTCTAGAGGCCGGGAAAGTGGTTTTTCGGCGCCGCAAAGTGCGAAAAATCGCCCCGATGCCGGCATCGACGAAAATTTCAAAAATTTCCGAAGAACGAATTTCACCGCCGGCCATTCTAAATAGTAAATTCGTATTCTACTCGTCGAAACGAGTCGAGTGCTATGCAATTTGGGCAGTCTAGAGGCCGGGAAAGTGGTTTTTCGGCGCCGCAAAGTGCGAAAAATCGCCCCGATGCCGGCATCGACGAAAATTTCAAAAATTTCCGAAGAACGAATTTCACCGCCGGCCATTCTAAATAGTAAATTCGTATTCTACTCGTCGAAACGAATCGAGTGCTATGCAATTTGGGCAGTCTAGAGGCCGGGAAAGTGGTTTTTCGGCGCCGCAAAGTGCGAAAAATCGCCCCGATGCCGGCATCGACGAAAATTTCAAAAATTTCCGAAAAACGAATTTCACCGCCGGCCATTCTAAATAGTAAATTCGTATTCTACTCGTCGAAACGAATCGAATGCTATGCAATTTGGGCAGTCTAGAGGCCGGGAAAGTGGTTTTTCGGCGCCGCAAAGTGCGAAAAATCGCCCCGATGCCGGCATCGACGAAAATTTCAAAAATTTCCGAAAAACGAATTTCACCGCCGGCCAATCTAAATAGTAAATTCGTATTCTACTCGTCGAAACGAATCGAATGCTATGCAATGTGGGCAGTCTAGAGGCCGGGAAAGTGGTTTTTCGGCGCCGCAAAGTGCGAAAAATCGCCCCGATGCCGGCATCGACGAAAATTTCAAAAATTTCCGAAGAACGAATTTCACCGCCGGCCAATCTAAATAGTAAATTCGTATTCTACTCGTCGAAACGAATCGAATGCTATGCAATTTGGGCAGTCTAGAGGCCGGGAAAGCGGTTTTTCGGCGCCGCAAAATGCGAAAAATCGCCCCGATGCCGGCATCGACGAAAATTTCAAAAATTTCCGAAAAACGAATTTCACCGCCGGCCAATCTAAATAGTAAATTCGTATTCTACTCGTCGAAACGAATCGAATGCTATGCAATGTGGGCAGTCTAGAGGCCGGGAAAGTGGTTTTTCGGCGCCGCAAAGTGCGAAAAATCGCCCCGATGCCGGCATCGACGAAAATTTCAAAAATTTCCGAAGAACGAATTTCACCGCCGGCCATTCTAAATAGTAAATTCGTATTCTACTCGTCGAAACGAGTCGAGTGCTATGCAATTTGGGCAGTCTAGAGGCCGGGAAAGTGGTTTTTCGGCGCCGCAAAGTGCGAAAAATCGCCCCGATGCCGGCATCGACGAAAATTTCAAAAATTTCCGAAGAACGAATTTCACCGCCGGCCATTCTAAATAGTAAATTCGTATTCTACTCGTCGAAACGAGTCGAGTGCTATGCAATTTGGGCAGTCTAGAGGCCGGGAAAGTGGTTTTTCGGCGCCGCAAAGTGCGAAAAATCGCCCCGATGCCGGCATCGACGAAAATTTCAAAAATTTCCGAAGAACGAATTTCACCGCCGGCCATTCTAAATAGTAAATTCGTATTCTACTCGTCGAAACGAGTCGAGTGCTATGCAATTTGGGCAGTCTAGAGGCCGGGAAAGTGGTTTTTCGGCGCCGCAAAGTGCGAAAAATCGCCCCGATGCCGGCATCGACGAAAATTTCAAAAATTTCCGAAAAACGAATTTCACCGCCGGCCATTCTAAATAGTAAATTCGTATTCTACTCGTCGAAACGAGTCGAGTGCTATGCAATTTGGGCAGTCTAGAGGCCGGGAAAGTGGTTTTTCGGCGCCGCAAAGTGCGAAAAATCGCCCCGATGCCGGCATCGACGAAAATTTCAAAAATTTCCGAAAAACGAATTTCACCGCCGGCCATTCTAAATAGTAAATTCGTATTCTACTCGTCGAAACGAGTCGAGTGCTATGCAATTTGGGCAGTCTAGAGGCCGGGAAAGTGGTTTTTCGGCGCCGCAAAGTGCGAAAAATCGCCCCGATGCCGGCATCGACGAAAATTTCAAAAATTTCCGAAAAACGAATTTCACCGCCGGCCAATCTAAATAGTAAATTCGTATTCTACTCGTCGAAACGAATCGAATGCTATGCAATTTGGGCAGTCTAGAGGCCGGGAAAGCGGTTTTTCGGCGCCGCAAAGTGCGAAAAATCGCCCCGATGCCGGCATCGACGAAAATTTCAAAAATTTCCGAAAAACGAATTTCACCGCCGGCCATTCTAAATAGTAAATTCGTATTCTACTCGTCGAAACGAGTCGAGTGCTATGCAATTTGGGCAGTCTAGAGGCCGGGAAAGTGGTTTTTCGGCGCCGCAAAGTGCGAAAAATCGCCCCGATGCCGGCATCGACGAAAATTTCAAAAATTTCCGAAAAACGAATTTCACCGCCGGCCATTCTAAATAGTAAATTCGTATTCTACTCGTCGAAACGAGTCGAGTGCTATGCAATTTGGGCAGTCTAGAGGCCGGGAAAGTGGTTTTTCGGCGCCGCAAAGTGCGAAAAATCGCCCCGATGCCGGCATCGACGAAAATTTCAAAAATTTCCGAAAAACGAATTTCACCGCCGGCCATTCTAAATAGTAAATTCGTATTCTACTCGTCGAAACGAATCGAGTGCTATGCAATTTGGGCAGTCTAGAGGCCGGGAAAGTGGTTTTTCGGCGCCGCAAAGTGCGAAAAATCGCCCCGATGCCGGCATCGACGAAAATTTCAAAAATTTCCGAAAAACGAATTTCACCGCCGGCCATTCTAAATAGTAAATTCGTATTCTACTCGTCGAAACGAATCGAATGCTATGCAATTTGGGCAGTCTAGAGGCCGGGAAAGCGGTTTTTCGGCGCCGCAAAATGCGAAAAATCGCCCCGATGCCGGCATCGACGAAAATTTCAAAAATTTCCGAAAAACGAATTTCACCGCCGGCCAATCTAAATAGTAAATTCGTATTCTACTCGTCGAAACGAATCGAATGCTATGCAATGTGGGCAGTCTAGAGGCCGGGAAAGTGGTTTTTCGGCGCCGCAAAGTGCGAAAAATCGCCCCGATGCCGGCATCGACGAAAATTTCAAAAATTTCCGAAGAACGAATTTCACCGCCGGCCAATCTAAATAGTAAATTCGTATTCTACTCGTCGAAACGAATCGAATGCTATGCAATTTGGGCAGTCTAGAGGCCGGGAAAGCGGTTTTTCGGCGCCGCAAAATGCGAAAAATCGCCCCGATGCCGGCATCGACGAAAATTTCAAAAATTTCCGAAAAACGAATTTCACCGCCGGCCAATCTAAATAGTAAATTCGTATTCTACTCGTCGAAACGAATCGAATGCTATGCAATGTGGGCAGTCTAGAGGCCGGGAAAGTGGTTTTTCGGCGCCGCAAAGTGCGAAAAATCGCCCCGATGCCGGCATCGACGAAAATTTCAAAAATTTCCGAAGAACGAATTTCACCGCCGGCCATTCTAAATAGTAAATTCGTATTCTACTCGTCGAAACGAGTCGAGTGCTATGCAATTTGGGCAGTCTAGAGGCCGGGAAAGTGGTTTTTCGGCGCCGCAAAGTGCGAAAAATCGCCCCGATGCCGGCATCGACGAAAATTTCAAAAATTTCCGAAGAACGAATTTCACCGCCGGCCATTCTAAATAGTAAATTCGTATTCTACTCGTCGAAACGAGTCGAGTGCTATGCAATTTGGGCAGTCTAGAGGCCGGGAAAGTGGTTTTTCGGCGCCGCAAAGTGCGAAAAATCGCCCCGATGCCGGCATCGACGAAAATTTCAAAAATTTCCGAAAAACGAATTTCACCGCCGGCCATTCTAAATAGTAAATTCGTATTCTACTCGTCGAAACGAGTCGAGTGCTATGCAATTTGGGCAGTCTAGAGGCCGGGAAAGTGGTTTTTCGGCGCCGCAAAGTGCGAAAAATCGCCCCGATGCCGGCATCGACGAAAATTTCAAAAATTTCCGAAAAACGAATTTCACCGCCGGCCATTCTAAATAGTAAATTCGTATTCTACTCGTCGAAACGAATCGAATGCTATGCAATTTGGGCAGTCTAGAGGCCGGGAAAGTGGTTTTTCGGCGCCGCAAAGTGCGAAAAATCGCCCCGATGCCGGCATCGACGAAAATTTCAAAAATTTCCGAAAAACGAATTTCACCGCCGGCCATTCTAAATAGTAAATTCGTATTCTACTCGTCGAAACGAATCGAATGCTATGCAATTTGGGCAGTCTAGAGGCCGGGAAAGCGGTTTTTCGGCGCCGCAAAGTGCGAAAAATCGCCCCGATGCCGGCATCGACGAAAATTTCAAAAATTTCCGAAAAACGAATTTCACCGCCGGCCATTCTAAATAGTAAATTCGTATTCTACTCGTCGAAACGAATCGAATGCTATGCAATTTGGGCAGTCTAGAGGCCGGGAAAGTGGTTTTTCGGCGCCGCAAAGTGCGAAAAATCGCCCCGATGCCGGCATCGACGAAAATTTCAAAAATTTCCGAAAAACGAATTTCACCGCCGGCCATTCTAAATAGTAAATTCGTATTCTACTCGTCGAAACGAGTCGAATGCTATGCAATTTGGGCAGTCTAGAGGCCGGGAAAGTGGTTTTTCGGCGCCGCAAAGTGCGAAAAATCGCCCCGATGCCGGCATCGACGAAAATTTCAAAAATTTCCGAAGAACGAATTTCACCGCCGGCCATTCTAAATAGTAAATTCGTATTCTACTCGTCGAAACGAGTCGAGTGCTATGCAATTTGGGCAGTCTAGAGGCCGGGAAAGTGGTTTTTCGGCGCCGCAAAGTGCGAAAAATCGCCCCGATGCCGGCATCGACGAAAATTTCAAAAATTTCCGAAAAACGAATTTCACCGCCGGCCATTCTAAATAGTAAATTCGTATTCTACTCGTCGAAACGAATCGAAGGCTATGCAATTTGGGCAGTCTAGAGGCCGGGAAAGTGGTTTTTCGGCGCCGCAAAGTGCGAAAAATCGCCCCGATGCCGGCATCGACGAAAATTTCAAAAATTTCCGAAAAACGAATTTCACCGCCGGCCATTCTAAATAGTAAATTCGTATTCTACTCGTCGAAACGAGTCGAGTGCTATGCAATTTGGGCAGTCTAGAGGCCGGGAAAGTGGTTTTTCGGCGCCGCAAAGTGCGAAAAATCGCCCCGATGCCGGCATCGACGAAAATTTCAAAAATTTCCGAAAAACGAATTTCACCGCCGGCCATTCTAAATAGTAAATTCGTATTCTACTCGTCGAAACGAATCGAATGCTATGCAATGTGGGCAGTCTAGAGGCCGGGAAAGTGGTTTTTCGGCGCCGCAAAGTGCGAAAAATCGCCCCGATGCCGGCATCGACGAAAATTTCAAAAATTTCCGAAAAACGAATTTCACCGCCGGCCAATCTAAATAGTAAATTCGTATTCTACTCGTCGAAACGAATCGAATGCTATGCAATTTGGGCAGTCTAGAGGCCGGGAAAGCGGTTTTTCGGCGCCGCAAAATGCGAAAAATCGCCCCGATGCCGGCATCGACGAAAATTTCAAAAATTTCCGAAAAACGAATTTCACCGCCGGCCAATCTAAATAGTAAATTCGTATTCTACTCGTCGAAACGAATCGAATGCTATGCAATGTGGGCAGTCTAGAGGCCGGGAAAGTGGTTTTTCGGCGCCGCAAAGTGCGAAAAATCGCCCCGATGCCGGCATCGACGAAAATTTCAAAAATTTCCGAAGAACGAATTTCACCGCCGGCCATTCTAAATAGTAAATTCGTATTCTACTCGTCGAAACGAGTCGAGTGCTATGCAATTTGGGCAGTCTAGAGGCCGGGAAAGTGGTTTTTCGGCGCCGCAAAGTGCGAAAAATCGCCCCGATGCCGGCATCGACGAAAATTTCAAAAATTTCCGAAGAACGAATTTCACCGCCGGCCATTCTAAATAGTAAATTCGTATTCTACTCGTCGAAACGAGTCGAGTGCTATGCAATTTGGGCAGTCTAGAGGCCGGGAAAGTGGTTTTTCGGCGCCGCAAAGTGCGAAAAATCGCCCCGATGCCGGCATCGACGAAAATTTCAAAAATTTCCGAAGAACGAATTTCACCGCCGGCCATTCTAAATAGTAAATTCGTATTCTACTCGTCGAAACGAGTCGAGTGCTATGCAATTTGGGCAGTCTAGAGGCCGGGAAAGTGGTTTTTCGGCGCCGCAAAGTGCGAAAAATCGCCCCGATGCCGGCATCGACGAAAATTTCAAAAATTTCCGAAGAACGAATTTCACCGCCGGCCATTCTAAATAGTAAATTCGTATTCTACTCGTCGAAACGAGTCGAGTGCTATGCAATTTGGGCAGTCTAGAGGCCGGGAAAGTGGTTTTTCGGCGCCGCAAAGTGCGAAAAATCGCCCCGATGCCGGCATCGACGAAAATTTCAAAAATTTCCGAAAAACGAATTTCACCGCCGGCCAATCTAAATAGTAAATTCGTATTCTACTCGTCGAAACGAATCGAATGCTATGCAATGTGGGCAGTCTAGAGGCCGGGAAAGTGGTTTTTCGGCGCCGCAAAAAGCGAAAAATCGCCCCGATGCCGGCATCGACGAAAATTTCAAAAATTTGCGAAAAACGAATTTCACCGCCGGCCAATCTAAATAGTAAATTCGTATTCTACTCGTCGAAACGAATCGAATGCTATGCAATTTGGGCAGTCTAGAGGCCGGGAAAGCGGTTTTTCGGCGCCGCAAAATGCGAAAAATCGCCCCGATGCCGGCATCGACGAAAATTTCAAAAATTTCCGAAAAACGAATTTCACCGCCGGCCATTCTAAATAGTAAATTCGTATTCTACTCGTCGAAACGAATCGAATGCTATGCAATTTGGGCAGTCTAGAGGCCGGGAAAGCGGTTTTTCGGCGCCGCAAAGTGCGAAAAATCGCCCCGATGCCGGCATCGACGAAAATTTCAAAAATTTCCGAAAAACGAATTTCACCGCCGGCCATTCTAAATAGTAAATTCGTATTCTACTCGTCGAAACGAGTCGAGTGCTATGCAATGTGGGCAGTCTAGAGGCCGGGAAAGTGGTTTTTCGGCGCCGCAAAGTGCGAAAAATCGCCCCGATGCCGGCATCGACGAAAATTTCAAAAATTTCCGAAGAACGAATTTCACCGCCGGCCATTCTAAATAGTAAATTCGTATTCTACTCGTCGAAACGAATCGAATGCTATGCAATTTGGGCAGTCTAGAGGCCGGGAAAGCGGTTTTTCGGCGCCGCAAAGTGCGAAAAATTGCCGCGATGCCGGCACCGACGAAAATTTCAAAAATTTCCGAAAAACGAATTAAACCGCCGGCCAGGACTTTTAAAAATCGATCATGTTTCTTTCTTGCATAATATTGATATGTACAACTGACTTTGTGCCGCGTATTCATGGAGAACCGCGTGGTCGTTCACAGACATCCTTCCCGTCACCACTATGGCACCGTCGTCGTCTTTGATGTCGGCATAGCTGGCGCGTCGCCTCAGGCGATTTTTCTTCTGGCCACATTTCTGAAAACAAATCAATAAATTCTAATAAAAAATAGAATCAACGGGACCTATTGTTCACTTACGTAAACGCTGCTGCATAAATCCTCCTCCGATTTGCCTGTGAGCAACAGATGATCGAATCTGAAAAGAAAAATTTTGTGAACTAGACGTCTATTTTTTTTTATTTTCAGCGCTTACCGTCTAATGCACAGCTTCACTATACATCTGAAGTACACATCGGACAAATCGGGGAATTTGAACGCTATCGCATCGGCGAACGCTCGTTGATGGTTGTCCGAGTAGCTGAAAGAAATTTTCTAAAATTTTCTTTTTTCTAAAATAACCTCAATATGCTCACTAATCCACTTCATGTGAACCAAAAAATAAATAAAAAGTGTAAAAATATTCTAGCTTTTATAGTGTCGTTTTGCCTGATGCCCGAATTTTCTCGCGAATCAAAAATAATAAATAATAATATATATAAAAATGAAAAAAATTAAAAAGTAATTCAAAAAATAAGAAAGCATGGATGAACAGAGTTTTTTCGACTCTTTTCGCCAAAACAAAGTCTACTGAGATATGCCCAGTACTTAGTTATCGATTCTCTTGGAGTGCGCCATGCTCTGGACTTTCGTGACGAATCCCCAACGACTTTATGGTTGGGTAAAACTTAACTAGGGCAGGTAGCCGACAGAGATCTACAGCTGATCCGTATCTGGTAGAAGTTTACCGGATGAACAACGATAGTCTTGGTTAGCGTTGTGTGGAGATCGATGGATAAGAGAGGATGGGTTTGATCGGCGACATAGGATGGGTATGATCATACCCACCGTACCTGATGACAATACCTGCGGCCATACCACAACGCGACGGGCCATTGTCCCCCTCCGCGACGGGCGGCATTACCCCGAGGTGATGGAGTGAGCCATGCAGATCAACCATATTCGATATTGCGGTCATCGATTGTTAGCTTAGAGGATCAACCATATTGATATCAAGGTGAAATACAATAACTAAATGGTCCCTCAGCAGAATTTCCACCTCAATCTAAGGTGGCCCACCTGAAGCGTGTCACAAGTACCGTTTAGTAGAATATCTCAAGTTCAAAATTTAAAAACTTGAACAATCCAATAATTTTATCGGGAAAAAAGAAAAAATGACACGACGATTATCCAGCGTTGCGAAATCCTGACCAAGCGCTTTAGCGAAGCCATTAACATTAAGACCTAGTGGACACCCAACGAGGACGAAGCAGGTCCTTATTGGCGCATTTCTGGGCAAATCGATAACCGCAGAGTGCGCAAACTAACCGAATATCAGAAACGAGGCTGCTGTCCGTCGAACAACCGTCGTGAATGATGGCCATTCCACGTCGATCGGACGTTTCCGCCGTACAATCGAGAATTCGTAGACCGTAGAGCGCTGAAACTGTCTTGCTTTCTAATTTTAATGCGTTTTTGTCATTTGACAGCTCGCGTGGTAAAACGGTAAGAGGGGCTACTCGCGACCGCACGGTCCAGCGATCGATCCTCGCCCGAGCTAACCAGGCCTTCCATCCCCCTGTGGTCGGGTAAATTGGTACCCGTCCTGTCCGGGAAGGTAAAGACATTCACCTGGTCTAGCGGCTGGCATCAAAAAGTCATTGTATAGGCTAAATATGCATTCACCATATCCCACGAATCTAAATGAAACACGAATGCACGGCGCGTCCTTAGGGGCCTGATGAACGACGACACTTTTACCTTTTTGTTATTTTGTGAGCTTTTGTGCTGTTCAAAATTTGAAGAAAAACCAGTGGGTCATAAATATAACGTTAGTCAATGTAATGGAATAGAAGGTGAGATTTAAAAAAAAAGTCTGAAAAAAAGTCAGAAAATAAGAAAAATTTGAAAAATTTCCAAAGAATTCATAATTTACAGAGCTTATTTACAGAGCCACTGTTCGCGGTTCCATCCCAGGCAAGTCTCGTACCAATGTATCCGGCCCCGGAGGAATGGAAGGCTCGGTTAGCCTTGGCAGGAACCGATCGCTCGACCTTCCGTCTGCCAGCGGCGCCTCTTACCACTGCACCACGCCTTCGTAGGCTACTCTGGAAAACACCACTGTTTCCACTCACCAGACATCTCACCGATGCTCCAGATGAGCATGAGCGGCTGACCGACGACGATCGGATTGGTGGCTTTTTCTCCGGTAGGAAGTTGGCCCTCAACGATCGTCAACTCCACCGAAGGCTTCGCCGATGCGACACCTAGCACAGCTTTCGGTGTGATGTCACTGAAAAGATCGAACATTGATTATCAATCAATCATTAATTATCAATCGATCATTATTTATCAAAATTAAAAATTTAACAAGTTTTATGCTGTTTAGTTGGTTTGATTACTATCAATTGTTAGAACCGATCGACTTTGTCCCGATACACAAAGGTAAATTTAAAAGTGTCAGCGCTGATCAGTCGGTGAATGCGTTTTTGGCCTATATAATGACTTGAGACCCGTTTGGCGCAGTAGTAAGAGGCGCTATTGACACCAGCACGCTCGAGCGATCGATCCCGGCCCGTGCTTACTAACGCATTAAACCAGGCTAACCCGGGCTACCATGATAGACCCGCGTTAAACCCCGATTGAACCGCAACGCGCCTTCACGAATGTCGGTTTGCGTGCCGTTCGGGGTATATCTCGGGGGTTTATCGTGGGTTTAGCAATGATGGATCTGGTCCCACATTCATCAACAGGCGCGCGGTCACCGAAACCCCGACGTCCGCAAACCCGCTCGATACCGCGGGTTTGCGGCCGTTTACGATTCGTGAAGGGCGGGGTTTCCGAGACCGCGACGTCCTGTTGCGCAAGTGCCGCAATCGCACCCATCACGTCAAGGAATAATTGGCAAATTGCCAGAGCAGTTTTGTCTGCTCATCGCAAATGCCCTACACATTTCGCAATATCTCATCGACTCTGCCGTCTGGCTCTAGCTTAGAGCCGCGGCGCAGATAAAGGAGGATCGCCTGCGTTGCGGTCTTGGGCAGAGTCAGACGGCAGAGTCGATAGGAGATTGCGGGGATCATAGGGAATGTGCGATGAGCAAAGAATGGTCTGCCGTCTTTATCTTTATGTCAGTATTGAACACAAAAAGACACTAAAAACCGAGTTAGTAATCACAAACGAAACTGACTCCATAAAATAGTTAATGCTGTGAAGGAATATTTGAAACAGGAAATTGCGAGTGCAATCAAGGCGTCACTGGAGGAAGAACATCCACCAGAACATGCTGTGTTTTTACCGGACACTTCTAGTTTCCTAGTAACAGTGTTTAAGGCCAACCACGCGCTACCTACGACATTGGAGCACGCAACTGGGAGATCCATTCTGGGGCGGGCCCTTAGGGCTCCTTTAAACCGATACGCACCCCAGGCGTTAACCGTCAGGTGAGGCACCGTCGGGGTCTCCTAAACCCTGCCTCGCCGAGGGGGGTGGTAGATCCGCGATAAACCCCGCCTTAAACCCCGACGCGCGTTCAGGAATTTCGGTTTGCGCGCGGTTTGGGGTATATCTCGGGGTTTATCGGGAGTTTACCAATGATGAATCTGGGTCCAGCACGCTCGAGCGATCAACCCTAAACGGCCTGGTCAAGCCTTACATCCCTCCGGCGTCGGGTAAATTGATACCCTTCCATTGAGGATTGCAGAGGCAGAAAATGACGCACTAATGATTCATAACTAAGGACTACGCTGAAAACATAGTGAGAAACGTTAACTTTTCGGCGTTGACCAGTCTCCTAAGGACGCGCCATGCACCCGTCTTCCATTCAAAATTGTGGAAGCATGATGAATGTGCATTTGGCCTATACACAATGACTTGCGAGATCAGTCGCTCTACCAAGTCAGTGTGTTTACCTTCTCAGAGAAGCTGGTACCAATTTGCCGACCCTGGAGGAGCGGAAGGCTTGGTGAGCCCGGGTGGGGATTGACCGCTCGACGTTGTGGGTGACAGTAGCGCCTCTTGGCACTGAATACGGTAACGGACGATCGCGGCGGGACCCATATGAGCCACCCATTACAAACATCGCGGTGTCGCTTATTATATAGTAGGATTACTAGCCAAAGGGCAAAAAAGGATTGCGTAAAAAATGTTGAGGATTTAAAAGGGGACTCGAGCCCAGTTCGTGATAAATTACCCGAAACCCACCCATCTTAGACAAAAAAAAACGAAAAAAAATAGAATCTTATGAAAAGTCCTAGAAAAACCAAAACGAAACCAAGAAAATGAGAAATTCACCTGATAAAATCGAATCTTGTCGAGACGGTGATCTGTTCCTGTTGAAAAAGACAATTCACCGCGAACGCTCGATCACCAGCGGTCACAAACGACGGATGGAAGGCGAACACGAACACCGAAAACAGCTCCAGACCGCGGGCCGCCTAAATTATTTTTCATTTTTTTCATATTTTTTTCACCAGATGAGAGGACATATGGTTGAGAAATGGGTGAAAATCTCCACAGAATCCGTCCGTGGCAAGTTTTTCTGTTCCATATAACATACCGGACATATCTTTTGATCACTTCTCGAAAAAGGCGATTTGGAGGGTTCTAAAGCGGTTTTTTTCAATACCTTTGTTGAAACTTAATTATTTGTAAAAATATACATAGATTTGAGCTCAGCAGCTCAAGCTCTATCGTCTGGTATACAAAGATCGGTACAAATGTAAATCCATAAGAAACCTTGAACCTTCCATCAATCCGGGTCGGGTAAATTGGCACCCGAAAAGGCAAGAGAGGATACTATTTGAGAGGATACTATTCCAAAAAATACAGGTAGATAATTTATATATCAAACGATAGCGCTCGGGCAGCTACACTTTACAATGTGTCTCTTTTTACGAATAGTTGACATTTGAGGAAGTTATTCAAAAAGCCGTCTTGGAATGCTTCTTAGCGGCTTTTCCCAGGAACTAGTCAAAAGACATGTCTGGTACTATATTTCTCACTTATCTGCAAGAAAAAAAAGAAAAAGGTGATTGTTGCAGGGTGTATTAGAACTATTTCTTCGCCACTGCTTGTCCTAAGTCTTTGAGTTTGTTTCACTCCACTTTCATTTTTTTCGCTCGAGTATCCCTGCTAATTGTACCACTAGCCTTTATTTAGCCCGCCTGTTACAGAGGGGTGAATATTTACATAAACAAAAAGCGCATCGAAACAGACTCCGAGACAGCTGTGATGCGGCGCCGCGCGACAAAAGTATAAACGCCCCCGGCGGCTGAAAATCGCTTACATTTCGACGTATGTCGATACCACACGAAGAGAGTCGTTTCAGTGACAGCGAGAATTCCGGTGTGGTAGAATTCTCGTCGGCCGAATAGACGACGAAGCAGTCTGGCGAACGGCGCTGGTTTTTGATGAAAATCTGCAAAACAAGAAAATTTAAAAATTGCAAAAAAATTGAAATCGCGTTCTCAATGCGCAGTGTAATGGGTATGATGAAAGAGAGAAAACAAATTAATTTCCTAGGATGAAGAAAGAAGGCAAATTACTTAACAAAAGAATGAAATTATTGTCAAACGCATTTACAAAGCGCCACTATCTATTTCCCTGCTAATAAAATAGAATGAAAATTATAAATGAATATTTATATCTTTATTTGAAATGCACCAAAGTGCGCACAACTGAAGCAACAAAAACGAAACTACAAACTAAAATAAACTAAAAATACTGAAAAAAACACTAATAAAAAATAACTAAAATACTAATACAATCAACAAATGAACACTTCATCATATTTTATTAGCATATTTTTTTGAAAATAAATTCAGACTCGCTGGGTTTTAAAGAATGAAAATCGTTCATAAAAGTTATAATTAAATAAAGTGGTTGTTGTTGGTTAGTTGCTTGAGGACGCGCCATGCATTCATCTTCCATTCAGAATCGTAGGGCTATGTTGAATGCGTTTTTGGCCTACAAAATGACCAGTGAAGCCAGCCGCTATACCAGATCAGTGTTTTTACCTTCACAGACAAGTTTGTGATGAATTTTACCGACCCCGGAGGGATGGAAGGCTTGGTCACCTCGGGTCGGAATCGATCGCTCGACCTGCGCGAGAAAGTTGCATCTCATACCGCTGCACCACGCAAGTCCTCAGGAAGGTAGGTAAACAAGTAAAAGAGTTCAAGGTAAATGAGTGAATCAAAACGAATGAGCCGTAATAAATGGAAAATAGGTCAGGAATTAAGGAAAAACGGTTTTAACAACATTAAAAGGTGCAAATGAATGCGTAACCTGCCAGACAGATCAGTAAGTAGATCCGCTAGCAAATAAGAGCAGATGCATAAAATAGGAGTTATATAGCGGAAAATATAGACATATAAAGAAAGGTAATCAATTCATCCAAAAAATAGGCGGAAAAAGCAAAACTGCCACACGAATAAATAAACAAACAACAGTGAGAGTATATTCACAAACGGTGTCTTGTCAGGTTAGAACTCTCAGAAGAAGGAAGAAGTTTGAGCAGGTATAGCAAAATTGAACCAACAACTAGATAAATGAGTAAATAATTAATAGAAAATATAATTTTTCAAAGGAAAACTACACTATACTGGCTGACCCCGAAGGTAAGAGGTAATAGGAGGTCACCTACAACTAATAATTAGTATAACTATGGGGATATAGGTATAGGTGAATAAAGTTTCGAAGCATTTCTTGCTCAACTGAAACCACTGAAAAATAAAGAAGGAAGGGGAACGGGACCAGGGACGGCCGGGTACAGGTAAATTAAAGGTGAAAGGTAAAGCGATCGGCGTTGATGGCTCCTCAGGATGCGCCATGCATTCGTGTTCAATTCAGAATCGTAGCGGCATGGTGAATGCGTGTTTGGCCTATACAATGACTTGCTGCTGCCGGCCGCTAAACCAGATCAATGTCTTTACTTTCCCAGTCATGTCTGGTACAAATTTACACGACCACGGAGGGATGGGAGGTCTGACTAGCTCGGGCGAGGATCGATCACTCGACCGTGTGGACGCGAGTATCGAATCTTTGCACTACACCACACGTTTTAGAGGTAGTCTACCGCAAGTACACTCAACATTTGCTTACCTAACACGCAAAAAACATGAAAACAGGTTAGAAAGAGAAATGAGAGCATATCTAATGAAACAAATATCCCAGAAAATTGAAAACTAAAGTTAAAAAGCTATTATATTATAATATTAAAAAGAATTCGAATATATTTATAATGTTATCATAAATGATGGACTATATTATATGATTATATTATGATTATATCATAAATGATGGACTATATTATAAAGGTTATTATATTATGATATCAAAAATACTTCCATTATATTGTGCATAAGGTCGTATGAATCGGATTTTAGAGGAATAACTGATTTTATTGAGAAGAAAAGTGACTCCTTAAAATTGTGAATAGAGAGGTCGACGCTGTTTGGTTCTCTGAGGTCGCGCCATGCACTTTACCTCCGTTCAGAATTGTAGAAGCATGGTGAATGTGCATTTGGCGTATAAATGAAATTAATTCCTATAAATGGCGTATAAACAAAATAATTGAAATCAACAAATTCAGTGTCGGAGCGATACTCAGACGGATTGGCATAGAAAACTAAAGGCTGCTTATAAAAATATAGGATATAGCAAAAATTAATAAAAAATTCAAAGGTAAATTTAAAGGCAAAAGGTGAAGGTGTCGGCCTTGAACAGTCACCTGAGGACACGCCACGCATTCGTCCTCTATTCAGGATCGCAGGGGCTTGGTGGATGGGTTTTTGGCCTACACAGTGACTTGCAGGGCCAGCCGCCATACCAAGTCAGCTTTCTTTCCTTCCCAGACAAGTCTGTTACCAACTTACACGACCGCGGAGGGAATGAAGGCTAGGTTACCCCGGGCGGGAATCGATCGCTCGACCGTGCTGGTGGCAGTGGCGCCTCTTAGCACTGTACCAGACCGCACAGAAATCGTCATTGTGAGATTTTTTGTGAATTACTCGGGCAATCCATTGAATCCCTGACTGAATGCGGCCGTTGATGCGTCCCATTTCGCCTCAGTACCTTGAAATCAATCAGGATCCATGCACATTACGCCGCACATGGTGACAACTTCGGCTAATTGAAGTGCCGGCTCGCTGCGCACTTCACTCACGTCGAGAATCGGCCACAGATTAGCACCGAGCCAGCCAATACCCCTTCTCGCCGCGAGACACTTAACTTTTCCAACCTCGCCCGGGTTAAGCAAGCCCACCAAGGTCGGGTAAATTGCTAGCAGAGTTGTTTGCCAAGGTGAGAAGACACCGACTTCACTACAACGGCCAAGACATTGTAAAGGCCAGAGATGCATTCACCATACCTCGACGTTTCTGAATAGAAGATGAGTGCATGGCGCGTCCTTAGCGGACTGATCAATACCAACGCGCGTCGACCTCTCTACCTTTATTGATTTAACTTGATTTGATTCGATTCGATTTATTTTAATTTAATTCTACATCACATAAGCTTACAATCAAACAAAGTTACTGAAGAAATACATAGAAAAACGTTAGATGCAAATCAAACATTAATTATCAATTAACAAGAGCACACTAACTTTATTTATTGATTTATTTACCCGAAACTTTTACCTAGCATCTCCAAATATATAAGATTTATTTACCTTTGAAGATAATTAGTCCCCTAAGGATCAACCGCTTTACTTAATCTCAATTTTCCTTGAAACCGACTCAGGATTGATTGATTTTTTAACTGAAATTATTTTTTTTTGAAATTTTAGATTTTTTTTTTCGAATTTTCTGATCCGACTCAAAATTGATTTTTTTTTGAAATTTTAGATTTTTGTCGAATTTTCTGATTCTATTATGTACCTGCCCTTCGAATACTTCCTCACTCTGGCCTCTTATTCGAATCGCATCCGGACCACAGGTGACGATTGGTTGGTCTGGAAACTTTTATTTTTTGAAATTTTACTCAAAAGGTGAAAAAAACATTTTAAAAAATGAAACTTGCCTATTAGCCTGTTATCCAAAGTCTTGGCGGCGATTGTGCACACCTGGAAGAAAGAATAGGTTTTTTTATTTTTTACATCCAACTCCATAAAACCAGCACCGAGTTTTGCGCAGCTATTTTTCTAATTTTATTATAGTATTTTATAAAATTTTCAAAATGTGAATACGACAAGAATTACTTCCTCAGATGTAAGAGAGAAATTTACCCTTTGCAAAAGCAGGAACACCATTCAAGGTCAATTGTAGTTAAACATCGCGCCGTGACGCGACGACACATTAAATGCTGAGAATTCGGTTATTGTTATTCAAATAACAGTCGTTTTAGAAGGAATTGACATCATTTCAGACTCACTCGTGGCTCAATCGCGTCGCGCCGCGATGAGTAGAAACAAAATTCCGTGGTTACGGTGGGATCGTTTTTTTTGTAAAAAAAATCCATAGCTATACACAGGCGTCAATACCACCTAAAGCGCAAAAAAGCACAGATCGCTCCGCGACGCGATCGAAGATTCATCGTGGACCTTTCAGCTACACAAGCGCTCTGGGATGTTCTATGATCCGAAAAACATTTGATTCTCGCTTTGAAGGCCTCTACTGTGAACCGAAAACAAATGGGGAAATCGCGTCGCTTCGTGATCGAGATCCAAATCAGTTACCTCCGTTGCGACCCTCTACGGAGGAAACAAGAAGAAAGTGCCGCGGAAAGTGATCTACGCGAAAAAGAGCCCTACACGACCCGAAACGTCGTCTCGGATGGAACGAGTAGCCATCATGACAAGGTCGTTGAGATGCTGGGAGCCTTAGATGGGATAGGATGACCGATGAATGTAGCCCTTTTGAATAGGCAGTATTGCTTTTGAAAGGGACCGAGTACAAGAAGAGTACACCGGCGATCTTCAAATGACCTCTACTTCTTGATTTTCGCTAGATTTTCTGGCAGGTAGTTCTCCGCAATTCTTTCCGGACCACGTAGACACCTAGGAATGAATATATCTCGGAAAAAGATCGGGGCGACAAAGTTGATTTAATTGAATTTAATTTTTATTTATTTATCGTGCACTTGACGTGCGCCTTCATATAAGAATACGATGAGCAATGAACAACCGAGAATACAAACTTAGCACACTAGTATCTACAAACGTGATGTTATCGAAACTTTAATTTAATTTGTTTCAATTGAATCTGTTTCAGTTAGGCTGGCGTTATTGTACTAATTGTGTTTTTTATGGCGCATCTTCGGACGTACAAAATAAATAATAAATAAATCATTTTAATTAAAATTCAATTCAATTCTACACGGTACAAGGTGTGCTCACAATCGAACAAAGTTGCTGAGCAAATACATAAAAAAACGATAGATGCAAATCAAGCATTAATTATAGGCTTTCAAAAAAGATTAACCTTATTTATTGATTTATTTATGTATTTATTTAGATCACCTGTCGCCGATATACAGTACCGATCAAAATGATATGTCACCTTACATTTTTGAATACAAATTAGGAATCCCGGTACAATTGGCAGTATTAGTAACTTTACTCAAAAATACATTTATCTCTGCACTTGTTGGAAAATATGGAGTTTTTAAGAATATTTTGAATTGTTTTTATATGCATTTTCTCACGGCTATATCTTACGAACCGTTGTACATGAAATCGATCCAAGGTGATATTTCGATACAGCATGACTGATTTGTTTGCACAAAGGCAACGAATGAGTAATTTAGATTGCCAATAAACTATAGATTTTTTGACCGAAAATTTTTATGGTCAAAAAATGGCAAAACTTTACGATCTACGAGACTTCAAATAAAAATCTCTACATATATCAGTAGAGGAATGACGAGATCGCACAAAACTCAAGGCTTTCATAGAATAACATTCCCTCTTTCTAGTACACATTAGAGTTTTACATTAAGTTCACAAGTTTTAGAGGAAAGGTTTATAAAGTTGTTCGTACATAAACTGCCATGTGCAAACAAATCAGTCATGCTCTATCGAAATATCACCTTGGATCGATTTCATGTACAGCGGCTTGTAAGATATAGTCGTGTGAAAATGCATATAAGAACGCATTCAAAATATTTTAAAAAAAGTTACAGACTTTTTTCCAACAAGTGCACAGATCAATGTATTTTCGAGTAGACTTACTAATACTACCAATCGGACCGGGGTTCCTATTGTTTTTGACTGTTTGTATTCGAAAATGTAAGGTAACATATCATTTTGATCGGTACTGTATGTCTAATATGTAGCAATACGACCTAAGCGCACTGAAATAGGCTCGAGAGGCAACGACGTTCCGAATGATCTTAAGTTGTGACACAGATTTTGCTCCGTCACAAGACAGAGACTCACTTTTACTCTTAAATATAAATTTGTTGGTGACAGACGATTACCCCTTACCTTCAGGGTCAGCCAGTATAGAGTAATTAAGTGGTAGAGTTACCATGCTGGCTCAATTCGACTATATTTTTAACCCAAGAAGTGAGCTTCTCCTTTTGAAAAGGTAAATTCTGAAGACGATTGCCAATTTTATGGTGCCAGCTAACGAGATAAGAACGAGGACCCACTGAAACCGCTCAGAATTGAGGATTTGGTTTGAAATTTATAGAAAAGAATTCTTTTTAATGTCTTTTCATCTCAAATACCCTGTCTTTTTATTTTCAAAAGCTTAACAATCTGAACACATCCAAACTCAACAGAGTATTGGCACTCTCCTTAGACTATTAATATTATATATAATAAATAATAAATATATAATGTAAATATAATAAATACAAATATATAATAAAAGAAAAATAAATTCTGGCTACATGCAAAAGGTGCGTTGCTGGTAAACCGCCCTTGTCATAGGACTCCTATTTTGTGGGAATTTTGGAACAGTAAAAAAATTAAACGAGTACTGATTTATGAAGGATTAATTTGAAGCCCGTCACCTCGACCAGTTCTCTATTAGCTTTTTTTTCATGAAGCTACCCGCTATGTGTCTGAAATTTTACCAAATAATTGAAAAAAAATTATTAATTTATTTAATTAATTAATTAATTTATTAAAAATTAATTAAAAATTTAGCAAATAAATATTAACTAAGTAGGTAGTTAACAATAATTGACTTCAAAATTGCAGGATAGAAGATGCAACGTCTTCTTGCCAAGAATTCTTGAAAATCGATGCTTTACAACGAAGACCTTCTTCTTCTTGATTGTTTTTTTTTTCGAGAAAATCTCAAAATTTCCACGATTTCTGGTGCTCCTGTCTACCTAAGCCACTGAGAGGATCAATCGACTGATCGAAATCTTAGCCGATCGGTGCTCAGCGAGCCGCGATGGTGAGCCGGATAACGAGGTGTGACAGTGGCACTGTGGGTAAACAGCCACGATGCCAAGGTTGTGCCGACCTCTGCGTCACCACACGACCTCACCTGGTGAGTGACCGGATCTCGGTCACCTCAGAGGACCCCACTACCCCAAAATCGGTATGGTCCAGAGGAATCCTCAGCCTAGATTTATCACGGGTATCCTTGCCCCGGAATAAACCTAGATCGGCGATAGACCCGGAATAAACCCCGATGGGCGCCCATACTCGTATTCATGAACCCGCGGCGGAGTTTATTCGGGGGATATAGCAAGTCTATTCCACCCCGCTGGCGCAATGATGTGTCGAGCCACTGTAGTAAGAGCGCTCTAATGCTAATCCCCACGTATCAGCTGATGTGCCGTTCAATTTTCATTTTAAACTATCATTTTTCAAGGTTTAAAGGGAAAATGATACCGCTACTTGATAAACAGAGAAAACAGTACAAATTACAGCACAAAAACCAAAACGAATAGCAACCGAGTACATGTTAGAAAAAATTCTGATAGAAAATCGGACCTATCGATTTATGATCTGACGGCTGCTTACCCGTAACAACCGTGATCACGGCTGATGTCAACTGTTTCACGTCGGGTATCGCAAACACGGCTGTGATGAATGCGAATTTTCGGAGGAAGTAACGGGTTTATTTCGCCCGGAGTCTTATATACCGCAATTGCCATTCATGAATTTGAGTCATGACCACCCTTTTTACCCATTCCACCTACATTTACTTTATTTACCTTCCGCTCAATTTTCATTTTGAACTGTCATTTTTCAAAGTGTAAAGGAAAAATAATACTGCTACTTAGCAAACAGAGAACACAGTTAAAATTACAGCGCAAAAACCAAAGTGAATAGCAACCCAATACATGCCAGAAAAAAATTCTGTTAAAGACCGGACCTGTCGATCAGCGGACGGACGGCCGATTACTCATAAGGGCCGTGATCACGGCCAATGCATTGCTTCACGTCAGGTATCGCAGAACCGACTGTGATGAATGTGACCTTTCGGGAGGTGTATCGGGTTTATTTCGCCCGGAGTGTTATATACCTCAATTTCCGTACTCATGAATTTGGGTCCTGCGCCCAGATTCATGAACGGACGAGCGGTCTCCGAATCCGCGGCGGAGCAAGAGCCAGACGGCAGAGTCGATGAGAGATTGCGTTTAACATAGGAAGTTAAGGATAAGTAGACAAAGATGGGCGCCGTTCGGACAACATATCGGGGTTTATCGGGGGTTTACCAATGATGAATCTGGGCCCTGGTGGCCCTTTCACCCATCACACTGACATTTACTTTATCTACTTTCCGCTCAATTTTCATAAAATTATAGTGCAAAAATCAAAGCGAATAGCAGCCGAATACGTGCTAGAAAAATTCTGATAAAAAATCGGACCTATCGATCAGTGAAGGGACGGTCGCTTACCCATAACAGCCGTGATCACGACCGTTGCATCGCTTCAAGTCGGATATCGCGAATCCGACTGTCGTGAATGCAAATTTCCGGAGATAGAGTTTAATTCGCAAGGTCCCTGATTCATGAACGGACGATCGGTCTGCGAAACCGCGGCGCAACCAGAACCAGACGGCGGAGTCGATGGGAGATTGCGTTTAACATAGGAAGTTCAGGATAAAGTAGACAAAGATGGGCGCCGTTCGGGCTACATATCGGGGTTTATCGGGGGTTTACCAATGATGAATCTGGGCTCAGGAGTGCTATATACCCCAATTTCCGTTCATGCATTGAGCCCTGGAGACCCTTTTTACCCATCGTACCCACATTTACCCATCCTTCCGGCTGGCTGATCATCCAGGTGGCCAGTCACCTCTGCTCTTCCACTTCTAGACGCCGTCGTGCGCACAGACAATTGCCTTAAGTGGCAGTCGGCGAGATCGTCCACAAGGCCGCCACTACCTGTACGGCGGCTAAGGACATTCCAGCACCACCATCACCTCGATGTGTTATTCTTGCCCGGTCGTCTAAGTGCCCTCTTCACAAGCACTACCAGCCATTGTTCCCCCGGTTACACGGAATGTTGCCCATGAAACGCGCCAAAAATTCGTCAATAGCTAGTGTACTTGTTGGCCTTCGAATTCAAAGTGGTTACCACTGATCGGCCTACCCCGAAATATATGTCATTAGCTGGTCTGTAAAGTGTAGGAAAGTTAAGGTAAGGTGGTCGGCGTTGATCTTGATCCCAGGCGTCTACGCCGCGCATTTGTCTTCCATTCACAATTGCAGAAGCATGGGTGTTTCGAGGTTGAATGAAAGGCAAAAGTAAAGATTAATTCCATGCTGAACTGTCGTCAAATCCTGGCATGTCGAATATAATAGTATGTGGTAGACTGATCGAAGCCAAATAGTCAAGATATTACAAGTTTATCCCGGCTAACGTTTCGGCGAGTAGTGAAAAATTCTTTTTCAGATTCCTCTTTTCTCTTCCAGGCTCTGACGAAGACGGACTCGCCGAAATGTTAGCCGTAATTAATTTGTAACATCTTGGCTATTTGGCTTCGGACAGTCTATCACCTACTACTATAAAGATTAATTGGTCGGTGTTGATCAATCCGATAGGAGCGCGCCATGCATTCGCCTTCCATTCAGAATCATACACGGATGATGAACACCTATTTTGGCCTATGCAATGATTTCACCAGATCAGACTGGTGTGGTACGAATTCACTTGACCCTGGAGCGGTGAAGGGACTGCTTGGCTCCAGCTAGGACCGATCGCTCTATAGTTTGAGTGAAAGCAGCGCCTGTTACAACTGCACCACGCGAGGCTTTTTGCCTTGAAGATGATTGTTGAGTACGATGCGAACAAATAGATTCGATTCTGATAAAGATCCATGTGCAGAGTGCGCTCCTACCAAACAGCTGTTAGAAATCGATTTTTCTAGTAACACCGAAGACGCTTAGCATCGGAAAATGAAAACTAATTAAATCAATCAATTAAATTAAATTAATTATAAATTGTCGAAATTAAGTAACGCGATTCACCACCCTTGAGGACGCGCCACACACTCGTCTTCCATTCAGAAATGAATAGAGTAATGGTGAACACTTTTCAACACCTTGAAGACTCCCCTTTCTTCAACTCATCCTGCATCTCTTCCTGACTTTTGAACACTTGGCGCCCGACCAAGACCAAATCGGAGTCGATCGCAGCGATCAATCCACTACAGAATAAGAAGTCATGATGGACACGATGCTAACGGTACAAAGCCGAGAGGCTCAGGAGCAGCTTGATTGTCGGAAGTTTTTATTTTCAAAAATATTTGAATTAATGTATAAAAATTTTCGGACGAGTAGATTCTTTGAGCGCTCGGGATGAATTTAGTTCCCCACCTTCTTGGCTTTCATTACTGAGTCCTAACTACGAATGAATTTCTCAGCAATGAAAATAAGAAGAGCATGAGAAAACGAAAGAGAAGGTGAACTACAAAACTAGAATATCACGATAACAGTATGAAAAAATAGAAAAATACCCTGTTCAAAAAGTCCAAGGAAACCAATCATCTTACCAGCTGTTAATGAAAGACTTGGCTCCCCCGTTCGTCGCGCTTATTTTCCATTGACACCGAAAACGACCCTTCGTGATAAAGTTGGTGATAATTTATCAATTTCAGAAGTTACGAATAATACCCACAGACGACTATGCAATGAAGGTAAAAGCAGCGACCAAGCAAAAAAAAAAAAAAAAAAAAAAAAAAAAAATTCGTCAAACATCAAACTTACTATAAACAGAAGAAGAAATAGCAGAAAATAGCTCTGCTACCAATAATCGCTATTATCATATTTTGGACTGAGATGCGATGTATTCAATACAAAGCTACTAAAATTGATTGGTTAAGAAAAATTTCGAAAACAAAAAAAAACTTAAAAAAGAAACAAAACTCAAAAAATAAAATTAAAAATTCACCGTTCTAAAAGAAACGACTGAATTCAAGAGCCTTCAGAGGGAAAGCTGTGAGCAACAGCAACAAGATCTCATAAAGCTACAAATTATTACGAGTACCAACATAAAATCAAAATTGACTGTCGAAAATAATATTTAATAGTGAATTTGATTTTTAATGTTTATCTTATTACTTTTATTACTATTCATGTCTGATGTCTGATCACGTGATATGTAAGTTTGTTTGCTATTCTATTTGAGTTCTGCTGATCAGATAATCTATTGGAGAATAGATAAATATTCCAAATTCAACGAGGTCTGGGTATCGGGTGAACAGAAATATATTTATTTTATTTATTTATCTTACGCCTTCTCACAGACGTGCTAGGAATGATTAGTGGTACACAGAGCAGGTAAAACTCAATCAAAAGAAAAAATTAAATCAAATCAAACTATAACAAAAACGAAGCCCAGCGGGTTAGTAACTCAAGTAGAGAGAAAAAGACATTACTAATATTTGAAACAAAATTCATCGTTTTTCTTTCTTCTTGGGATATGCGCTCGTTAGAAAAAGACCGAGTCAAGGGAAATTCTGCGTTCCTCTGCTTGGCTCATCAACCGTGAAGATTTCCCCTGACAACGTCAATTAATGTGCCTCGAGGTTTTTCTAAATGAAAACACCGCGACGCCCTTGGACTATAAAAATCGCCATAGATACAGCTTGAACCCGTTGAAAAAGTGGCGCCTAATGTCCAAAGAAATGACGCGAAAAACGAATTCGTTCGATGACGGCGCCAGATTGACGTGAAGATCGCGGCGAACGACGGCTAACACTGGCCTAGTACAGATGTTTTTCAGTGATTTTGGAAATTATTTCTAGTTATAACACGAAACTATTCTGCTAAATGCCGCTTTTTTTGTTTGACGGTTTATAGACGAGAACTAGTTGATTGACATATATATTTGGAGATGCTAGCTTATTCGCAAAACGCTGACATCGGACGGGAATTGAACCCGCGTCTTTCTGTTTCCGGCAGACTGCACTAACCACTGTGCTACCGATGTATGTATATACGTGGTGACCCCCTGGCATCTTTCCTTATTATTATTATTAATATCATTATTATTTTATTTCTTATTTTTAGTTATTAGAGCAAATGTTTCATTTATAGAAGCCTTCCCGAGTCTCTTCCTGGGTGACCTCAGAAATTTACCAAAGCAAGTTTCCAACGAGTGTTCTCCAGCATATTTTTACTGTGAATTCATCTTTCCCCAAGCCCTAAACCCCTGGCGTTGACCTAGCGGGACTCCATTTGATCCTATCAATATAATTTCTTTCTTTTTTCCTTTTTAATGCTGCTGAAGGGCTTCCATTATCTCAATGAATCATTGATTTGTTACTAACAGTGCTTTTTCCATTTTTTTATGTTACTAACATTTTATTCCAGTCGGCTGTGACCGACTGTATTTCAATGTTTAGCCCTTTACAGACTGGAGAAAATAAATAAATAAATAAATAAATTGCCGCTTTCAATGTAGCTTTTAAGGTGTATAAGTAAATAAATAAATTACCAGTCCATGCTACTTTAATCCCCACTGTCCGGAAGCACCTCTCCCTAGACCCCCTTTGGATTTTAACCAATTTATTTTTGAATAATGAATACAAATGAATAAATGAATAAATAAAATACAAATAAAAATATATAAATAAAAATAAATAAAATATATAAATAATATGAAATATAATGATGAATATAAATATAATCAAATATAATGATGAATATGAGTATAATGAATATAAATGAATAAATAAATAAGTGAGCGGCATTTGAAAAATCTTGGCGGCAGCTCTGAGTCAAAAGGGTGACAAAAAGACAGATCTTGAGTGAAGATTCCAGTCGATCGAGAAAACTAAGGACTTGCGTCGAGAGGCAGTCAGAATATCATTTTTAAACAGGTTCAGA
This sequence comes from Nippostrongylus brasiliensis, assembly GCA_030553155.1. NCBI lineage: Eukaryota > Metazoa > Nematoda > Chromadorea > Rhabditida > Heligmosomidae > Nippostrongylus > Nippostrongylus brasiliensis. The sequence continues at coordinate 39,110,104 of CP130734.1, forward strand.
ATAGTTTGGCACGAGTAAGCCACCAGGTTTCTACCGATGTGGTACACTATCACCAAGATGACGACAAACAGTGAACAAAATAATAATAATAATAATAACAAATAACAATAATAAATTAAAGTAATAACTCCAGTTTGCTCATAAAAAATACTTCGGAAAATAAGAATCCGTGAAAAAATGCCTTCTCACATTAATACAGTATGATCCTTGGAAAAGTGAGAGCGATTCAAGAAAATTACCAGCGTCAAATCTTCCTAACCACCTACGAACCTACTCAGAATCAACTCTCGAAGTAGAGGTATGGCAAACTCTGGGTAACAGGGGTACCTGTTGTGCAAGCGGTATGCAGCCACTATAGGTTACCACGAAATCCTAGGAGAAAATCGTGAAAAATTTCAAGTCTGAATTGTAAAATTAGTGATGATTTCAGGCCGGAGAAAATTAAGGAAGCGATTTTATAGAAAAAATAGAGAAGAAAACTAGTGCTACTGGGTTTAAATCGGGTTCTATTGGAAGTATACCCATCCGTAAAAGGTAAAGTTTTTTTGCAAGATTCAAAAGCATGATAGCTACATAAAGTAGCCGGCGTAAGGTACTTCCACAGCTGAGAACGAACATCGTCAAAAATTTAGGAAAGGTTTCAGAGAAACAATAAAAATAGGAAGGAAATAACTAGTACGGTCACTAGATCGGGTTCGCCTGGAAATATACCCATCTGCAAAAAGGTAAAGGTTTCCGCAAGATTCAAAGGTTGCTCATACCTGAGCGATTAACAGTGTGAGAACAAACATCGCCGGAATTTAGGAAAAATTTAAGGAAAAACAAAAATAGAAAATAAACTACTGGTGCTTCGTTCAAACCGCGTTCTCCTGAAAGCATTTATTCATTTTTAATACCGACGGCCGTGAGAAAATGTCAAATGTTTAGAGAAAATATGTAAATTATAGCCATTTTCAGCCGTAAAAAGATGACTTTTGCAGGATTCAAAGGCATGAGAGGTATGCGACCGGCGTAAGATACTCCCACAGAGGGGTATAAAAGCCGTGGGAAAAAACCACCTGCACTTACCTGGGCGATTATTAGCGTGAGAACGAGCATCGCGTCAGGGATTTAGGGAGGGTAGGATTGCTGGTGACCGACGACCGGACGGACGATGGATGGTAACCAACCGCAACCGTGGTGGATCGTAAATAAGTGGGCGGCGCCTATGAAAGGTCACCCAGGTAAGTGGAATGCCGTAAGAAACTCTGCCCCCCCCCCTCCCCCCCCCACCTCCCCGAACCTCTAATCCTATTACCGCCGCTTATCGTAACGTTCTTGGCGGGCAGGTTTCATTTTCCACATCTTCCTTCAAGGGGGCGCGTGGTGCAGCGGCAAGAGGCGCTACTGACATCGGCACGGTCGAGTGATCGATCCCCGCCCGAGCTAACCAACCCTTCCATCCCTCCGGGGTCGGTAAATTGGTACCATCCTTTTCTGGGAAGGTTGAAACGCGGGCTTGGTTTAGTGGCTCTCCTCGGCAAGTCCTCGGCTAATATATGAAATATGTTAATATAATTTATGTTCTAATAGTTATATTATATTATTATTATTTATTGTACATTATTTTATTAATTTATATATTATGATATAATAATATTTTAATATTATAATATAATAATATATTATAATAAAATAATATATAATAATAAATTAAATTAAAATAATAATATATAAAAAAAGATTATAATATTGTAGAGTTATAAATTTTACGAATGCAAGTCATATATTTACACTTGAACTAAAACTCCGTGAACGTAAAAAATTTGAAAATTTATAATTAAAATATTACTATACTTAAAAGCTCAAACAATAACTAAAAACATGACTCCAAAGCTGTTAAAACTTGGAAATCCAAATTTATTTAACCCTATATCTGAAAATTTTGAATTTTTCAACTTAATAATCACATTTTTAGCAAGATAATCTACTAAAAAAATCATAAAAAATATAAAATAAAGGAACAAATATGTCACAATATAAAAAACACTAGGTAATAAAAATATTTTAGTACTTACTCATCATAAAAAACTATTGAAAAAAAGCTACTAATAACAAACTTGAACAATTTATGATAAATCTTGAACTGTGTCTTCCTACCACATTAGAAAATCTAACAAATATTCCTTTTCATAAACGATATCTATAACCAACAGTTTAAAAAGCAGATATAAAAAATAGGCCAGGTATGAATTCACCATGCCTCTGCAATTCTGAATGGTAGACGAATGCGTGGCGCGTCTCTAGGAGACTGATCAACGCCGAAACTTTTATCTTTAACTTTACCTTTTACCAGAGAAATGCTGTGGAAGATTGAAACTTTTCCAGAAATTCCAGCGGATTACGGTAGCCGAAGGTAAGGGCCTCCAGCCAGGTCCATCCAGGTAGACGACCATCAATCGAAATTGCGCTGACCTCTCAAGGCCTCTGCCACGAATTTTCGATAAACGCAAGAAACAGCTGGCACCGCTCCATAGAGTTGCGATTTCTAGGCTTAATTGCCCCCTACCCTCGGCGAGGTTTATAATTAGGTGTAATTATACCCCACCACTTAGCTAAGTGGGTATTCTACGCACGATCTTCGTCAGGACACAGAATAATTGTGAAACCCAACGATTCCCAAATTACGACAAAATCGATGTTATCATACATTTATATTCATGTTTTATTGTGTTATAAGAAGCGTTACTGCGCGGTCGAGCGATCGACCCCGGCCCGGATTAACCAAGCCTTCCATCCCTCCGGGGTGGGTAAATTGGCTTGTCTGGGAAGGCAACGATATAATATTATCCTATAAATGATAACATACTCGAATTATTTTCGATATTATAATATAATAACTTTTTAACTCTAATTTTCAATTTTGTAGGATATTTGTTCGCTAAATATACTCTCATCTGTTTTTCTAACCTGTTTTCATGTTTTTCCGTGTGTTATTTGATAAAACCTTGAGTGAACTTACCGTAGACTATGTTTAAGACGGGTGATGTAGTGCTAAGAGGCGTTACTCGCGCCCGCACGGTCGAGCGATCGATCCTCCCCCGAGCTAACCATGCTTTCCATCGCTCCGGGGTGGGTAAATTGGTACCAGACTTTTCTGGAATAAGGACACTGACTTGATATAGCGTCTGGCCCACGCAAGTCATTGAATAGGCTAAATACGCATTCACCGTGCCACCCTACGATTCTAGATGGAAGACGAATGCGTGGCGCATCCCGAGGAACCATCAACGCCGACACTTTTATCTTTTACCTTTACATTTACCTTGCATATTTAAATTAATTTTATTCTATATTTTATATTTTTACGAGCAGCCTTTAATTTTCAATGCCAATCTGACCAACACTGAATTTATTAAATTTACATAAATATTGATTTTTGCCTATTACAAATAGACCTCAACTAACCGCTAACTCAACGTAGACTACACTGATCAGTGCATCGGACGAAGAAGATCGTTTATCGATCGATCGAGCTTCATCGATGATTGGCGAAACGTTTCAGATGCACTAAATATGGGGAGCGAGCTACAGACAAAAATATTTTTAGTAATAAAATAAAACTTTAAATTTTCAGCTATGAAGCAGCTCGATCGCCAAAAAGCGACGATTAAGAAACAAGTGACAAGACTTGAAAGCTAGAAAGTAGAATTTATTCTGTCAAATTCTGATCGAAAGGGAGAAAACAAACAATAAACAAATTGGGCAATCGGATTCAAGCTGACCAATACACACATGCAAAATCGACTGAAAATTCACAAATCGCAGCCGATCGATAAGATCAATAAGCACCTAATGAATGAGGCAGCGTGGATAGTGGAATATATATCGGGAAAGTAGCAAAAATCTGCAAAATCAAGCAACCAGCGCATCCCGTACGAGAGGGAGTGGGAGAAAGTCGAAGTCAGATCTTCAAAGCTGAACACGCAAAAATGCACGTCAAGGAGCTCGGTAAAGAGGATGAAGGCGTGGGAAAAGGTGGACAAAAATGAATAAATAAAAAATAAGTAAATAAATAGCTACGAGACCATCTCCTACTAGATCTGATACATTTATAATGTCGATGCCCGGAGGGGAATTCGTTGAGCTTTTCCGTCTCACCACCGTTTTTTCATTCGATCTTGGGCCTGTTCGATGACCGCTCGAAGACCGTCGGCGTCCAACTCGTCCAACAGCACCGACACCGCTGACATGATCTTGTCCAGTCGCAGATCCTGCAGAAAAGTGGACGAGTTAGCTCGAATGAAAAAGATATTAGGTTGGTGCAAAAGTTCTCGGACATTTAGGATACAAAACAATTTATTTTATAATATTAGGTTGTAAACCTTCCGATTGAATATTTCTTCATCGCATAGTAAAACTTCTGCTGAAGCTTCTGCATTTCTCTTTCGATGACATTTCAGTAGGCTAGCTGAAGCCCTTCTGGGGCTGTATGCTCGTCTCTCCCGGCCGGGCGATGGGCGCCCTTCGCCCGCCCGGGAGAGACGAGCATACGGCCCCTGGACTATTTATCGCCCATTCGATTTCGTTGGAATTCCTTTAAATTCTGAAGCCTTAAACATAGGGCCCCAACTGCATGACTTCAACGGGCTTTGACTAGGGCGTTCTGCTGCAGTGTCCATTCCTGAAATTTCGCTGTATGATAAAGTAAGGTGTCCACTATATTCCCCTAGAACAGGTTGGTCCCAGGAAGTCAAGAAAGACTATGATGGGTTCGAGAATAAACCGCTCCACCAAGGACACCTAGCACTGATTTGGATGGTTTAACACGTTGTCGACAGCGCCTTTTTCGCGTGTCTGGCGCGTGGGACCAACCGATTTTCTAGCGCGCCGAGGCTGTGGCATGATGCCGACATACGGCGAATTTTTTCAAAATGGAAGTGAATAGTAAATCTCGAAGACTACATATACAGTCCTGTAGTATCGGGGATTGTGACTATTCCTTTTTTTGCAATGAAAATAGAAAAATAACAGCTGGAAGCTTTTAGAATGTCCTTTTTTCCTATCCAGGTTAAAAGGAAATTGTTATTTGTTTATTGTTCATTATTTGTTTATTCTGATAATCAATATTTGTTTTTATTTATGTGTTTGTTTTAGTAACCAGTATTTGTTTGCATTTATTTGTTTCTTGCAATAACCGTTATTTGTTTTTACTTGTAAAGAAAAGTAGTGCACAATCAAAAATTCCAGTAAATCAGAAGCTAAAAATCATTTTCATGGACCATGCTTCCTATAACGATGTGCAAAGGTCTACTAAAAAGTGACACAAAAACATCCTTCGAAATTCCGAAATGTATCGAGAAAAATACGATACAAGACCGTGGCGCGGCATTGCGCCACACGGTCCCACACGGCCACTTGAGCGTGGCGCAGCATTGCGCCACACTGTCGTCAACGTGTTAAAAGTAGCCACAGAAGTCGGACCATCACGCATCACTTACTACTTTGTAGAAGAGGTTCAGGGCTCATATATAATAGCTGCAAAGCGTCTTAATTTATTTGGAAAGGTACGGAAGTGTGACCGAAATGTTACTCACAATATGTCGCCTACATAGCTCAACGCTAGGGTCACTTCGCGTACGAAATCTCCCGGAAAGGAACCTCAACCGGTAAAATAACTGCGCTGTTGTATATGAGAAGTAAATTTAATACGTTATTCATAGCCGGAGACCCCAGTGGCTTGGTCCTGGTAGACAAGAAAAACCGACGCCAAGTCGGAACTGCACCTCAAGAAGGAGATTCCTCGCGTTTTTTGGAGTTCTTCTGAATTTATCGAATAGGAGCTTCTATCTAAAGGTGCAATAGTGAATGGCAATCTACTATGTCAGTATTTGAATTGTATGGCTTGCAAGCAAACGGTAAGCAGGGCTGATTACGTTACCCATCCAACCCGACCAAGGATGTCTTCAAAAAAATCATATGTATGGGAAAAATTTTTAGAGGATTATTAGTCTTCCATACCCCATGCAAGGTAATCTTCAGACATTGCTATTACAGAATACCACTTCTTGCCCTTTCATCAGAAACACCCGAAATAAAAAAAATCTCAACAAGTAAGGCCATCTGAAAACGGTTGTGTTAAATTTGTTCGTCAATAAACCGGCAGGGTTCCATGCGTATGAAGTAAAACAATGACCAGCGGGAAGGCGACACATAGTACTCTAATAATGTACCATACATATCTCGGTTGGGTTCTGTTTCAAAGAAATAAATTTGAAAAATTGATACGTGGCAAAAATTCAATTGGAAGGTTTACAACCTAATATCTAAACAATAGCAAGCAGTCATTTGAAGTAGGCACCATTGATATCAATGGTCTTCTCCCAACGTGCGGGTAGGTCGCAGATGCCTTCCCTCCAGAATGTAGCGGGTTGCGCCATGAAGAATGAATCGAGTTCGTTTTTGACGTCGTCTCGATTTGAGAAATTCTTGCCATCCAAATGACGCCAGAGATTTGAAAAGAGATGGTAGTCAGATGGAGCAAGGTCTGGACGCGGCGGGTTCATTCCGGATACATATAGGGTCTAATACTCTCACGGAGAATACTCGGTAGCAAAAGCCGATTACACCACCTCCAAAAAATCTGGCTAGGTCCAGGTGATTGCGTTTTCAAAACAAAAACAAAAAACAAAGAAACAACATTGCATTATCTGTTCAACAGTCAACAACAAAAAAAAAATAAAATGAGCGGGTCCTGGAGGTTATGGCGACATACCCGAGCTGGGCTTCTGGATTCCTTCCGGGTGTGCAACCGCCGTCGTGGAGCGCTCATACTTCGACTATAGGAGGTACCCGGGGTACGTCGACTTTCGTGCATCGACATACTCATTCGGTTCGCTATCGCGTCCATCGACAACGGCCGACTATCCTCGTCGATGCTAAAATCAGAAAATTAACAAAATATTAATAAATAATAACAATCGAAAATATTCAGTATCGTGCGCCAGCCGTCCTGAGAGGAGCAATCCTTTGAATGAAAATCCAGTGCATGGCGCATTCCAGCGGACCCATCCGCAACGCAGTGGTTTTGCAATCGTAATCGTATAGGCATGGTTGGTATAGTAAAATGTTAAGCACGTGGCATCGGTAAGTTGCTCTGGAGTAAGCCGCGGATTCGTCCTCCATTCAGAATTGCAGATGCATGATAAATGCGTGCTTAGCCTCTACAATAGTCTCTAAAATGCAAAACGCCATTCTGTAGAATTTTGGGCTGATTCTGGACCATAGACCCCAGGGTCGGGATTCATGAACGGTTCGCCGGCCGGTTACAGTGACATTCACCTCGGTTACCCGCCGAAACGTGATTCATCAATGCGTGGTGAGTCAGTGAACTGGCCGGTGAAATTCACCGGCGGTTTCGTTCATGAATCCCGCCCCAGATTTCCCACCTCCTATTGGTTCGCTGGCCGTAGAGGCGCCCTGGCCGGTAAACCATGGTGGCAGCAACCCCGATTCAAATTTCCCGCCGCCGTCAGAGCGAGACGCAGAGGCGACGAGGCAGAGAAAGAGAGCGGCTGGAATTTTGAATCGGGGTTTCCGTCACCATGGTCTACCGCACCCCAAAGTCAGGCTACCGAGTCGATCAGTCTCCTAAGCTTAATAAGATTTAAAGGTCTCGAACAAACTTGAGATAAAGGGGTAAAGGTAAAGGTAAGGGTGCCGACGTTGATCGGTCCCCTGAGGACGCTCCATGCACCCGTTTTTCATTCAGAATCGTAGAGGCTGGTGAATGCATATTTGGCCTAGGCAATGACTTGCGGGGCCAGCCGATATGCCAGGTCAGTGACTTTACCTTCCCGGAGAAGTCTGGTACCAATTTACGCGACCCCATAGGAAGGGAAGGATCGGTTAACCTGAATGAGGATCGATCACTCGATCGTACGGGTGGCAGTAGCGCCTCTTACCACCGCGCCACGCAAGAGAGATGATCCAGTTCTTATCTCAGCCACTTTCTTTCCGTTTTAGCTAGTTGTTTACTGGACTCGAGTAGCACCTTCGAGGGATCGGCCTTCGCCAAGTTAAACCGAGCCTTCCTTCCCTCCGAGGTCGGTAAATTGATACCAGAGTTGTTGGGGAAGATGAACACACTGAGTTGAACAGCAACGGCCCTCGCAAGTTATTACATAGCTACAACAAGCATCTACGATTTTGAGTGGGATACGAGTACATGGCGCGACATTAGGGAACCGATCATTTCCAATCACCATTCATTTTACCTTTATTTTAAATCCTACAAATAAATAAACGAAACCACGATGTCTGTTTGTCAACCGTGAGGTCCCGCCGCGATTGCCCGTTACTCCTAGTGACGTATTTGATCAGTTCCTCGCCGTCTTTTGCTGCATGCTTTTTGTTCTTCGTTTTATTTGTTATTATAGATGATTTATATATGTTTTCTACTATTCATTAGTTCATTTGGCGGCCTGCAGGCCGCTGAATGGCTGGTTTTTGTCGTACCTGAAATCGCCCCAGTCCTCTTCTCGTTCCTCGGTCGACGGTTCGTAGATCGACTGCGTCATCAGTGAGGGATGCATGGATTGGCTCATCAGACTGAGCCGGGACGCTCTCATCAGTTGGGAATCCCTCGGTGGTGGAAGGCGTTCCTCGTCTGAAGCGTCGCCGTAGCTGACCATCTGCGGCTGCATCACCGTATCGACGATCGTTCGACCCGATGATGGCACTGAAACGGTCGCATATTGACCTCTGAACCACAAAGATTTTTGGAAAAGCAAAAAAATAGAGGAAAAATTGGCGCAAAATGAGGCAGAGGTTTGGACCTTTCAAGTAGCGTCGCAGAAAATTTTAACCACGGAAATCTGAGGAAAATATATCACAGGGCGGGGTTACCGCATACGAGAGATGTGAGAATTGTTGAATCAGAGGAAGAGGGAAATTACAGGCACTAATTGAAATCTACAATGTCACAGTCCGAATTTAAATCAAAATAATTTTAGCCCGAATAATTAAGATACGTCGATGTGCGAGCGCGGTTTAGAGGCAGGGTCAGTTTTGAAAGTCGAATCTTGTCTGAGTTGCGATTTTCTCAGGAAAATTTCTCAGAAAGGCTAAATCACCAATGACAATAAAAACTCATGGTGCTGGTTTGGAAACAGCGACCAAATAACACCGCAATTTCGGCGAAAAAAATGCCTTTTTGAAAAAAATCGATCATTAGGAGTCGCAACTTAAACGCTGCCCAGCGGCTTTATTATTGAAAAATTGTTCTACAAAATACTATTCGGCTGGATTCTTGTCACCTGAAGTTGAGAGAAGGATGAAATGAATTCAAATGTACTAATAATAGCAATAGCGACAACGAACAAAATCCAGACGCAACTGGAAAAGTGATAATAACAGTGATAATAACTATAATAATGACAACAGTAGCGATAGCGCAGATAATCGAAGCGGTAATAGCAGTTCTACCGCACTTAAAAATCCCACCTCGCTGGTTTCCGGCGGCTGCGTCGCGTTTTTGGGTTGGAGCGGGCCAGCCGATAGGTGCACCGAGGGTCAGAGCCAATTTTAAAGCAAAAAATTGTGAAAGAGTGAGAATACCCCCATTTTCTAAGCACCAAATCACCAATAACGTTTTTTCAACCTATTTATGCTTATATAAGATGACTACAGAAAGCGATTTCGTAGCAATCTTGTGCTTTTTCGACGCCGTTGCTTAAACTTCTCTTTTCTATATCTTCTAAAATACAAAAAATGGATCTATTACGACCCTGGATCACTTCATTGTAGCCCGCTATAGTTGTATAATCCAAGGCGTTTACCGTTATATTTCCCCTGAATATGCTTAACGATTACGTTACGCTGCTGCTTCGCTGCAATGTATGAATGGGCCTTAAGACACATTTGCCGCCGTCGCAGCAGCCGCCTAGCGTAAGAGGGATTCATACAATTACAATAGTACTATTTTTTTATTTTATTCATTGTAGACACGTCCGTTTCCACACGTGTAGAAAACCCAGGCAAAAAAACAAAAATAGTAAATAGCACAAAATAGTAAAATATAGTAAATAGTTCAGTAAAATAAATAGTACAGTAAAAGTAAAATATAGTAAATAGTAAACAGGAAATTGAAAAGACACAGAAAAAAACAATAAGAAGTAAACAAGTTCAGCTATAAACTACTGACCGTACATGGACTGTGTCATAGCGTCGTGGAGTGTCGCGCTGCTACGCGAGCTGCGCGCACTATGAAGGCTGATCATACTCGAATGCATATCGCATTCGGGTGCCGAATCGTCCTGCTGAGCCTCCATGTGATCGTCAAGGGTCACCGCTGAAATCCGAACTCTTGTATGAAAACTTCTACAACTAGTACCATTGGGTAGCGTGGTACAACGGTAAGAGGCGCTACTGCCATTAGCACGGACTAGCGATCGATCCCCGCCCGGGCTAACCGAGCCTTCCATTCCTCCAGGGTTGGGTAGATAGGTACCAGACTTGTCTGGGAACTGGCTTGGTCCAGTACCAATGTACCAAAACCCCGAGGGCGATTCGGGACTTGGTTAGATCGGACGAGGTCGATCTTTCAAACGTGCGCATAGAAGCTGCGCCTCCTGCCAGTGCACCACGCGTCCTTAGCGAACATTGAAGGTATATAATTCACCTATGGGTGAAGGGTGAACTCACGTTTATCGTCGAGTTTCGTCAACTGCGGTAATATCCGCAACACACGGGCTCGATAGTCTCCTGATCGAGTGCATGGGTTATCGTCGATCCAAAGCACCCGTAGATTACGAAGATCCTACAACGAACACACCTGTTAGCACACAACTGAATTTTTATTTTATTTATTTTATTTTTATTATTTATTATTTGTATTTGTATTTTTATAATTTGATTTTTGTTTTATTTATTTATATTTTATTTATTTATTTAGGATTTCGAAAAAACAAGGAAAACAAAGAGCGGAAGAGGCTCTATACCCGTTCACTTATACAAACAAATTTAAAACCCTACAACCTGGATCTGGTCACCTTCACGATTCTACCTACAGTATCGGACGTGCCGCAACAATAAAACGGCGGCAGCGGCGCTTTCTTCCGCCGAAATCGCCGTTTTTCTACATTTTCTTTAAAATTAGTTCATTCAAAAAAAAATGTTTTTAAACTCAGAAGGCCGAACCCTCCACAAATATGGAAAATTTGTATACGAAAAAAGTGCTCGGCTTTCTGAGTTCAAAAACGTTTTTGTTTTTTCGAATGAATCAATTTGAAAGAAAATATACAAAAGCGGCGGTTTATGCGCAAGAAAGCGCCGCTGGCGCCTTTTTTCCGTTGCGGCACGTCCGGTACTGTAGTGATTATCACTTCAGCTTTACTATCCACCTCAATTGAATTCTTTGTCTACATTATCTGAAGCGTACATTTCGCTTGAGTACGCCGCTAATGTGCAGTAAATATAATAATATATAAATAAACAAATAAATAAATAAATCCGTGGTCATCGCTAACCTTCAGATACTCCAACTCGGTCAGGCTTTGGATGTTGTTCTTCCGAACGTACAGCTCCACCAGACGAGTGCAGTTGCGCAGCGATTGCAACGTCTCCACTCGATTCACACTAAAAGATTAGTTTTTAAATTATTTTTATTCATTTATTCTCTTGATTTCATTCCCTAACGATAACCTGTGCTCTTCAGAGGCTCTTCCGAATACAGTTGTAAGGGTAACTGGTGATTTCGCTTATTTTTCCAAGGTTTTCTAGCCCTCAAAGGTGCAGTGGTACGAAGCGCTACTTTCATATTCACGATCGAGTTATCGATCCTCGCTCAGGATAGCCGAGTCCTTCATGCCTTCAAGGTATGGTAAATATGTATGGGAAAGGGTTAAGAATGAAGTCTTCATAAGGAGCGCTTCTTCGAGTAAATTTTTCTCGAAATTTACAATTCTCCTTCCTTTTTTCTGGTCTTGTAATGAGCCGGATCTCGCCTGGATTAGCTCATCTTCGCTTCTGGGCCCAGATTCATGAACGGACAAGCGGTCTCCGAAACCCCGTCGGTAATAAAACCGCTCAATACCGTCGAGGTCTCCCAATTTCTACCTCATTGCGAGGCGCGATAGACCCGCGATAAACCCCGGCGCTCGTCCACGAATCTCGGTTTGCACGCTGTTCGGGGTATATCTCGGGGTTTATCGGCGTTTACCAATGATGAATGTGGTCCCTGGTTACCTTCACTTTCCCCCTAATGTTTGCTATCGGGCACCGTTTTGTTGATTTCTCAAAAATGAATAAATGAATAAATTAGCAATCCAAGCGGGTTTTAAATGGCTACAATGTTATTGATTTTTAGGCCGGTTTCTCTAGGTGTAAAGTAAACAAATAAATAACACACAAGAATAAATAACAAACAAATAACCTAATAGATAATAAACAAACAACATTTTACTCTATTTTAGTTTTTTTAGTTGAAATTAAGCACAGTCTTATTGCTTAGTATTATTCATGTGTTTCATTTGGCGCACCTAACAGTAACAGTGTAAATAAAAATAAAATACAATAAATAAAATTTAAAAAAGTGAACAAACCTCAGAGATAGCACTTCAATATTGATCATGCGCTCGCAAATCGTGATGTCGTCGATGTCGCAGCCCCTGGAATGACAAACTAGATTAAATTACGATTTTTTTCTAAAAAAAATTTCTAATTTTCTAATTTTTCTCCTGATGCTCATCTATCTGCCTCATATAAACGACTAGTGTTTCTCAAAAAGGACAAGCTCTCGTCGAGAAATGCCAATCGACAGGGGACGGGAGAGTTAGTGGAGTGGCGGAAAAACCCGAAAAATTGAAGAAAATTTATTGATTTATTTACTGGCGTTTATTTATTTTTAGCATTGGCGCGCTAAAAATGCAAGTCAAAGTGGATAATAGGACGGACATGGAGTTGCTGAAGAAGAAATTTATCCAAAACAAAGAAAAAACTGAGATTGTTAGTAAAACATTCAAAGTAATTCACAATAATAATCTTATTAGTAAATATTATTTCTCTTTGCCGACTCCCATATTCTGTTCCATTGTACAATAGTATTGGCTAACCAGGTCTAGAACATCGAATAATTTTTATTCAGCGTCACTTTTCGCCAGCCCTGACCTTTTTAATTTCTATATTCCACTTTTTAATGGTGCACTTGTTAGATCACTCACCTCTGCTACCGGAACTTGGAATATTTTTGTTTTATTTGAACAGTCTGCTATATAGTATAGTTGTGCTCGAATGAATATTTGAACGTTCAATTCGAATAATTCTATTCGAGATCGAATATTCGAATTCGAACATTCGAAAAAACGCGATTTTCGAATGTATTCGAGTTCGAATGCTCGAAAAATCGCGATTTTCGAATGTATTCGAATTCGAATGCTCGAAAAATCGATATTCGAATATATTCGATTATTCGAAATTTTTGGGAGAGCACAACTATACTATATAGCCCTCTTGGTGCGGTATACAGGGTGTCCCAAAAAATGTACCCACTGTTTGAAATGCCATAACTTTGGCGAAAGTGAACCAATCGAAACGACTCGCAGCTCAGATGGAAGCTAAGAAAAAAGAAATTTTCTTGTATGTGTTTGGTGAGGATTGCGCCATGCACTCAACCGAGGCCTCCGACTTTTGGACCTGATTGATAGTGCATGGGTCATATGCTTGCTCTATTTTGGTCGTAAACAGATGATATCGCTGCAACGAGTTACTTCTCAGGCAGTGAACATATCGATTTGCCGCAGCTTTTGGTCAAGCATGGAACAACATCAATATCGATCAGTAATTGTACCCACTGTTTGACGAGCTAAAACTCGTCCAACAGTGGTGCAATCATAGGAAAAGAATTCATAGGAATGAAAAATGTATGAACCATAAAGATTGCGCCATGCACCTGTTCGAATCGTCGGATTCTAGACCTGATTGAAAATTCACGGATGACATACTTGTTCTACCTTGGCGGCCAACAAGTGATATCGCTAATGCGCGTTTCTCTTGATGCAGTAGACATGAAAACATCAAAACGTAACAAGTTTAACATGAACTTTAAGATGCATTTGCACAATACTGCCTACTCTGTTAAAAAACCCAGGACTCTAGTAACGAGCACGTAATAAGTTGAAGTGCACGTTAAACTTGTTGTGCTTTGATATTTTCATGTTTACAGCATCAAGAGAAACGCATATCAGGTATATCACCTGTAGGCGACCGAAGTAGGACAAGCATGTTGTCTGTGAACTTTCAATCAGGTCTAGAATCCGACGATTCGGACAAGTGCATGGCGCAGTCTTTATTGTTTATACATCTTACATTCCTCTATATTCTTTTCTTATGATTGCATCACTGTTGGACGAGTTTTAGCTTCTCAAACAGTGGTTACAATTATTGATCGATATTGATGTTATTTAACCAAAAGCTGCGGCAAATCGATATGTTCACTGTCTCATAAGTAACTCATAGCAGCGACATCAACTGTTTACGACCAAAATAGAGCAAGCATATAACCCGAGAACTATCAATCAGGTCCAAAAATCGGAGGCATCGGTCGAGTACATGGCGCAATCCTCCCCAAACACATACCAGAAAGTTTTCTTTTCTCTTAGCTTCCATCTGAGCTGCGAGTCGTTTCGATTGGGTCACTTCCGCCAAAGTTATAGCATTTCAAACAGTGGGTACATTTTTTGGGACACCCTGTATATAATATGTTACTAATAAGATCATTATTGTGAATTACTTTGAATATTCTGCTAACAATCTCAGTTTTTTTTCTTTGTTTTGGTTAAATTTCTTCCTCAGCAGATCCATGACTGTCCTACTAACCACTCTGACTTGCATTTTTAGCGTTCCAATGCTAAAAAATAAACGCCAATAAATAAATCAATAAATTTTCTTCAATTTTTCGGGTTTTTCCGCCACTCCACTAGCTCTCCCGTCCCCTGTCGATCGGCATTGCTCGACGAGAGCTTGTCCTTTCCGAGAAACACTAGTCGTTTATATGTGGCAGATAGATGAGCAACAGGATGGCCGCGGGCTCCCCTGAGGGCGCTGATGAATCGACGCCGCCGCCACCGCCGCCTTTCCGCCGGAATTTCGAAACCCCTCCGGCAACGAAACACCCCAAGATCATCCTATTGCCGTTGATGAGCCGAGACACATCAAAACGTTGCCGACAAATAAATCAATAAGCAAAATTGACATCAAAACTATGAGGAGAATTCACGTTGAAATTAACATCATTTTTTAAAATAGAACAGTTGAGCTGTTTTCCAAGGTGAGACTAAAAATAATGAATTTGACGCAAGTTTCCTTATAATAAAGCAACTTTTAGGTTATTTCCGGCAAAAATTTGGGTATTTTCAGGTTATTTCAGGTACAAATTTTAGGTATTTTTTCAACTCCTCCTTCCATTAACCCTCACACTTGTCAACTTTCCCCAGAAAATCCGAAATTTTCTTCGGGAATGCTGGAGAATTTAATGACTGGTAATAGTAATGGAATAGATGAACCGACTTTAGTTCTTTCCGAAAAAACAGGAATCAAAAAATAATCTTCAACCTAATCACTCAACGATTGGGCGGAGCTGCGGGAAAATTGGCAAAATAAATTTGCCCAGAAAAAATGGAAAGTTCTCACCACAAATTGAGCTTCTTGACGGCTTCGACGGCGCATTTCGTTCGAATATATACAGTGGACTCTGTGAGACAGACCATCTGAAAATATGCAAAAAACAAATATAAATAAAATAAATAAATATACAAATGGCTTCGACGAAGGAATTCCCACCGACGGCAAAAATAAAAGGGCTGAAGAACCATTGCTGTTCTATAATCTCCCAAATGAACGGGAAAAAACATATATATACAAGCAATATATTCAAATTCTGGTAATAATGAAGTTCGAAAGAAAAATTGACGGAAAAGGAGAGCGACTAGTCGGACTGCTGTTCAAGAGACCTCAAGAAACTCAGAGCGACTAAATTCACCTCAACTTTGTCTGCCTAAGTGTTCATAAAATGAAATACCTCAAAAATCCTACCTCAAAAATGGGTGAAAGTAGGGAGCGACTGATCGAAGGTGGCTCCGAACATTTAGATTTAAAAGCTGCTCAAAATTAGATTATTTAATTAATTTGGTTCAAATCCAAATCCGACCTTCCAAAAATTCACCATTCTGCACCGCCATTCCGATCTACCTCGATTTTCCAGATGAATCGCCTTATAGTCAAAAATAGCAGAGTAATCCATCAGCGCTGATAAACTTCGAAAAAACTCAATTTAGAGATAAGATCATTGGAAAAATAGGCAAAGTCGCCAATTATACAGAAAATATTAGGTAGGGTCACTAAAAAACGAATCCAAAACCTCAAAATTAATTCCAACATCATTATATTATGAGAAAATTATTACTAACTCTCCACAGAAATGCAGCAGAGGTGCGCGTCAATCGCCGGCGGCGAAACTGGCGAACAAAAATGCGAAATTGATGGGAAATTGGGGGACTTTGGTACTCGATGATGTCAACATGCCCTCGCCGACGAAATCGATTTCAACCCAAGTGAACGGACAACGGTTAAGGTAAACGGTAAAGGTAAAGCCCTCGTAGCTGATAAATCCGTTAGACTTGATTAACGGCACTCTTCCAAATTTTGGACTCCAGAGCTCGAAAAAAAATTTCGCTGAAACTTTGCATAGGAGGGTTTTTTGGGGTCCTAAACACGATGGTGCAATCCGTTTTTCGATTGGCCGCCGGATACTGTAGTTACAGGTAGGTCCTCGGTGACACTGACTCCGCCACCTTTACATGTCAAGACCTACCTGTAATTACAGTATCCGGCGGCCAATCGAAAAACAAATTGCACCATCGTGTTTAGGACCTCAAAAAACCCCCCTACACAAAATTTCAGCGAAATCGGTGATCCTGACTCCGCCCACTTTACCTGTCAGGACCTACCTGTAACTACAGTATCCGGCGGCCAATCGAAAAACGGATTGCACCATCGTGTTCAGGACCCCAAAAAACCCTCCTATGCAAAGTTTCAGCAAAAAAAAATTTTCGACCTCTGGAGTCCAAAATTTGGAACAGTGCCGACGATCGGGGCGACGATCGATCGCTCGACCGTGCGTTTGGAAACAGCGCCTCTTAGCACTGTACCACGCGAGCGCGACGAAAAACGATCACAGCTAGGAAGTTGATCTCTGGGTTAAGATTTCACATTTTCCATCAATTAGAACCCGCTGCAGTTCATCAACTTCAACGGTTCGGGTCAGAGAGAGAGAAAGAAAGAAAGAAAGAAAGAAAGAAAGAAAGAAAGAGAGAGATAGACAGAGAGCGAGAGAAAGTGAGAGAGAGCGAGAGAGTGAGAGTGAGAAAGAAAGAAAGAAAGGAAGGAAAGAAAAAAGAAAGGAAAGAAGAAAGGAAGGAGGAAAGAGAGAAAGAGAGAAAGAAAGAGATAGAAAAAATAGAGAGAAAGAGAGAGAAAGAAGAAAGAGAGAGAAAGGGAGAAAGAGAGAGAGAAAGACAGAGAGAAAGAGAAAGAGAAAGAAAGAAAGAGAAAGAGAGAAAGGGAGGAAGACAGAGAGAAAGAAAGAAGGAAAGAAAGAAAGAAAGCAAGAAAGAAAGAAAGAAAGAAAGAAAGAAAGAAAGAAAGAAAGAAAGAAAGAAAGAGACAAAGAGACAATGAATGAATGAATGAATGAATGAATGAAAAAATGAATGAATGAATGAATGAATGAATGAATGAATGAATGAAATAGAGAAAGAGACAAAGAGACAAAGAGAGAAAGAAAGCAAGAAAGAAAGAAAGAAAGAAAGAAAGAGAGAAAGAAAGAAAAAAAAGAGAGAGCATTAATCTAACGGAAAATTGAACGTTTTCGCACAAAGTATTTGTCGGAGAAAAAAAACTCAAGAAAAAAGTCAAATGAACAGAGGAAGCTGAAAAAAAATTAATTTTTCCATTTCCTCCTCCCCTGGTAGACGGAAAAGATAGGAAGAACACGTAGAGCTCCACTGAAAAGTTTCCAGGCTTTGTTAATTTTTTTTCGCCTCTTCTCTCAGGCGAACAAAACTGGAGGGAAATGTAGAGCCAACGCGAGGATTTCTCAGTGTTTCGTTTTTGTGACAACTGGAAAGTCTCTTTTACTTACGGAGAAGACAAGAAAATTGTAAAATCAAGCTATTTACTATTTTTGTAGCTATTTTTTCCAAAGCACACAATCAAAAAATCATTTAGCCTCTAGATGTCCAGAACACACAACAAAGAGAACACTGGATTTCTACTACAACCCAGCAGTTTTCTCATAGAGATACGTAGCTCCTGGCTGGAAGAGATACATTTAGAGATAAAAAAAGTATAAGTAAAGGCCAATCTGACGTTCTTCTGGAAGATTCGTATCGCCGACAGGGAAGTCGCTAGGGAAGTCCAAACAGAACGAATGCATGAGCTGGTCGACGGCGAGTAATGAAGCGTCGCTGGCAATCGGAACGCGGCCAGGCGTGTTCGAGAGTTTGCTGGCTTCAATCAACCCTCATGGTTGCATTTTATGGGTGGTGCAGTGATAAGAGGCGCCACTGATACCCGCACGGTCGAGTGATCGATCCCCGTTCGGGGAACCACGCCTTCCATCACTCCAGGGTCGGTAGATTGGTACCAGACTTGTCTGGGAGGGCGAAGACACTGAACTGGTATAGTGGCCGGGCCCGCAAGTCATTATATAGTCCAAATATGCATTCACTAGGCCTTTACGATTCTGAATGAAAGGCGAGTGCGTGGCGCATCCTTAAGGGTGTAATCAACGCCTACCTTTTCACCTTTCACTTATTCATAAAAGATAATCGTACCTCAGCCATTCAAAACACGCTATCAATTCCTAAGTTACTAAACCCTTAACTCCAAGAATTCATGAAAGGTAAAGGTGATTTGGTCGGCGTTGATCAATCCTCCGACGTGTCGTGCACTTATCTTCCTTCTAAAATCATAGAGACAGTTGAAAGGTGAAAGGTGAAGTTTTGGCCTGTACAACAACCAGCAAGGCCAGGCACTGCACAAGTCAATGTATTCACCTTCATAAACAAGTCTCGCACCAATTTACCCGACCAAGGAGGGCGGGGGATTTGTTTAGCCCAAACGGGGATAGATCACGGGGTTCGAGATCAATTGGCTGTTTCATCTTAATTATTTACTTCACTTTATTCACGATATCCAATCAACAGAGCTTGGAAGAATATAAAAGAACACTTATACAGCATTACATTGAATATGACGCATCTTTATCAATATAGTGTCAAAATGTGGCTCGCAATAATTTTTTGACTTAATGAGGTCGTAAAAAAACAAATAAATAAGTAGTTAATAAAACATGGGTATATGAGAAGGAGGGCTTCTTGTAAATAAGTTACACGTCTGGCCTTCTGCTTTGTTTTTATATGGAAATATCCAGAGGCCTATCGTCGTTATTTTACTTTGCATCCGTTCAGATGGCAACGAACAATTGCCAGCAATCAGAGGCATTGTTTCCGCTCACTGAAAATAGCCATTGGCAGCACAAACAAAGACGTGTGAGACAAGCAATTATCGCTGTTTGGATGGAACTCCTGCAATAGGATCCCAGGAGCGAGATGTATCAACAAAAAGGATGATAATAATTAAACGGTATCGGTAGTTAAGGAAATCAATTTGGTATAATCACTCAATCTTGATGAAACTGGTGACTGATGAGGTTGGCTTGGTTTTTCGGTTAGTTTTTGGTCAACAAAGGGATTTTTTGTGGAATTCAAATCAATCACAGAACAGTTTGAAGTCATCCCTGACTTGCCAATGGGGCACGAAGACCAGTATCGATATTAAACAAATCTCCGCACTTATAATTTCTATTTTTCTTTCTCAGGCGGTTTCTCCGTTTTCTACGAGCATGATTGTGTGACAAATAAAAAAGAAATAAAAATAATTAAAGGGTACTGATATTTCAGAAAATAAACTTGGTTTAATCACACAACCGTGATAGAATTGGTGACGTTCACTTGGTATTTCGGTTAAATTTAGCCATCCCTGACTTGCCAATGGGACATGAGGACCAAGTATCAATATTAAACGAATATCCGACTGAAGGCTTTTAGCATAGTGCTTACTATCGTCCAGAAGGGAATTCCGCGCTCTCTCAGACATTATTTTGAGTTTTGCTTTTGCTGGATTTTATTGTTTTTTCTTGGTGTGAAGCAAGAAAAGTTGCTCTACGACAGCCCTTTGTTTTCGCACTTGATGAATCACTCCATGACCATGATATGTATATAGAAAAGCCCAATGAAGAAGGTGTGTTGGTTCATTATATCGTAGTAATGGAGTGATTCAATAAGTGCGAAAACAAAGGGCTGTCGTAGAGCAACTTTTCTTGTTTCACACCAATAAAAGAACAATAAAATTCAGCAAAAGGAGAAAACTCAAAATAATTTCTAAAAGAGCGAGAAATTTTATTCTGGACGGTAGTAAGCACTATGCCAAAAGCTTTCGGTCCGAACCTGGATTTAAAACCTGAAGAAAGCTGCCTGAACAAGAAATATCGTTGAAGGGGAAGCATATTTTGCGGTTACTCCAAGCATTCTCAAGAATGTTACACTTTTTTGTCGTTTATGCGAACCTATTAGTTGTGAGTCGGCTAAAAATGCGACTTCTTGACACCCGGAACCAAGAGTTTTCGAGCGAAACTCGACTCTTCAATCCCACCGGTTCAATCAAGGTGTGGCTCTGATTCTCAACAGAAATCGAATTTTTGATAGTGATGATGCTATCATTTTGACAGCAGCCATGACGCAAGCGAGATCCGAACACTCGCCTCTGGAGAACTTCCAAAGGCTTCCATAGAGCTTTCCCATATTTAAAAGCTTCAAACTCTCAAGAGGCTGCACTTTTCACGAAATCGGAAGGCTCCCATTCAGAAGGCAGCGAAGAGTGTGCCAACCAAGTGGTCGATTTCAAAAAACAAAATGGAACATAGGGAAAAGCCACTTCCAATGTGGCTATACTACCGATTGAAATTGGGTTCCGGTGGAAACGGCGACAATCAAGAGATTTTAATTATTATTCTTTCTCGAGGACATATTTATTTTATCGATTAGGTCCCTCAGGCGTTCTGGATCACCAAACAGACTAACTGAGATGACTAAACGTTCTGTGAATGCATCTACATCCACCGAGGGAGAGGAAGAATGACAGGAAGAGAGAGAGAGAAATCCATCCTTCCATAGCTATCAAAGGATTTCCATGCTCGTCGTCTACCCTCTTTGGGTTCGTCTTTACCTCTTAGGTAATTGTAGGTAATTTCTCGAGTATTTATTAAATCGACTACGCTGTTCTGCGTTCTGAATCACCCAACAGCCAAGCTGGTGGTACTAGGCTTTGGGTAAAGACGAGAGAGATAGAGAGGAAGAGAGAGAAAGAAATTAACTCTTCCACAGCTAACAAAGGATTTTCATTCTCACCGTCTAACCTTGGCAGAGATTCGTGAACGAACGAGCGGTCTCCGAAACCGCGGCGCAGCCAGAGTCGATGAGAGATTTCATTTACATAGGAAGTTCAGGATAAGCAGGGAGAGGTGCGCGCCGTTCACAGGCTATATCTCGGGGTTTATCGGGGTTTACCAAGTGGGCCCTGGGGAAATTTTCATTTTCATTTAGTGACGAATTAGACCACGAAATGAGTGAGAACGGAATCAGGGGTTCTCCCTGAAACGTGCTTATGGATTCTTTTGAAAAATACCACCTTCTTTGGGTCTGTTTATACCTCTAACATCCGCCGCAGACAAAAGGTCGAAGCCCTACAGCCTACTAGATTAGGCCGAGTTATAATCAACTTCCCAAGGAACAACGGACATACCCACCAGGGTAATATATTACCAGGACAACTTGATTTTTCCATCGGATTCATTTTGGGAACCCTTCGCCAAGACCCACTAGCGCCATTGACGCCTTTTGCGAAGCTTAGAATGCTATCCAGAAGGCGGTGCGCGCGTGGTGCAGTGGTAAAAGGCACTACTGACACCCGAACGGTCGAGCGGTCGATCCTCGCCCGGGCTAACCAAGGTTTCCATCCCTCCGAAGTCGGGTAAATTGGTACCAGACTTGTCTGGGAAGGTAAAGACGCTGATTCGGTACAGCTGTTGGCTCCCGTAAGTCTTTGTACTGGCCAAATGCGAATTCACCATGCCTCCACAATTCTTAATAGAACACGAATGCGTGGCGCGTCCTCAATGGACTAATTATCGCCGATACCTTTACCTCTACCTTAGAACCGCACCCAGAGGGTGTTCACCGAATTTAAATCGCTCGAAAAATCCAAAAATAAGAGAAAAAATATTCAAAATTTATCTGTTTTCCGCAGAATGATACACGGCAATCGCATTAATGAATCATAGAGTGTATACCTAAGGCAACAATTAGAGTAAATCACCGGGTAAAGATTTACGACTAATATTTAATGGTCCAGACAACCAGTGTGGAGCTCGAGAATGGTGAAAAATCGTCACATTAATATAACGACGACAGTATAAATCATTCGGCAATCGAATAACCGTGGCTAGAACGACCACCAGGTGGACAAAAAAGTCACTTGACGACTCAATACCGACGACCACGCGAGCCAATAGCGCCACCTGGAAAAATCTGGCGGGAAAAACGCTGAGAACTCGCTGTTGCACGGCTAGAATCATGATGGGATGAAGGTGATGACATTCGTAGGGGAGAGCGAGAGGAATAATGAAGCGCTCTGCCGGCCAGGCCGACGAGACGAGTCTCCGGCCCCCGCCGGTGGCGGTTCGGCCGCCGGAGGGCGTGGTCCACGAGAGCATTCCGCATGCGCCAATGGATTGAAATCAATAGGGGGCCAAGAAGAGCCGAACGAGTGCTGCTGGTGGTGGTGGTGGTCGACCAACCGATGACGAACAAGGAGAAGCTCGTCCGAATGGAAACCGCTGTCATATGCACTCCGCTTCGGAGAGGCTTTTATTGGCCGAAAAACTCGACAACACCGCGAAAACAGCGCCGGCAAAGCTGCGCCGTATCGACGTTCCTCGAGATGCCCGAGGAAAATTATGGAAAATTATTGTCGTTGAAAGCTCCAGCCCAAACCCTCCGATAAACGGAAACTTCGGCAAGGTTCAAGGCGTGGTTGCCGCGGAATAAGGGGCGTGGTTACTGCTGAAGGAGGTGACTACTGAAAAACGGATAGGCCGAAGTCGAGCAAATTCAGTTCTAAAGGCAACCTCCTCACATGAGCATGGTAAACAGCTCTATTTAGTGAGGACCACACAAATTCGTTGACCACAATGATAATGAGTGGGACCAAGGGGCGGGGTAACTGCGGAAACGTGGGCGTGGTCATCCGAGAATGCTAAATAAGTAGCATTCCTCAACTTTCTCGAGAAAAATATTATCACCCTCGAGAACCCCATAGTTTTATTTATTTATTTAATTCAACATCCAACACAGAGCAAAAAACCAGTAACAACCAACAGCGAAACACTGGAGGACATTAGAAACTAAAGAACAAGGTAGAACTAATTACACGCACTAAGAAGACCAGGTTCCCGTAGTCACTTATGACCCACCAGTATACCATACTATTTGACATAAGGTAAAAGATAAGTCGTAGGAGGTAATCTAAAAAAGAGAAAAAAAGTAATTTCCTGACAAGAAAATAATTTACTGATAAGATGTTAAATCCACAGTCGATAGCCAGTAGACAATGATTGCAGCCGCTTAACGGCAGGTAACAACGAAGTTCTTCCCATTACCTACCAAGAGACACTCAATGATCACCAAGATGGTTTCCGGAGGAGTTAGAAGTACAGAATCGGACGTGCCGCAACGATAAAACGGCGGCAGCGGCGCTTTTGTGCGCCGAAAGGTGCCGTTTCCGGGGTCCACACGTGGTGACTCAGACACAGTCACCTCAATTCACCCACCCCGCATGCCCAATGGGGTCCCCGCGTGGTAGCCCAGCTGAAGGCGGCGCCTCGTCGAGCGATGAGTCACCAGACGAAGAATCGAAGGGGCGGGGGATCGAAATCGAGAGGTCAAAAAAAATCGCTTGTTTGAACAAATATGGAAAATTTGCATATGAAATAATAGATCCTCTGAGCTGCTGAGTTCAAATACATACGTACTTTTTAGAACAAAAAAATTGCAAAGAAACTATAGAAAACCGGCGGTTTCTGCGCAACAAAGCGCCGCTGTCGCCGTTTTATCGTTGCGACACTCCGGTACTGTAGTTGAAGCGGCGAAGGTACGGCAAAAGGTCGATATATTAAACTCGCACAAAACTCCTATTTCAGCCAAATTTCTATCTGGTCAAAAAGTTTACAAAACAATGCGAAAACATCCCACAGCAAGGCTTAGCCTACTTTATGGCGCGACTTTTCGCCGGACGCTCGAAGTGACTTGATTTACACGGACAATAGCACGAGGCTAAAGTTTAAACTCCGCCAATACAATTCGGCCTATACAATGACTTGCGGGGCCAGCCGCTATACCAAATCAACTTATTTACCTTCACAGAGAAGTCTTACTCAATCCCGGAGGGATGGAAGGCTTGGTTAGCCCAAGAAAGGATCGATCGCTAGACCGTGAGAGTGTTAGGAACGCCTCCTACCATTGTACCGAATTGAATTCAGAATTTCAGAAGAGAAGATCAGTCACTTGTCGAGGAACATACTCGCTAAGGGACCTAATGTGGAACCTCGACGGGTTCTGGTATTGGGGTGGTACATGCAGTTTTTCAAACCTTTGACAATATCTTCAATCGGAAAATTTTCAATCAACAACGGCGGAGGAAAAGCTCCATGTAAGAGGAGGGAAAGATAAAATGGCCAGCGTTGATCAGTCCTCCAAGGACGCGCCATGCGCACGCCTTGCATCCGGAACCGTAGAGGCATGGTGAATATGTATTTCGACCTCAGAATAACTTGTGAAAATCAAGCGCCGTTCTGTCACTTTTCCCTTCTTGACAAGTCCGGTACCAGTTTACCCGACCCTGAAGGGATCAAAGGTTGGTTAGCCCGAGCGGGGATCGATCGGTCGACCGTTCGAGTAAAATTAGCGCTTCCTATCACTGCTCACGTGCCCTCAAAGTCCAGATAGGTCCTTTAATGAATAAAGGTGCCAGCAGGAAGGAAACGTAGGAGTAGGAAGCCCAAATGTAGCAAAAGAGTAAAGAGGATGGTAAGCAGCTCGAAAAGTGAGAAAAATGAACCAAAAATAAAGTGAATCATCACGATTTTGAATGACTGATGGAGATAAAAGTGCATGAGAAGGATGAACAGCTTGGACAAAATATTACAGATTAAGCAATCGATCACGAAAGAAGAATGGGAAGTGCGTTAGATAGGTAATTAAGTTAAACGAAAGTGATGTGAAAAAAAGCTTGCAGGAGGTTCAAAAACGTAACGAACGTAGAAGCGTCTTCGTCGAGCAGCTAGGAATTAGTTAGCTAACAAGGAGAGCCTTTCTGGATGTGCCAAGCTTTCGTGATGCAATTTTTACAGGATGTAGGGTCCCTTGTAGGTACTCGAAAACCATACTTCATTTTTCTCTAGGCACCTCTGTGATGGGAAAACATCTTCCGGAAAATGGAAGGCGAGCACATCACACAGTCATTATCCACCGTAACTTACCTTAAACGGACGCAAATTCAAAAACTAATGTTAGATTCGTGATCAGCGACCCAAATAACCCCGACATGCGATGTTTGGTCCAAATCGCTTATTTTGACCCAGGCACCTCACTCACCCACCCTTACCATAGCTAACGCTCACCAGTCAGAGCTCAAGAAACGAGAATAAAATTCATAATCAGCAGTTTAGGTGAGACTTTCAGGCAGTTCCTGGGACGAAGGCAGTGGATGCAGAAGATTTTCTGACAGCTAGAGTCTGAATGGTGGCAAAATATTACCAGTGGTTCATTAGAGACTGAACCTTGGGCAACTCTACCGACACCTGACACGAGGCTCGAGACATCAAGGTCACCCATTTCGCCCAAACTTCGCATGTGGGGGTTATTTGGGTTGCAGATCACGAATCTGACATTAGTTTTAGAGTATTCATGTGCATTTGCGGTATCTACGGTGATTTAATGACGTGCAGGTCCGATTCATAGGAAAGTAACTCATACAAGGGCAGGAATACGTGCTATTTACTTACAAAAAACGTTATCCCCGTAGAAATTGCATCCAGTGACTATGCAAGCACATAATAACGACAGCTGAATAAGTGCTAAAGTCATCGCCATATGCGGGACCGAACTCACAAACTCTGCATGAGAAGCCGCACCACTACCGCTGCGCCAAGTGAACACGTCCCCCTGGACGGCGGTCCCCAATGAGCTCGAGTGGTCTGAGTGATGTGCTCGCCTTCCATTTTTTTGGCAGCCGTTTTTCCCATCACAGAGGTGCCTAGAGGAAAAATGAAGTATGGTTTTCGAGTACCTACAAGGGACCCTACATCCTGTAAAAGTTGCATCACGAAAGCTTGGCACATCCAGAAAGGCTCTCCTTGTAAGTCCTTTGTCAGCCACAATTGCCGCCAAAGACACGAAGTTTTAAAATTCCGCTAACTAATCAATAATTAACAGGAAAATCTGAGTTTTTTCTTGGTAGAAGGTAAAGATCATAGGCGTCGGCGTGGACCAGAATCGTAGAGACATGGTGAATGCATATTCGCCCTATACAATAACTTGCGGGGCCAGCCGCTATACCAAGTCAGTGTGTTCACCTTCACAGACAAGTCTGGTACCAACTTACCCAACCCTGGAGGGATGGAAGGCTTGGTTAGCTCAGGAGAGGATCGATCGCTAGACCGTCAGGGTGCTAGGAGCGCCTCTTACCACTGCACTGCGAGCACATAAACATAAATACATGTAATATAAATAGCACCCAAGCGACATCACTGCGTTGTATACTCCTAGCTCTTTTTATGATCCCAAGGGAGAGTGACACATTCGGAGGTATAATTTCTGCTAATTCTTTCATCCTGTATAGGACGAAAAGGTGAAGGATGATGATATTACTCTTTTCTCTTTCTTTCTGTGGTGCAGCGGTAAGAGGCGCTACTGACAACAGCACGGTCGATCAATCGATATTCGCTCGGACTAACCAAGCCTTCTATCCCTGCAGAGCCAGATGAATTGATACCAGACTTGTCTGGGAAGACGACTTCGTATAGCGGCTGGCCCCGCAAGTAATTGTATAGGCCAAATGCGCACTCACCATGCCTATACGATCCGAAATGAATTACGAATGCGTGGCGCGTCCCTGGGGGACTGATCAAAACCGACACTTTTACCTTCACTTTTTCAATAATTAGAAAGCATGTCGGCTGCTCACTAATCGTAAATACAGGCGGACGGTCAGAATAGTGAGGTCGGTGCGGCGATGCTGCAGGTGATAACACCTTAAATAGGACTGGTCACCGGCCCACTAAGGTGATAGCAGTGGTGGTGGTGGAGGTGGTGGTCGATGTCGTTATCGATCTCGAATGCCATCCTCGTATCGATCCATCACCATAATCAACTTTTCATCGATTTTTTCGA
Source organism: Nippostrongylus brasiliensis (assembly GCA_030553155.1). Lineage (NCBI taxonomy): Eukaryota > Metazoa > Nematoda > Chromadorea > Rhabditida > Heligmosomidae > Nippostrongylus > Nippostrongylus brasiliensis. The sequence continues at coordinate 39,137,706 of CP130734.1, forward strand.
TACTCAGCTATTCAGCTACGCCCTTACATTGGATATTCTGAGATTTGAGTGATGATCAATGATATCGTCTATTGTCTTCATCTTTTTTCCGCTAT
>CP130734.1:41874096-42142318 GCA_030553155.1 Nippostrongylus brasiliensis
GCCTAAGCCTAAGCCTAAGCCTAAGCCTAAGCCTAAGCCTAAGCCTAAGCCTAAGCCTAAGCCTAAGCCTAAGCCTAAGCCTAAGCCTAAGCCTAAGCCTAAGCCTAAGCCTAAGCCTAAGCCTAAGCCTAAGCCTAAGCCTAAGCCTAAGCCTAAGCCTAAGCCTAAGCCTAAGCCTAAGCCTAAGCCTAAGCCTAAGCCTAAGCCTAAGCCTAAGCCTAAGCCTAAGCCTAAGCCTAAGCCTAAGCCTAAGCCTAAGCCTAAGCCTAAGCCTAAGCCTAAGCCTAAGCCTAAGCCTAAGCCTAAGCCTAAGCCTAAGCCTAAGCCTAAGCCTAAGCCTAAGCCTAAGCCTAAGCCTAAGCCTAAGCCTAAGCCTAAGCCTAAGCCTAAGCCTAAGCCTAAGCCTAAGCCTAAGCCTAAGCCTAAGCCTAAGCCTAAGCCTAAGCCTAAGCCTAAGCCTAAGCCTAAGCCTAAGCCTAAGCCTAAGCCTAAGCCTAAGCCTAAGCCTAAGCCTAAGCCTAAGCCTAAGCCTAAGCCTAAGCCTAAGCCTAAGCCTAAGCCTAAGCCTAAGCCTAAGCCTAAGCCTAAGCCTAAGCCTAAGCCTAAGCCTAAGCCTAAGCCTAAGCCTAAGCCTAAGCCTAAGCCTAAGCCTAAGCCTAAGCCTAAGCCTAAGCCTAAGCCTAAGCCTAAGCCTAAGCCTAAGCCTAAGCCTAAGCCTAAGCCTAAGCCTAAGCCTAAGCCTAAGCCTAAGCCTAAGCCTAAGCCTAAGCCTAAGCCTAAGCCTAAGCCTAAGCCTAAGCCTAAGCCTAAGCCTAAGCCTAAGCCTAAGCCTAAGCCTAAGCCTAAGCCTAAGCCTAAGCCTAAGCCTAAGCCTAAGCCTAAGCCTAAGCCTAAGCCTAAGCCTAAGCCTAAGCCTAAGCCTAAGCCTAAGCCTAAGCCTAAGCCTAAGCCTAAGCCTAAGCCTAAGCCTAAGCCTAAGCCTAAGCCTAAGCCTAAGCCTAAGCCTAAGCCTAAGCCTAAGCCTAAGCCTAAGCCTAAGCCTAAGCCTAAGCCTAAGCCTAAGCCTAAGCCTAAGCCTAAGCCTAAGCCTAAGCCTAAGCCTAAGCCTAAGCCTAAGCCTAAGCCTAAGCCTAAGCCTAAGCCTAAGCCTAAGCCTAAGCCTAAGCCTAAGCCTAAGCCTAAGCCTAAGCCTAAGCCTAAGCCTAAGCCTAAGCCTAAGCCTAAGCCTAAGCCTAAGCCTAAGCCTAAGCCTAAGCCTAAGCCTAAGCCTAAGCCTAAGCCTAAGCCTAAGCCTAAGCCTAAGCCTAAGCCTAAGCCTAAGCCTAAGCCTAAGCCTAAGCCTAAGCCTAAGCCTAAGCCTAAGCCTAAGCCTAAGCCTAAGCCTAAGCCTAAGCCTAAGCCTAAGCCTAAGCCTAAGCCTAAGCCTAAGCCTAAGCCTAAGCCTAAGCCCTACACTCTCTCGCATTTCGCTTACTCTCTCATGCTCTCCTCGCTTCCCTATAGTCTCTCGCATTTCTCTTACTCTCTCATGCTCTCCTCCTTATCCCATACTCTTTCGCATTTCTCTTACTCTCTCATGCTCTCCTCGCTTCCCTATACTCTCTCGCATTTCTCTTACTCTCTCATGCTCTCCTCGCTTCCCTATACTCTCTCGCATTTCTCTTACTCTCTCATGCTCTCCTCGCTTCCCTATACTCTCTCGAATTTCTCTTACTCTCTCATGGTCTCCTCGCTTCCCTATACTCTCTCGCATTTCTCTTACTCTCTCATGCTCTCCTCGCTTCCCTACACTCTCTCGCACTTCTCTTACTCTCTCATGCTCTCCTCCCTATCCCATTCTCTCTCGCATTTCTCTTACTCTCTCGTACTCTCCTCCTTATCCCATACTCTCTCGCATTTCTCTTACTCTCTCATGCTCTCCTCGCTTCCCTATACTCTCTCGCATTTCTCTTACTCTCTCATGCTCTCCTCGCTTCCCTATACTCTCTCGCATTTCTCTTACTCTCTCATGCTCTCCTCCCTATCCCATACTCTCTCGCATTTCTCTTCCTCTCTCATGCTCTCCTCGCTTCCCTACACTCTCTCGCATTTCTCTTACTCTCTCATGCTCTCCTCGTTTCCCTACACTCTCTCGCACTTCTCTTACTCTCTCGTACTCTCCTCCTTATCCCATACTCTCTCGTATTTCTCTTACTCTCTCATACTCTCCTCGCTTCCCTACACTCTCTCGCATTTCGCTTACTCTCTCATGCTCTCCTCGCTTCCCTACACTCTCTCGCACTTCTCTTACTCTCTCGTACTCTCCTCGCTTCCCTACACTCTCTCGCACTTCTCTTACTCTCTCGTACTCTCCTCGCTTCCCTATACTCTCTCGCATTTCTCTTACTCTCTCATGCTCTCCTCCCTATCCCATACTCTCTCGCATTTCTCTTCCTCTCTCATGCTCTCCTCGCTTCCCTGTAGTCTCTCGCATTTCTCTTACTCTCTCATGCTCTCCTCCTTATCCCATACTCTCTCGCATTTCTCTTACTCTCTCATGCTCTCCTCGCTTCCCTACATTCTCTCACATTTCGCTTACTCTCTCATGCTCTCCTCGCTTCCCTACACTCTCTCGCATTTCGCTTACTCTCTCATGCTCTCCTCGCTTCCCTATAGTCTCTCGCATTTCTCTTACTCTCTCATGCTCTCCTCCTTATCCCATACTCTTTCGCATTTCTCTTACTCTCTCATGCTCTCCTCGCTTCCCTATACTCTCTCGCATTTCTCTTACTCTCTCATGCTCTCCTCGCTTCCCTATACTCTCTCGCATTTCTCTTACTCTCTCATGGTCTCCTCGCTTCCCTATACTCTCTCGCATTTCTCTTACTCTCTCATGCTCTCCTCGCTTCCCTACACTCTCTCGCACTTCTCTTACTCTCTCATGCTCTCCTCCCTATCCCATACTCTCTCGCATTTCTCTTACTCTCTCGTACTCTCCCCTCTCTCGCTGCTCCCTTACTCTCTCGTACTCTCCTCCCTATCCCATACTCTCTCGCCTTTCTCTTACTCTCACGTACTCTCCTCGCTCCCCTGTACTATCTCGCATTTCTCTTACTCTCTCGTACTCTCCTCCCTATCCCATACTCTCTCGCATTTCTCTTACTCTCTCACTATTCGTCTTATTCGCCTAATTCGTCTTATTCGCTCAATTCGTCTTATTCGTCTTATTCGTCTTATCCGTCTTATCCGTCTTATTCGTCTTATTCGTCTTATTCGCCTTATTCGCCTCATTCGTCTTATTCGTCTTATTCGTCTTATCCGAAGGAATTCGCAAGAAAAGTAAAATAATGGAAATTTTCAATTTGCTCTCTTGAAATTGACGTTTTATCAATTTCAATTCGATTCTAATTTTGGTTCAACTTGTGGGACCGTGTATTAGACCTACGAATGAGATGGGATGCAAGCCTGACCTCAGGCGCTGATAGACCGCTCGAGCGTCGTGTCAAAAGAGGTAACGGTAAATGGTAAAGGTATCGGCGTTGATCAGTCCCCCAAGAACGCGCCGCGCATTCGTGTTCCATTAAGAATCATAGAGACATGGTGAGTGCGTATTTGGCCCATACAATAGCCTGTGGGATACCAAGTCAGTGTCTTACCCTTTCCGGACAAGTCTGCTTACAATTTAACCAACCGTGGAGGAATGGAAGGTTTGGTCAGCCCGGAGGGGATCGATCGCTCTACCGTGAAGGTGGTAGTAGCGCCTACTACATCTGCACCACACCTTGCGCTTTGCATTATCTTTCTATTGAATACGTCAAGACCAAAACACATTTGAAGCATACGACTTGCCAATAAACCAATCCAAAAGGTCGTTTCTCTTAGATTGCGTACTATTGCGGTCGTCAATGACCATGCAAACATCAGTAAGCTAAGAAAACGCAGAAATCGATCAGAAAGTTCTAGAAAAAATATTCAAAAAGGGAATTGCCGGAGGGTTCCTACTTTATATCATTTTACCATTGTTGTTGGTTACAGTAGTGAGTAGGAGTAGGAATTTTGGTGCTACTTTCATTTCGATTTTTTAGGTTACCGCTGCTCGACCGTCGCCTTCGGCCCTGAGGGCTTACAAAAATTCACCTCTTAAAATAGCAACAGATTTTTAATTCAAGATCACCTTTTACTCAGTCTTTCCTTCTACCTCTTTCCATTGTGTTTTTTTTTTCGGAAGTAAGCACTACTTAAAATCACAGACGCTTATAGCTATTTACTACAATAATGGAGAGAATGTACGAATTAATAAAGGACGAAAGGTTTCAGCGAAAATATATTTTTGAATTTTCTACCTAGGAAAAGCTCATGGATGGCTTCAAGAGTTCCATATAGCGAGTTCGCTCCACCTCCGTTTTTTCTCATTTCTTTCTGACAAATTACCTCTGTGCACTTGCGGCGGATCATTAATTATTCCGGATTGTGCCCACTTCAAAAGTAATAAAAAAATCGCTATTTTCCGGCTTTCCAACGAAGGACGTTAAATCTTAAGCTATTTCTGGACTAATAACAATTAATTTGATTTACAAAAGCCCATATCATACCGCTGCCTACATTGATCATCTTATTCATCTTATTGATATTATCCATTTTATTCATCTTATTCATCTTATGCATCTTATGCATCTTATTCATCTTATTCACCTTATTCATCTTATTCATCTTACTCATCTTATCCATCTTATGCATATTATTCATCTTATTAATATTATTCATCTTATTCATCCTATTCATCTTATGCATCTTATGCATCTTTTTCATATTGTTCATCTTATTCATCTTATTCCTCTTATTCATCTTATTTATCTTATTCATCTTATGCATCTTATTCACGCTATGCACCTCATTCATCTTATTCATCTTATTCATCTTATTCATCTTATTTATCTTATTTATCTTATTCATCTTATTCATATATAAACACCAGCTGGAACGTATTTAGTCATTGTATGTAGCGGTCGTACTATCTCCAGGGCCCTTCGGTAAATTGTTAATAAACTATTATTCTACAACACTTCTACCGACAGCTACAACAGCAACTTTCGTCCTTCTAACCGGTGGCGAGATGAACAGAACCTCTAGATACGATTTCATCAAAACGAAGGCGTGAGGCGTGAGGTTTGTGATTCAACGAACGACTGCGTCGTCGAGTTGTGAACCCGAGCCCACAGTTTGTTGACTCGTGCATCCTACCACGTTTTGGTAATGCTTGAATATTCAGATGATGTCATCGACGACAGCAAGTAAATGTATCTTTCAAGATTTATGCTAACAATTACATCAAAGAAGACTGGCAAGCATGCAGGGCTTGACCGATATAAGTAATAGAGTATTGAGAGATCACTGAACTAGTAATGAGAAAGAATCAGTACCCGGCAAATTGACCGTTACGAAAATAATGAACAAAAACCGTAATCTCGTAGTCAGCAATAATAAACTAGAGCAGTTCTAGACAGGCGGATCGTGGAGCCATCCCGGATAGTCGTTTTTGTTTAAATTTTTTGAAATTTTGTTTAAATAACGAGTCGTGCTTTGTTATATTTCGCTCGGCGCAGTTGCAGAGCGAGATCGTTCTTCATGTATATTGTTCTTATGTAGCTTCACAACTTAATTTACTGGCGCGCTGATGCAGACTTCGGCGTTTGAAAGTTCTCTGGCGACAAATTGAGCTTGGTGAGCGATTCACTGATGCCATTCGTGTCATGCCTGAAATTGCATATGGTGTTAGTTTCCGCATATACGCTGTTACAGTAACCAAGAATTTGTGGACATGTTGGTGAGTAACATTATTAAGGATGCTAATGAAGCTCGTACCAACGGTAAGGAGAACCGTTACCAACGAAAACAAGAAAACCAGTTCCCCTTCTCTGAATAAGCACTCCATTCCCGAAATTCGATGTGCAGCGGATCGTTCCCGAATTCGGACCCGTCAACGTCGCCGTAATTTCATTGCCACTAAACAGCATGCAATTCGGAAATACAGGGCGGCGGATAAATAGTGGCCGTAAAAGCGTTATAACTTTATTTTCTGCCAACGAATAATAATGCAAATATGATTATTTATAAGAGTGGGACATAACATTCCATGATTAGGGAATGTCCTCAAAGTACTAGCTGCCATGAGCTTTGATATCGGCTCTCATTCCTTCTTTTATCGAATAAGTGGTGCGCCGAAGGTACCTGGCGCTTATATTGCTTCATAATTTGAGAATGACTGCACGAAATGTTGTGAATTTCTCGTTGTAGACTCCTAGGGTGTTCTTCCAAAACATATTCGACGAAGAGCTTCAACGAAGTTAGGATCTTGCTATTCGAAGGCCATAAATCTTTCGTCGGAGAAGAGCTGATTTCGGCCACAAAAAGCGCATTTTTAATTTGGCTCCACGAAGCGAAGCGCAACTCCACTGAAGGGACGATTTGGTATAATTTTGTTTCCTGTGGTTTTCCTACGAAACTAATACTGATAGAGGTCAACCTGATTTATCATCTTTTTTATCGATAAAATCAATACAGTCCTGCTCGGAGCACGAAGGGACTATTTGGTATAATTTTGTTTCCTGTGGTTTTCCTACGAAACTAATACTGATAGAGGTCAACCTGATTTACCATCTTTTTTATCGATAAAATCAATACTGTCCTGTCCGGAGCACCGATACTATTCAAAAGCATGAAGGATTCAGGAAGCACACTTCTTACGTCAGTTCTCTGATTGTAATTGCACGTGAGGGTTGGGCTAATGATATGGTAGTGTCTGTGGAAGTTTCTAGACACCTCATCGGTAAAAATTTTAACCCAAGGCCAAAGAACGCCCATGCTGCGGCGCGCCCAACAAACTGCTGCAAGTTCTTGCATTTTTTATTTCGATTTTTCTCCTCTTGATAGGTGAGGACTTGTACCTTTCATATATGATAACTACAAAGCCCATGCTCTCCCTCTACCATCAATCGAACCGATTTGCGAAAAAAATGTGGAGCTACTTGGACATCTCATTCAAGCTAAAATCATTATGTTGGTCCGTCCTCCTTTTGATAATCCCATGCCCCACTAGTGCGTGCTCCGTTCGCTTACGTTACCTTCGGATTACGGATTGAGTGGATTATGTCCTCCCTAAACTCACAGCTTGTTAGTCTTCTACACGTTTCTTTGAGTAACTCCGAGCCTCGAAAGAATCGGCGAGCACGCGATGCCGCTCTGAGCTTCTTGCGTATTCGCGTTATAGCTTGAATAGTTCCTCGCTACAGTTTGAGAAACAAATCTCACCCATACAGAACGATTAAGAAGGGTCACGTAAAAATATTCTGAGAAAAAAGAACGCTCGAAGGTTTCATACAATCGCCAAAATTGAACCGAATTTCACGCGCACGTATTTATTCGCCACCCTTTATTTAGGAGCTTGAAGAGTGCAGGGGAACGACTCGCGCTCTGTAGTTCCAATGCTGGACAGTGTGAAGCATGTGTAAGACAGCGCATCATGACCGCGGAAAAGTACGCAGTACTGATGAGGCGTATGGAACACTAAATGAGTTTTCAAACTTTTGTAAAAGACCATCGCCTACTCAACTGCGTCAAAAGCCTTTCACATTTTAGACTGACTTCTTCAAAGACAGATGACGGAAGAATCATCAGAGCGATGTAGCTACTGTGCACAGAATCAGCGAACGATAAATCTTACCTGCTTTCTCCGTTTGCTGCAGTCGTAGGTGGACAATAGGTAGGGTCCTTAACGGAATTTGACTTGCGTCGATCACGGAGCGCTGTATTTCCGCTGCTCCTAATAATAGCTGAGTTAAAAACAGAGCGCATTCGAAAAACGGAACTTCACCGATAGGAACAATCATATCTGGTGAATGAGTGTTCAATGTTTCACTTCAATAGCAACTGCGATTTTTCCCAATTCTTATAATAACCATAACTCTACTTATAAACCCATAATGGATCCAGAACATATCATCTTACGTGGTCATAAGAATATCTTGAAAAGTCTCACAAGGGAAGGTTGTGAGCGATCGGTGACGATTCATAACGAAACCCATATGAGCGTGTAGGGCTTTGCACGAGGAATGCAACGATGTGTTCACCAGTTGCCGTCGCCACCTGGTTGATCTGAAAATGGCCGGCGAAATTTTACACTGCCGCACACGTAGGCTACGGACTTAAAAAAATCTGATGACCGGGGATCGATCCCTCCGGGTTGCTTTTCTTTTGCCTTCATGCGCTAGATTCCAAAATACGCTCCTTCTGCGATTTTGCCGCAGTTTCGAGATAGAATCACGTTTGGGACGAGTATGACTAACAGAGTACGCACGGAGGTCGAAATCTGCTATGTTCGCGGCCCATACTTACCGTAACCAACCCAAATCCATCCCAAATTCAGAAACTAATGTCAGATTCGTGATCAGCGCCCCGAATAACCCTCGTAGACAAAGTTTGGGCTAAATCGGTGATTCTGACCTAACCAGCCTTAATAGTGCCAAGTGAGTAGTTGTATGAAGGTCCACTTGCCGAGAATATTCTTTGTTCTTTTGTTCCACTTTTTCTACTCTAGAGAACAGAGACTCTATTTTGGATGAGTTTCTTTTCATAATCATCAAAGAAGATTACCTCGGCAGCTGACAAATCCACAATTCACAAATCTAACATCGGCTTTTCCCGTTATCTCTGGCGTGCGCTTGCTAGGGTTCGTAGTCAAAGTAGAGTGATTGGGTCGAAATCACCGATTGAGCCGAAACTTTGGCTACGGGGGTTATTCGGGGCGCTGAACGCGAATCTGACATTAGTTTCTGAATTTGGGATGGATTTGGGTTGGTTTCGGTAAGAACATAGTAGATTTGGTCCTCCGTGCGTACACTGCTGGTGATACTCGTCCCAAACGCGATTCTATCTCGAAACTGCGGCAAAATTGCAAAAGGAGCGTAATTTGGAATCTAGCGCATGAAGGCAAAAGGAAAGCTGCACGGAGGGATCGGTCCCCGGTCACCAGACTTTAAGACCGCAACACTACCCACTCGGCCACCTCGTCGCAGCGGTCGGGGAATTGGCCACGCTACTCCCGCTGGCAGGGAGCCTACGTGTAAAATTTCAGTGCAAAATTTCGCCGGCCATTTTCAGATCAACCAGGTGGCGACGGCACCTGGTGAACACATCGTTGCATTCCTCGTGCAAAGCCCTACACGCTCATGTAGGTTTCGTTATGAATCGTCACCGATCGCTCACAACCTTCCCTTGTCAGTCTCAACAGTAATTATTTACTAGATCTTAAGCTGCCTCTATTATATTGCATACCTAAGCTTCACAAAACACCGATAAAGTTTAGCTTTATAACTGGAGCTTATAATAGTAGTATTAAGCCTCTCGCCATTGAATTATCACATATCCTAACTCTTCTAAAAACTCACTTCAGAAATTATGTCAATATAACCAATTTATCCCTTCATAACCTCCGTGGTTTCTGGGCTATTAATACGACTGGCAATTCAAATGAATTACTGTCCCTACACTTTCCCATTTGAAACTATATTCTGCTTACTTCACCGATATGTTCACTAGTATACCACACAACATTATTATCAAAAATACCAGCCAAATTCTCAAAATTTGCTTTAAAAACTCAAATTAAAAATACCTCATTAGGGGATATAAAAATGTTTTTACTCTGATTCTCCTCCTACCCATCCTAATTATAGGAGCTACACTATTCACGATATAATATATATCATTGAACTACTTCTCAATAACAGTTTCTGTAAAGTTGGTAATGAAAAATTCCGCAATTCTTAGGTGTTCCACAAGGAGGGAACGCAAGCCCGCTACTTGCAGACCATACATTAGCATTTTTTAATATCAGTTCTCCATCTCTATCAAGAAATACGGAATAGAGTTCCACCCATTCAGTTATATGGATGATTTACTAATTATACATAATCAAAACGACGAATTATTTAAATTATTTCTTAAAAATAGAAAAAACCCATGTTAGTAATTACGATTCTTATTTTTTGGACTACTCCATTTATATAGAAAACAGTAACATAATAACTAAATTGTATAACAAGACAGATTACTTTTTATTTAAAGTCACTAGCTTCTCCCACTACAGCAACAATATTAGTTTCTCCGTTAAAAAAGCCATAATTTACAGTGAAGTACTCAGGATTAGCCTTATAAAAAATGAGTACATTATACATTAATATTATGAGTTTCTACCAAACAAAAACATTAAAAATTTGTACGTAAACTACTCACTAACGTATGTTCTCAGACTGTTTTCTCTTTTTTCATCCTTCTTTCCTCTAAGACCCTATTCTATCTACATTGACTCCTCATTTGATCCCACTTCGGCCTTATCTTTGATCTCTCAGCCGTACATATATACCCTTCTAAACCGCTGCTGCTACACACTCCTTCCCTACTGATGAGCAGGGGTGTGCGGAATTTCCGTTTCCGTGTTCCGAATTCCGGTTTCCGGCCGTTTTTGACCCTTCCGTTCCGTTTCGTGTTCCGCTTTGTTTTTGGGCGGAACACGGAAACGGAAGAAGAAATCGAAGACCTCCACTGTGCAGGCTAACACAAGGGACACTGAAGTTATTGTGCTGACGTCGATACGATCCATTCAAATTCTGGTAGAATGAAGCAAATGCAGCGAAGTACACCCCCCTCCCCCTCTCTAAGGAAAACCTGCCACATCGTCCGAGGGCGAGAGATTGTTTTCTTCTGCTGGTTTCATATTGAAGGATCTGAGAAAAAGCCTGTCTCCCCAGAATCATGGCAAAACTGCTGTTTCTCCACCATAAAATGCTCGTTCAGGCTTTTAGTTCTATTTTGAAAGCATTCTTGCCTATCGCGCCAAAAAGTTTGTCTTTTTCTACGTACTTCTCTTCGGCTTATAATGAAGTTCAAAAAGATGAATTTACACCGGTTATTTTGAAGCTATCATCAAACGTTGGACACCTTCACCAAAATAATAGACACATTCTAGTGGAAACAAAACGAGCACTCTATGGGTACCTTTAGAAACAGAAATGAAAACTTTTTTTGGTCCATTTTTTTCTAACTTCCAATAATTTGTGATTTTTGCACTATTTCCGGCTTCCGTGTTCCGCATTCCGGTTTTCGGCCATTTTTGGCCATTTCCGTCCCGTCTTTCGCCTTTCGCTTTTTAAAAAAAAATTTCCGCACGCTGATGAGCCTCGAGGAGTGTCCTTTCTCCTTATACCTGTCTAGAGTTGAGAGGCGAAACAGGTTCATCTCGTAATCTTTCTACTTCCTTTTTCTTCCTGTTTCAATCATTCCACTGTTCAAAAAATATAGGAGTATCGACCGATTTTAGAGTGACGCACAGGGGAAAGGGTACAGTGGAAGCCGTCTGAGAATTTCTGAAGATTTCTTCAATTGATCCATTTGTGAAGACGTCTCAATGTCGAAACTATGAGTTAATCATCTCACTGCGTGGTGACAATTCCCCTAGGTATACCTGTTCAATGCCGTGGCCCTGTACAACTCACTCCTCATATTTATGGGCACCCTACCTGAATGGGTTTCCAAAGCGCTTCCGATGGCCCATCGCCTTGACGAGTATTAGAGTATCAAGCCTTGGAATGACTCGTACACAATTTTCGATCTCTTCGTCCGTTACAGTAACCAAATGACAGTTTTCCTCTTCGGATGGCATTGGACACATGCCACGTCGCGTCACCCATGCGTGAGCCTAAACTTTAAAAAAATTAGGTGAATCTTATTTTTCAGGTCAGTCGAACGGTTTCAAGAATAGATGTATAATACTTTGACTTCCTGCAGCAACAATCGATGGCCGGGATCCTTCTCCAGCATTCCGAGGATAACATCCTTCAATGGATCGCTGACGTGTGGTCTGGAAAGAAATGACTGGATATCAATGATTGTTGAATTCGGAGCGCAGATAACTTTAACGTAAGTAAACAACTACTGGTTCTGTTGATTACAACATTTTCAGAAACACTCACAAATCAGGAAAAACGACAGGTTCGGTCTTGATTTTTCGATGGAGAGCTATCACATAGGTGTCCCAGAACGGCACCTTAACTTTTCATTAAAGTGATTGCGTTTCAACTTGCACAGTGTTGGAGATATAGTTACCAGCCATTATACCCACCTTTCCGATCACAAATGCATACAGAGTGATGCCAAGGGACCACATGTCTTGAGCTCTTCCTGAGTAGAAATGATTTGATCCTTCTGAAACCGGTGGTGTCTCCCATTTTCTAGTTTCTTCTTTCATGTATTCTCCAATGCTTCATATCCAGACCAGTGCATTCTTACCAGTAAGGGCTTCCGGTGCCATAAAGGCTGGCGTACCTGCTGTTCCGGAGAGAAATGCATCAATACCTTCGAATTCGCACGAAACACCGAAATCCGCTATCTAAAACAACTGCTACGGAACAAGAGGTAACTTTTCGACGGAAAATGATACCACATAAATAACTCGCGAACAAAGGGACCAAAAGGTTTCGGAAAAGCTAGCCGTTCAGGCCCATATCGTCACACTCGCGAACTGTGCCTTATGCAGAGAGGTGCAGTGTGATGAACCCTTTCATAATAGCCATTTATACTCGGCAAGAAAGAGCGCAGTTCTCACATGAGTACATCTAGCTTCATCTCTCTATATACCTGACTCCGCTGCGCTCCGACCGCTACATTTTGCTCTCAAATAAACAACGATCAGTACCGAAAATTGTATGGCCTTTCAAATTTATTCGATGGCAATGACAACCAGAACCAATGTAAACCAGATCTGCGCTCTGCGCCTCAGATCATTTTTTCACTTATATTCCAAAAATGTAGTATTATTTACATCCATATACAGGGTGTCTCAAAAAATGTACTTCCTGTTTGAAATGTCATAACTTTGGCGAAAGTGAACTAATCGAACCGATTCATAGCTTGAATGAAAGCTAAGAAGAAAGAAAATTTTCTGGTGTAGGTGTGGTGAAGATTGCGCCATGCACTCGACCGAGGCCTCAGATTTTGTACCTGATTGATAGTGCATGGGTTAACTGCTTGCTATGTTTTGATCGTAAACAGGTCATATCGCTGCTATGAGTTACTCCTGAGGTAGTAAACATATATGCTTGCCGTAGCTTTTGGTTAAGAATGGAACAACATCAATATCGATCAATAACTGTAACCACTGTTTAAGGAGCTAAAGCTCTTCCAAGCGTGGTGCAATCATGGGAAAAGAATTCAGAGGGCTATAAAATGTATGAACCATAAAAAGTGCGCCATGCACCTGCCCGAATCGTCGGATTTTAGACCTGATTGAAAGTTCACGGATAACATGTTTGCTCCACTTTGGTCGCCAAGAGGTGATATCGCTGTTACGCGTTCCTCGTGATGCAGTAAACATAAAAACATCAAGACATGACAAGTTTAACATGCACTCTGAGATGCACTTACACAATACGACAATGTTTTTTTATTCAGATCAAAGTGAACACTCAGTGATTGATGATAATGCTAATCCGTCTCTAACCGAAAGCTGAGTTGTTTTGTTTGCTGCCCCCAGTGATACGCAATGATATGACCTGTTTGGGACCAAGGTAGAACAAGCATGTTATACGTGAACTTTCAACCACTTCTAGAATCCTACGATTCGGACGGATGCATGGCGCAATCTTCATGATTCATATATTTTACATTCCTCTTAATTCTTTTCTTATGATTGCATCACTGTTGGAAGAGCTACAATTATTGATCGATATTGATGTCATTCCATGATTAACCAAAAGCTGCGGCAAGTAGATATGTTCATTGCCTTAGAAGTAACTGATAACAGCAATATCACCTGTTTACGACCAAAATAGATCAAGCATATAACCCATGCACTATCAATCAGGTACAAAATCCGAGGCCTCGGTCGAGTGCATGGAGCAATCCCCACCAAACCCTTACCAACAAATTTCCTTTTTTCTTAGCTTTCATTTAAGCTATGAGTCGTTCCGATTCGTTCATGTTCGCGAAAGTTATGACATTTCAAACAGGAGGTACATTTTTTGAGACACCCTGTATAACATTGTTTTTCTCATCTCACACCATCCTCACTATGAATAATAAGCGGAACCCAGTTGTTTATTTGAATGAATGGATGTATGGATGTATGGACGGATGGATGTATGGATGAATGGATGTGTGGATGGATGGATGAGTTTACGGATGGACTAATGGATGGATGTATGCGTGTATGGATGGATAGATGTGTGGATGGATGGATCTATGGATGGCAGTGGTTTTATCACTGCCTATCACTGAAATCATTTTGAAAGACACACTCTACATATAATAACGCACCTACACATCATCAACCCTATATTGTTTGCCGAGGTCAGTCTTATTTCTTTTGAAATGAATTGAGCTAAAGAGTCGGTGTATTGGTGAGTGAAAGTGAGATAAGTCAGGGAAGTAAGTGAAAACTCGGTGAAGATGTTGAACGAAGTACATAGGAACGTCGGAATATTAAAAAGGGTGAAAATTTCCGTCGCGGAATTGGAAAAGAATTTACGCTCTTCGGGCCACTATGTCGTCGTTTCTATTAAGTTAAACGAAAAAATCCGGTGATGTTTAGGCGAAGAATTAAACAATAAGGAAGTGAGACCGTACCGAAGAAGAGATAATCTCCATCCACCAAAGAACTTATGCCGAACAGTGCAACGACGGTCAGAGCTCCGCCACTGAGGAACAGCTCAGTCACACTGAAGCTGACGAAATAAGAGATGGCCGATGTTCCCAACGAGCAGAGAAACTCCGACGAAGGCAGCAAAACAAAACCTCAGAAGAGATAGCGGCTCGTTTCTCTCAACACGCAGTCTATCGTAGGGGAATGCGTCAAAGGAAGACCACCGAAGAGAGAGACTCAACTTCGCCAACATACAGACTACCTTCGGCAAAAACGTCAAAGCGAGACGACCGAAGAGGCACAGGAAAAGGCACAATAGTAATGCTCATGAGGAACCTTAAAATCCACAATGGTCTCTGCAATGGTATACGACTAGTGGTGGAAACGCTAGGACGTTTTCGGCTTTGTTGTCGATTTGTCGGTGGAAGGCGAAAAAGAGAACTGACGATAATTTCAAATTAGGTCTACATTGTGATGGTGCACCGTTTCGCTTACGACGTCGACGATTCCCTGTTACAATGACTGTAATCAATGGTCGGGCGCAGACTCTATGATGGATTCGTTCTTAAGTGAAGACGTGTTTGGCCATGGACAACTATACACGGCGTTATCCAGAGTCCGACCACCAAGAAGTCTTTTCGTTAGGGCCTACTCTAATTCAGTTAGGAACGTGGTATTTTGTGAGATTTCTAGATAGAATATTCATTAGATTCATTTAGACGATCATTTATTCATCTAGACAATGCTTCGTCAGCGGATCGCCACTATTTTTAAGTGAGCGCCCTACCAATTACTCTGTACAAATTTACTCATGCTAAAAAACCATCATTCAGTATACTCTGATAACTCGCCATCTTCATTCCACAACACCTTTAACCCAGAAGAGAATGATCATTCCGATTTGCTTATTATTGTGGCTACATATCAAATACAAATATGTATATGTGAGTGAACATCCTGTAGAACTTTCACAAATATACATATCTGTTGGGGATTAGTATGTTATGTACTCGACTTCATTTCCCTTTGGTGCGTATGACTACATCGTGTTTGGAACAGTAGAAGAACATCAATAAGGATACTACTACAAACACTCAGCACGACACTTTTAAGTATGAGGAATACGAACACAAGTACATTGTTACCTTCACGTGACCAGAATCAGATAACAGCAGATTGGAAGGCTTGATGTCCCGATGGATGATTTTCTGGTAGTGCACTGAAAGAAGGCCATCATTATCTCATGTGAAAAGGCGGAATTACACTCTCACTAACAGTATTCCAATCCGCGCAAGGTATCCCTGAAGTACTTCCATGCACTGTCCTCGTCCAGCGGCCTTTCAGTTGGTACATCTAGTATGCTCCCACGTTCGACGAACTCGAACACCATATAGAGGTAGTTATCGTTGGGATCATCCAGAACCTACAAAGCAATAAAATGCGGTCAACATTTGCTGTAGCATTCTTATACATTCGCCCGACATTTAACCTCTACATACGTTCTAGACATCATTCCAGATACACCTCCGCGACTCCTTCTATTCGACACCTCCTTTCCTTCGAAAGAAACTACACATTTTCCATTGAACCGTGAAGCTCAATTTTCTTACCTTCAACGTTAACCCTCGCGCAAATCTAGATTATTTATCTCATCGATACTACTGCGCGTTCTAGTAAGAATAGTTTATTCTCTATAGTAATCTTCGTGGAACACGCAAATGCAGTAGAACACAGGTGTTATCACGATATTTTTCAACATTTACTACTTTGGTGAGGGAGGCCTGCTCGTAGTGACCGAATGGTTACCAGAGGGTATCAATACCTACAGAGTCAATTAAGCCTCCATCACATTCATCTGCTGCAGCAACGCAGTATCCGGTAGTCGAATTTCAAGTTTCAGTGGTGAACATTATAGGAACAGTACAGGAAATTTCAAGTTTCAACGGTGAACAGTATAGGCAGCACTGCAACCGCTTTCAAGCTTCCATTGCGGCAGAACGACCACAGCGGCGTCGCGGTAGGACATTCCTTGCTGTTGCAGCAAAATCTTACTCGATCTGATCTCCTCCAAATAATAACTTTAGACTGTCCTTCAGCAAAATTGATGATTTTTGCTGGGCCAATTCAATCAACGATATCTACGATACGAGTGGTCCTCGGCCAAAATTCGCAAAACAGGCCATAGATTCGTGAATGTAGTCCTAAATACCGGGTAGGTGGAGTTTCAGTGAAAAACATTTGGGCACTATTCAACTTATGGTATTAGAGTGGTCGTAGAGAACCTTTCATCTTCAGAAAATGCAAAAAATGGTCGTCAGCAGTTGTTTTTATGGACTTCTGGCTGAGCTCATTGGAAGAAGGCTGAAAGTTAATATGCTCACACATAAGATTCATGTATAGTCGACTCCTTAGAACATTTATACGGTCATTAATTATGTAAGAGAACGCGGTTGGAACATTATTCGTTAACCATTGGGCTCCTATCGTCCGTCGGGTCATCCCGCGGAGCTCGCCGCAGCAAAAAACGCGTGTGGTGCCCATCTCGGCGCACCTGTACCTGGCGATTTCGCCAAATGGTCCTTAGGCACTGTCACCTTGCGCGCGCCCTGAGTTGGTAATTAGCATTTCCGCCTAACGACCCCCTTCCTCAAATTACGAGACACTGCTCCACACTACAATGGCATAAGAAATTTAATCAGATGGATTAAAAACTCTTCGAAGAAACACGAATGTAGGTACAAAAATAAGGAAGAACGGCGTTCGTCGTTCGAATACGAAGAATAAACCTTTCCGTTCTGGAATACCCTCCATGTGAGTTACGCTGTCACTCAAATAAGGGACTATTGGACAATTACGTGAAGCACTTCTTTGATAAATTGGGTTTTGTTTTTCTTTGACCTGGAGGGTATACAGTAGTTCGCAAAAAGATATGTCACCTTGCATTTTTGGGTGCAGATCGCTGAAACCACAGGAATTTCTTATTCCAGTTGGCAGTTTTACCAACTCTTATTGAAAATACACTAACATGTGCCCTTGTTGGAAATTCTAGATTTTTTAGAAATTTTTAAACTCGTGTTCATATGCATTTTCAACTAAGTGTATCTTAGTTAGCAACCACTGAGCTTGTGCATGCTTAGTGGTGATATTCTTATAGAGCATGACTGGTTCGTTCTTACAGACTATGAATTTTAGTTCCAAGTCATTAATAAACCACAGATTTTTTGTGTGGATTTTTTCGTGCCTAAAAATTGGCGAAATTTCAGGACAATCTTTCATATAAAATTATGCACTAGTAACTAGTGAATGAAATTGCATCAAGTTTGAAAATGCAATTGCATAACGTTCTCTCTTTCTAACGCATATTAAAGTTTCAAAAATAGCCGTCCAATTACAGAGAAAATAGCTCATGAAATTGAATTTATATTAACGGCCGTTTTAAGAATACCTGGGAGTCATTTGACTCCAGATTTCTTTAATGCATACTAGACTTGTTGGTTGTTAGGTCCTCAACAGGTAGTAGAATAATTCCCACTCTTGTGCAGAAAAGCGTCTTCTATTATAATAGGTTGGTAAGAACGTTCCCGCCGTTTTTTCAAACGACTGTTGTAGGTTTAGTTCGAAAACTTCTGCAGAGTGTGACACAGCATTCAAAAGAGAATTATTTGCTCTTTCGAGCTTGAAATTTGTTATATTTCTAAATGTCATCGTTTTTTGGCTATTAAAGTAAAAAGCGAAGAAGTGAAAAAATAACCTCATCGACAGCGATTTTGTCTGCTCATTTTCAAAAGCATAAATAAAACTTGATAGACCGTTTGGAAGTCGATGTTTTTCTCTATCAGACGGTATATCATTTACTTTCATTTGTCTAGAAAATTACAAAATTTTAAACCACTGAAATGCGACCTTTGGAATGCAAGAATAGTTTTCCGATGGTGCTCCTGGTTTTCTTGTGAGCGCTCGAGTTGACTATTGTAGAGTTTTCCATACAGAATTTTTCGCTCTACCAGATGATATGTTTATTTCCAAACAATGATCGATTTTAAAAGATTTTCACGAGAAGGGCGTCGTGAAGTTTCTCGGCAGAGCAAGCCTCCAGTTTCATTCTTTTCACCGAATCTATTACAACATTCGAAAGAGGACGATACTTTCTACAAGATGGTTTAGATAGCGTTTCAAACCTTCCTGGTTTTCATTGTTTTTTAGGCCGTCAAAGTGGACCTAATTCGAAGGCGCGGCGCGTAGAGCTCGTACGGCACGACGTCGAATCATCCAGGAGTGCGGATTTAGGTCCACTTTGACGGCCTAAAAAACAATGAAAACCAGGAAGGTTCGAAACACTGTATGTTTTACATGTTTGATGTTTTACATTCCATTCACTAGTCACTAATATATGGGAATTTATATGAAAGATTGCCCTAAAATTTCACCATTTTTTGCCCATGAAAAAAATTCACACAAAAAATCTATGGTTGATTGATGACTTGAAACTAAAATGCATGGCCTTTTAGAACGAGCTAACCATGCTCTATCAGTATATCAGCATTAGGCATGTAGAAGCTCAGTGGTTCCTAAGATACACTCGTTTAAAAATACAGTGAGTAAAAATGAGTTTAAAATTTTCTAAAAATAATCCAGAATTTACAATAACAATCTGGAGTCGATCGAAGGCGGCCATATCAGAATCTGGTCGATTTGTGGACAACCGCAGACCCTGCTTCTTTGCTTTCGCCATGAAGCTGAGATGATCTGCCGTACGCCATGCCAGGGTACCGGGTGTCGCTGAGCGAGTCGTCGCTAATTGACTCAGCAGATACTGACACCCGCCATTGACTAATCGAACCCCTACGAATAAACATCACCCTCCCATTTTAGCTTATTGTTAGTCAGATGCTACTCATGTGGTGATTGTGACACCTTTCACTTAAAAAAAAAAACAACCTTCATGTCCATCGCAACGGAGGCAAAAGCTGTACACTGCGATCAATTAGGTTCACAATGTTTTGTTGGTTACTAATATTCCTCGTAAAGTCTACCACTGGAGTTCTATTGGCGCACAAATCGAAACGATGTCGATTGCTACAACAGCAGCTGTAAAATTCAAAAAGCCGATGGAGCTAACCTCGACCAACTTCACGACATTGGGATGATTTAGCTTCTTCAGAATGGCGATTTCTTTCTGGACAAGCTGCAAAGGATTCTTGTGTGTTGTTGGCGGTGCTCGTGCTTTCCGGGTAGGAGGTGGCCCTGCAACAGAAGGCAAATTTTGTTGCAACGCTCCTAATTGTCGTTAGGAAAAGGATAACTCACGAAAACAAGCGAAGTTCTTGAGAAGTTTGATTTTATCAAGCACTTTTAGAGCATAAAGGTTCTTGTCCTCTTCGTTGTAGGCTAATTTAACTATACCGTAAGAACCCTGAAATAGATGCCTCCATGAGGTATTATGGTACTTCTATTTCTTCAGCTAGTGAGCTAGACAACCCTGAAACCGCTTTTCCCAGATTTCTCGTGGCAGCAACGGATGTTGGCACCGTTAGGAACAGTAATAATATTATGTTGTAAACCTTCCGATTGAATTCTTTTCATGAGTCTCCTGAAAGTTTCCAGAAGTTTCTTGACCTACTTTCTGGATATGTATGAAAAGAATAATATGTACAGGGTAGCTAAAGCACTTTTAAACCCCATATTGATCTCTCGATTCCATTGCCATTGCTACTAATTATGAGCTAGAAACCGCGAGAGCTCCGGCTACTTGGACTTTACGAGTTCCGTCTTGGGCATTCCGCTACCGAGACTCATCGGAATATTTGCTCAGCAATGGGCGAGGATGTGGTCTGCAATACCACAATGACACTGTGGTTTAAGAAGTTAAAAGAAGGCAGTTGTGAACTTGACGATGAACCTCACCCACTACTGGCATCTGCGATTTGGATGAAATAAAATGTGCCATTGAAGCAGATTCTACTCGCACCACACGGGATCTTGCAGTGGAGTTCCAGTGTTCACATACAACCATCGCCAAGCATCTTCACGAGTTGGGGAAGACACAAAAGTTCGGCCGCTGGCTACCCCACCATTTGTCACCTTGCCAGCTGGGAGCGAGGGCCAACATCTGTGCGAATTAGTTAAGTTATAAACGAAAGTTCAACTGGTTGACCAATCTTGTGACCGTAGATAAGAAATGGGCAATGTATACAAACCATACACGGAGACGCCAGTGGCTGGAGAAGAGAAACCAACGCCGAAGCCTAAATTGCACCCTAGGAAGGTGATGCTCTGTGTGTGGTGGGGATGTTCCGGAGTGATTCATTGGGAACTTATGCATGACAACGACAAACCTCACGTTGCAAAAATTACAAATAAAAAAATTTTGGAGCTCTTTTGGACTTTGATTCCCCATCCAGCCTATTCTCCGGACATGGCTGCAACAGACTCCCATTTGTTTCGTTCGCAACAAAATCACATGGAAGTAAAAAATTTCAACAATTACGAGGACCTCAAAATGGAAATGGAAAACTTTTTTCAAAGTAAATCTCCAGAATTCCACGCCTATGGGATCAGATCTTTGCCAGCAAGATGGCAACACATACTAGATAACAATGGATCATTATATCTTAGTTTCGTTTTGTGTTGAAGAAATGAATTTTAAAAAAATCAGAGCGTGTCAAATATTCAATTGGAAGGTCTACAACCTAATAAATAACGCTGCCAATATTAGAGCAGACAGATCTTGCTCCAAATTGTTTCGATAACCTTATTATAATCGCAATGAACATTGAAATATTCAATGAGTTCGACAAAGAGCATGCTCTTCGAGGTGACTTCATGCTGTCATTTCATTAATGAGAATCGAAAAGAAACGGTTTGCTAGTTTTACAGCTATACAACTTCTCCATCAAGTACATAATACAACAGAAGCCAATCAAGTACATAACACGACGTGCACTAGGTAGCCTCAGAATTATACAGGGCTTACGCCGTACGACGTTATTACTAACTTTACGACTGTAGTATTTGCTTGGGTACAATTTTGCAGTCTGTGAAACGGTTTTACATTTCGGTCCTTTGTACTCTACATCTATGACCACAGTGCTGTATGTCAACGTTTGTCAACCTCACGCCGTTGAGAAGCAAGCAATGATTACTCTGAGGTTACTTCCCTCCTTCTCAGCGACTCACATTAATAGATATCACCAGAATTTCATCGAAGTCTCGTAGTACAACAGCACTTCTTTCATTAATTTTATGAATAGCGCAGCAAGATCCAGCAAGTGAGCTCTGTGTTATAACAGGAAACTATCCTGCTATTTGCCGGTTTTTGTTCAGCGGTTTATAGACGAGAACTGGTTGAATGACTTATAGATTTGGAGATGCTAGGTTATTCGCAAAACACTAATTTGGAGATGCTAGGTTATTCTTCTTTATTCGCAAAACACTGACATCGGACGGGAAGACATTCCGATGTCAGTGTTTTGCGAAAAATAAAGAATAACCTAGCATCTCCAAATTATAAGTCGTTCAATTAGTTCTCGTTTATAAACCGCTAAACAAAAAGCGGCAAACAGCAGAATAGCTTCGTGTTATATCAAAAATGCTATCAGCCTAACTGGTAACTGCCGATATCGGCTTACCGGCTCATTCCCGTGACTACGGGTGAGTGCTGATAGCAACAGCCCGACCGGGCTTAAGAAAGATGCTAGGGGATTGGCAACGTACATCGGGAGCACAGTGGTTAATGCAGTCTGCCGGAAACAAACGCGGGTTCAGTGCCCATCCGATGTCAGTGTTTTGCGAATAACCTAGCATCTCCAAATCTATGAGCTCTCTGCGCTTGTCTTCATACGCAGCTTTCCTAGTGGGAATGACTCAACAACGTTCCTGTTTCTCACTGTTATTTGTGGATAAAATCACTGCCGCCGTAAATTGATCCGGATACGTAAGCTCACACTATTCACATTTGTTGCCGATTTGTGCTGCAAACGAACCCGTTTCTTTGCCCCGCAATTCGATACCTGTCCGATCTCCTCCATAAGTCGGTACTGGTTAAGCTGCATGTAGCTTTCACTGCGTTGCTGCGAAACCTTCCTGATGTGACGCGTCGGTCTTTGCAGGTTCGGGGACATTGTCGACACAAGCTAAAAATTACATGTAGAGATTTCATTCACATCGCCTATAAAACGATATTTCCTGCCCTCATGTGATTCGTCCGTCATTAAAATCCATTACTGACAACATGAAGAAAACCAAGAAGATGGGAAAAACTTGTAGAGTTCTCCCTCAATGCTTAGCGTTATCCCGAGATTACTATATTCCGAATCTTATCAATGTGGTTTAGGGGCGCACGTGGTACAGTGGTAACAGACGTTACGGCGCTACTGACACCTGTACGGTCGAGCGATCGATCCCGACCGGGCTGACCTATCCTTCTATCACTCCGCGATCGGGAAAATTAGTACCATACTTGTTTGGGAAGTAAAAACGCTGACCTGGTATAGCGTTTGCTCTCCGCAAGTCATTATATAGACCAAATGCGCAATTACCATGCCTTTACAATTCTGAATGCAGCAGATGCGACTTGAATGGAACACGAATGCGGT
Organism: Nippostrongylus brasiliensis; assembly: GCA_030553155.1. NCBI lineage: Eukaryota > Metazoa > Nematoda > Chromadorea > Rhabditida > Heligmosomidae > Nippostrongylus > Nippostrongylus brasiliensis. Next base: position 41,897,362 of record CP130734.1, read on the forward strand.
GGCGCATCCTCAGGGGACTGATCAACGCTGACACCTTTACCTTTTTTACGCACGGTGGCCAGTATGCTTAGGAAAAAGGGTGGATGAGATCTACGAAATGTTGGCTGAAGCCATTACAAATGTTCCAGAAACTGACCATCTGGAATAGTTTGACCTTAATTAACACGTCGGCGACGACAGAACAGGACTTAAAAGGGTTCACTGCGGTGCTGGAATCGATAGTAGTACTCGGATGAAGAAAGGGTCATGGATCTAGCAATGGATCATGATCTAGTCGTATGCATTGGTGCTTTTAGAAAGAGACCCAGAAAGCTGCGCATCCCAACGTAGGCAGATAGACGGAAATTGTGGTAATATGTGGTAATATAAAAGGAAGCACTCAAAACTTTTAATGAAGTTAAAGTGCTGCGTGAGAAAAATAGGTACGCAACTCCAGCTGCTAGTGGTTTACCTGACGGAAAGCCTCTTACGAGTCCACAAAATGACAACGGAAACAAGAATCCAGTCGTGGAGGCCAAGAGCGGTACAACTGGAATCGCCGCAAAACTGGATCCCGGAATATGGTTTACCAGATCCGAAACGTTTGGCCGAGAACACTATCGTTTGTTTTTCCAAAGGCCTCACAGTCGAATCGTCTTTTTCATTGCCACTGGCGGTAGTAGCGAAAGAGGGCGGTGCCAGTCCAGCCAGAGAATTCCAGCGAGCATTTCCATCGGCGGCGGAGTCGCAGGCAGTGTAAGGATGGAGTTGATGTGGCGCACTAAGACCTGGCTGCAGGGCGTCGAGGACCTGGTCAAGAATAGCGCAGAGATGTAGAGTAGCGGCTGCGTGCTTGTTGCTGCCGGATGGGGCATGTAGGCCCAATGCCATTCAGCGGCAACGACAGCGAACCACTGGGACATCTTTGCCGCAATGTATGAGTCGTCCCACGCTCACTGTGAGTTACTAATTTGTAATTTCTGGTCGTTGATTGCAATAAAGTAAAATCGTTACTGCGATGGCCCCAACATTTTATGTAGTGAAACTCTAACGAGTGAAACTCTCTGTTCCTTTCCTGTCCGGCACCTTGACACTGTTGCTGAAAGTGTCTATCGATATCCGCAATACTGTATCTTTCTGAGACGAATCCTTTGGTGGCAGCATGAAATTATTGCAATTTTCTCTGCTGCGGCTGCTGCTTCTAATCTATCATGTCATTCCCAGAGATACATTAAAAACCATGGATACTCTCTCAATGCGCCTTATGTCTTGCTGTTCGGTAGGACCTCCTCCCCAATCTTTCATCGCTACTACGCTACTTTACTGCGGATGTAAATGATGCTTTACACGAGCAGCTACATAAACGATAAAATCGCAGTGCGAATGCAAAAGAAATCGGTATACCAAGGAGCGGTTTACCCACATGACTGGTTTGTGGTCGATCGTCCTCAACAGCAACACCGCGTATTAGACGGCGAACACCGGTTGTGTCACTTTGTTGTCGAACTATGTTTGTAGCAGAGAGTAGTGTTCGTGGAGAAAGACAACTGCGCTCACGGTCATCCATAATGCTGAAAAATCACTTGTATGCTATTAGATCCTGCGATAATTAATTCTGAGCATTCCAGTGACACGAAAAAGTGGCAGCTTTAGCAGCTGAAAAACAGAAAAGTCTTGGAAAAAAAATGCAATCCAATCAAGGGAAACTTATGAAAACCGAAAAGGAGTAGAGTCTATACACAGATAATGTCAAAATATTATACTGTGTGGGCAGATATGTTCCTCATTTTCGTGATGAAAACAAAGGATGCCTCAAACTATAGAAAGTACTGTTTGGACTTTATGCAAGAACTGTGAATTCCATCTACCACGTTGGAAAAATATGAATGGAACTTTTGACCTTGTTTTGTGCAGATCACACTTCAAGAAAGAACCAGTCCTATGACATTTTTTCGACAGGTACCAGTGGTCATTCACCATCGATCGCCCAGCAAATGAATATTCTCGGATCAGAGATAGCTCGTATGAAGTTTGTGAAGTCGATCCGTAAAAGTCCTGCCTCTTCAAAATTTTCCGAACATTACTCAGCAATTTGGTTTGAAGGTAGGCCGAAGGTAACAAGTCTCAGTAGTAAGGCACCGGTAGTAAGGCGCACGTAATAGAATGTTCCTATAAAGCATCACGAGTTTTATTTCATACATCGTTTCATTTTATGTCGGGTCTTCATCGCGTCCACGAGCAGGTGACGCAGCTATTCATTGGACCAATTCCTCCTGCAGATCGCACTCAAATGGATTTCAGTGGTTGACAGCAGCGTACCAGTTCTGCTACAAATCTTTCCGTATCCAACGTTGGATCACATGTATCATTTCACACTCTACACTGACTCCGCCTTTTGTGAGTGTGACTTCCACAAAATTCGCCTAGACCGCTTAAACCACTTTCAACATTGGCGCTAAATTTTTTTATATTGTTCTCCGCAAAGCATAGCTGTAAAAATTCGAAGGATCTGACTGGATTCTCGCCAAGTTTTGCATCACAAAATGCATCCGATGACGACATTCCGGTGAATGACATTCAAACCAACTAGAAAACGTCAACTCAACTTCAGGGCAATCAATCGAAATTTGCAGTAAGCAAATGGAGGCGATAAAAGGAGTGAACGAAAAATCATGCGTTTTCTAGTCGTCGTATTTTTAAAAATAGGGCCTCTACGAGAACCGCATTCATATCATTCGAAGACTGTACAGGGTTTAGACGTGAGAAAGAACATTCACTCTAATTCTCACCATCATCTCTCTTGTATCTCTATATTTATTCTCTTTGATATATAGGCGACGATGGATGGAGGACCGGCGTTGCCGTTACAGAAACATTAAAGAACTCACTGTCATCAATGCAAAAACTCATTCATTGAATCTTGAAGTGCTACATAGGATAGGAATGAAGAGTGTGGAGCCCAATATCGCGTCGCTCCCAAATCGCCTGTGCGAAGTTTGCCCGGCAAACTACCCATACATACTCCACAATGAGACAAAGATAGCCGTTCTAATTATTACAACAATGAGAGTCGAAGTGGGATCGGCGTGATACAGTGTTCCTGCACCCTACACCCTCCATCCCCACTCACATATACAATTTTTATCCTAAGAATATATGCGAAGGAAGGACGCAACAAACAAGGTACGCTTCTCAGAGAGGTAGTGCACTGTGGTAACTATTAACTACTAACAGGTAACTATTAACATAATAGAAATCTTGTTAGTTACATCATCTGAGATGAATACCTTCACAGTAGGGCACAGGAGATTTTCCACGTAAAAATTAGTTGGACTTCCAGACCAGAAATGATTACCTTGCGGTAACGCGGTTAGAAGTGTTTACAAGGAAATGTGCCTATTTTACAAGAGGAGAAAAGGTAGTGAGACAAGAAGACTTGAAGAAAATGCAGACGCTTTTTGTAATTTCGACCATAGAACGATCTGTACTTCCTAAAACACGCACGACTTGCTACAAAACAGCATCAGGTTAACCGCTAAGAGACATACAGCCTCGCATTGGGTAACCAAGGTGCGCACAAGAAAATAATGAATGGGAAAACGTCGCATAAGACGTGACAAAAGTCCCCACCAGAAGACATCACCCTCTGCAAATGAGGAATGGGAAAACGTCGCATAAGACGTGACAAAAGTCCCCACCAGAAGACATCACCCTCTGCAAATGAGGAAGGAGTAGTACGAAAACAATAGTGTACAAGGCTAAATACACGGGAACGGACACTATGTACAAGAATTTGATAGGACCAGACTAGGTACAGCACCGGACGTGTCTTTTGATCAAAAGCCGAAAAAGCCGGCAAAAACCGCTCCAAAGCGGCTTTTTCGAATAACTCTCTTATAATTCAACTATTTGTGAAATTACGCCTAGATTTGAGCTCAACAGCTCGAGCTCTATCCACCCATATGCACTTTTTCCAAATTCGTGAAACTTCCTTTCAGTCGATTTTTTTGACCCCTAGATTTTCGGATCCCGTTGCCGCTTCGGTACCTCGCTTGGTGACTCACTACCGACTAGACCGCGCCCCCTCCTCGCCGCCTATAAATGTGCGATGCTCGTTGCACCGAGCCAGGAGTGGGAGTCCCCACGGGGTGGCTCGAAGAGGCTACCACGCGGGGCCACCCGTTGGGGCTCGAGCTGCTAGGGCGATAACGATAGGGCTCGAGCTGCTGAGCTCAAATCTGGGCCTAATTTCACAAATAGATGAATTATAAGAAATTTATTCGAAAAAGCCGCTTTGGAGCGGTTTTTGCCGGCTTTTTCGGCTTTTGATCAAAAGACACATCTGGTACTGTAGCATTCCATTTAGTGAGGGCAAATGAGACTAAGTACTTCTGAATATAGAGCGTATAAAACTGTAATAATGCAAACACTGCCTTTTCAAGAAGGTCAACCGATGTTGAATCTAACGTACGTCTAAGTGCGATATCAATTCTCGAAAAAAAAACTAAGAGTTAGGAGGAAAGGATATACCTGAGCCAAGCAAGTTTCAATTAGGTCGGAACCGAAAAAGAAATTCGAAAGCAACTAGGAAGATGGAGATCGGAGATACTGTTGGGGTAGTTAGGGCTGACAATATCATTAGAAACTTGGAAAGCGTTTGAAGGATAAGAAATAGGTTGAACAGTGGTTTCCTCTAAAGATAACAGGGAATGATTGGATGATTCCTGGTAGGGCAGCATCGTCGTGTCCACCAGAAGGGCGACGCTGCAGGCGGCACCAACTAAAATCAATTCATACTGATATCCCACGCAGATCTATAAGTGCTTGGTAGACGCGAGCTTGAGGGAAAGCAGTTTGGCTTCAGCAGAAGGGCGACGCTGCAGGCGGCACCAACTAAAATCAATTCATACTGATATCCCACGCAGATCTAGTCAGGGGAGGGGGGGCGGCCCCCCTACCCTTAAACAGACCATCTTCACAATCAGGTAGCGTAGTCTTTGTTAAACGTGCGCGATGCCTTCAAAGGGTAAGCCGCGGTGAAGCCACGATTCCCACGATAAGACCGGGACATCATCCAATAAAAATGTTGCTCACAATCTGTTGGAACCGCTAAGGAGTAGATGATTGGAAGCTGAAACCTAAAAGCCTAACTCACACTAGCGGTAATTGAGGCGAATACATCCTTCATGAAGAACAGGACGAAATCATTCTTATTCACGATAACGCATGTTCTCACAGTGCGAAAGAGACTCGGGAACAACATAAAAATCCCTTATGACTTAGTCCAGCCCACCCAAGATCTTCAACGGAGATTTCCTTCACGCGCTGTCATCTGCTGCATTCGTTGACCATCCATTTACCAGACGCAGCTCGAAACGCCCCTGTGCAAATTTTGTCCATCAATGTTCTAGAAATTCTGTGGGAGGGGTCGTACAGCATGACGATAGCATGATCATATGTGATAGCCGTGAAATCTCGTTGAAAATCACGGTGAATAGGTACATTAGACGTTGAGTGGAATGAAAGAAAAGAAAAGATTTTGCAAAAGAAATTGCAGAATTTGCTAGGAACATTTTCTGCATCCTAGTATTGGAGAATTTCAATATCTACGTGTGTCCTAAGTTTTTAATATACTAGAAGAAGTTCTATCAAATAATTCGACTTCCGCTTTGTTTATTGCATGACACTTTCTGGTTCGCCCCTGTAAGGGCTGTCAAAATAAACAAACGAGTGGTTAACTAGATGATACAATAAGAATGGAAATAAATATAGGTCTGACATAAAAATATTCTTAGCACATACCGCGTTCACTGCTGCAATGTAGCTTTGCGTTGCCAGTTCAGGGTCTGTACAAAAGTTGAAAGAGAAACGTATTGGCAACGGCAAAAAGCATTCGAAGAAATACCACGATTGAAGGATGATGTGGTAGGAACATAGCAGAATCAAAGAACATGCTGAAGTAACGCCGCTTCGCAACATGAGCACTACTATTGTATCCATAATGCTAGTTAGCCAAAATCTACAGCGAAAGAAACTATTCGCATCGAAAGGACATTTTTCAAAGGGAAAACAAATAGTTTTTCAAGCCGATTTCAGAAAGAATAAATTAGTCACGGCAGAGCGCCGACTAGTTCTTCTCTTCGAAAGCGGTAGATTATATGCCAGAAGTACACCTCAGTTTCCCCTTGTGGCAATTTAGCGATGTGTTGTACTCCGACATGAACAACTGCAAAATAGGCAAAACGCTGCTTGTGTTACTCGATTACAGGGCAGTTGAAGTGGTTAAGTAGCTTTAAGCATGCGAGACGTCCTGGGATCGATATGTCGACGGCGCTTGCTGACGACGTAGGCCAGCGTCAGATTCCCGACCACGCCCAATCATTACTGACCTAATCAGCGTTGCGGAAAGGTCTTTACTTCTGTTCAAGCGCGCAAGTCACGCATCTATGGCTACCATGGTTACGTACACTTAAAACGCACTGCGGCATTTGGAGCGCAGCTTTACATGAACAATCGTGGTTGCATTTTGAACGCAGCTTAGAGTGAGGAAAATCTAGGAGAGCTCTCAATCTCGAATTTGAAGAAAGGAAATGTGCATCGCATGCTTAATTGTGAGAAGAACATGTCGTAGCGCTCTGGACTGATCAATCAAATATTCACAGGGATGACAAACAGCGTTACTGAATAACTAGGAATAGTTCCCATGTCTGACTCTCGAAAAGGCTTGCAGACCCTTGAACCGCAACTCTTCCAGCACAGAGAGATTAGCATAGCTTCACGTTAGGAGACGGGGAGACTAAAAGAATCAGAATGCAAGACGCATGCATCGGGTAAACTCTCGTATACAGAGTGGCAAAAAATTAGGTGCGCGTGATATTCTACTAATTTCTAACTGTTGTACAATGTCTTTTTGCATACATTCTTTTTATAAAATATTTGTTAGATGTCTGTTATCAGGTTTTTGAAGGAAATTTTTGATTTCCAATTGATGCCGAAAAACTGTGCAACTCGAAAGGCGATCGCCCAATAAGCGGCAGATGGGATGAAGATCTTGGCATTTTATTCGAGACTCGGCATTTCGCTAAGAACCGTTCAGGAGATTGCATAGTATTGGATTGAGGAAGAGCATCTTCAAGCCAAACTCAGAAGTGGATAGAAGTGGACTGTTAACAAACAGGAGTAGCACAGAATCATTAAGAAGAGGACTGATCGACAAAATGAAGTGATGTTGAAAAAGGTGGCCCTGTAGTTCTATTTTTCTTGCAAATCAGATAAAATGATAGCGGAACGAAAGCTCAAGGTTTGGTGTTATCAAAGTTTCAGAACGCAGGCTCTCCTCCTGCAACGGGAAGAAAATATAAAAGAAATTGCGGCAAATCGTCCAGGTGCGCCGCAACGAGGGCGCCCTCAGCTCTGACGAGGAAATTTTTGCCGTTAAAGTAGCTACATCACCTCTATCTTTTCAATGTAGCTCTATTAAATACTTATAAACAAAAAACTACCATGGTTAGAAGCGCTCTTGGTGCTTGAGACATGGATTTTTTGCTTTTTATAGATAGAGTGGATAAATGTAATGCGCAAGTCTGCCAAGAAGGGGTACTCATGGAAGGTGTAGTGCCGCTGAAGCACCTCAAAGCAGTAGCATTCCGATTTTACCTTTCAGTTACGGAACATGTAGCCGAACCGGCGGTGCACCGTCGTGAGACCGAAATCAGCTCCTTTTTGACTACGAGTTTCTAGTCCATGAACACTCCTGATCTGAACCCATTGGACAAACCCGTTTGAGGAGTTACAGAGGGAGAACTCAGAAGTCAAAAACAAAAAAGGCGGTCAGATTTGGAAGAAAACTGATCGAAATGTGAAACAATATAGACGTCTACCACCTGCGGCGCACCATCGATTTGGTGGAATAATGAAATAGCGGTTATATAGAGAATGATAGCTGCTAGTTCAGAAGCTTTTCGCAACTATGAAACGCTATGTCCTCTTCTTAACTATAAATAACGTTACCTGAATAGTTGTCAAAAGAGAGACAAATTATAAACACTTTTTATGGCGCACGTAATTTTTTGCCACCCTGTATATAGATACACCGGCCCCTAGGGTTCAACCTGGGGTTCCTGGCCTGAGTCCAAAATCCCTCGAGGGTTTCGGGGCAGTCGTGTGATTCTCGCGTGTCAATGTATTGAATGTGACTTTCAAATCATCCCCGCTAAGGTCGTTTAGCTTGTAGCAGCCCAACGCGGTAGCAGGGGGCAACTTGTCCTTCGCAGGGATGGGTGATCCTTGACTAACGTGAAGGGCGGGCTATTCCTCCAATATGTTCCACTCCGCAGCTATTGCGTTTTACCGAGAGATACTAGGAATGGCCAATGGATAATCGCTAGCGCTATTGGCAAAATACGGACCGTGAAAATGAACGCTTTTCGAATACTTTTTGAATTCTGTTCAATTAAAATTGCTGGAGTAGGAGACTCAATTTCCAGCAATAATTACGAGAAGCGAGATGAAATGCATAGATGTGCAATAACGAGAAGATAGCGAGATTAAGTGCATAGATGCGAAGGAACAAGAGATGTCAAAATGTCCACTTGTGCAGAATAACACTCCTTACTAGGGAGGTCACCGAGCGTGACCCAAAGATTCCGAACGAGATGTACACAGTTTTGTAGAGCGTCGAGCGGCGATTACAGCAATGTAATTTTTGCTGTGCGCCACTGGGTGGTCCAAAAAAGGCAAAAAAAATCATCTCAGTTGTTGCGTAGGGGCTCAGCTGTTTCGAAGGGGCTACCGGGTGTCACCCATTCCCGTCGGTGGTGCTTTGAGCCGGCGGCTAGAGCAGCGGATTTGCAGGTGACGGTCCGGGGTTCGGACACCCCAATGATGCAGTTGTTATAGGCAGTTTTGCACCGACCTCTTTTAACTGGAACTGTGCAAAGTTTTGCGATTTGAGCAAAATTTTTCGTTATAACCATCCCAACAACGAAGCAAAACATAGGGATTCGGCACAGCGCATTATATTCACTTCCTGCAGCAGCATTATGTGGCTAGTTCCCGCCCATGATCTTCCAATCAATACGCGAGAGCGTTCCATTATGGTTATGAAAGACAGTCCTTCCACGCATTTTGTTGACAAATGTTTTCGCCATCACGCGTTATCGCTCGTCTTGCGGGATATTTTCCTCCGGATCATTCCCACCAACTCGACGGGAAGTTGGGATTGCGAGGTAAACTTCTTGAGTTCCTTATTTTTGTTTGTTAGTGTTGTTAAACACTCAAAAATTGGCGATCGGTAGGCAATATAACTATTGATGAACTACAAGGAGTGAAGATAAGAGAACCCTTCGCCTACTTTGTTGTATGGTTATAACGCAAAATTTTGCTCAAATCGCAAAACTTTGCACAGTTCCCAGGAAAGAGGTCGAGGCAAAACTTCCTACAGCAACTGCACCATAGGGGGTCCGAACCCCGGACCGTCACCTGCAAATCTGCTGCCTTAGCCGGCCAGCCAGCCTAGCACCACCACTGACGGGGATGGGTGACACCCGGGAGCCCCTTCGCAACAGCTGAGCCCCCGCGCAACAACTGAGATGGTTTTTTGCCTTTTTGGAACATCTACATAGTGGCACACAGCTAAAATGACCTACATTGATGTAATCCCCGCTCGACGCTCTACAAAACTACGTAGGTCTCGTTCGGAATCTTTGGGTCACGCTCGGTGACCTCCCTAGTTAGATCCGACTTACGCGACATTGATCGGATGCTTTTCTGCTGAAATTTCGCCACTTGGGTTTTGCGGTGCGATTTTTATGCGATTTTCATCAGAAATCCCCCCGCCCCTCATGAATATCTCCTTTTCGAGCTTTTGTTACGAAATAGGAAGATGGCAAATATCGACTAGTTTTTGAATTGGTTGGGACGTCTACCCAAATCGCACTATGAGCTGAGATATGGCTGTTTTTATGACAACACTCGCGACTCTGTGTTTGTCCGGCGCGCTGCAGAAAAAATGCTGTACCATGAGTGTCGTCACTTAAACGGCCATATCTCAGCTCAAAGTGCGACTTTGGTAAAAGCACCAAGCGATTCAGAAACTAGAGAAAATTTCCTATCTTCTCATAACAGAAACATTCTCTAAAAATGAGAGCTTTATGCGGGCCGCAAAGTTGAATTTTTTGCTTGATTATTCAGAAAAGTCACACGAAAATCGCATCCCCCCGCCCCGCGTGAAGATCCTTTTTCAAACTTTTTTTTTTGCGATAGGAAGATGGCAAATATCGTCTAGTTTTCGAATTGGTTAGTGCGTTCACCCAAATCGCACTATGAGCTGAGATATGAGGTCACTTAAGTGAGGAGCTAATGTTTCCTTGATGCAAGTCAGGAAAAAGGATTTTCACTTAAATTACCATATCTCAGCTCAAATTGCGATTAGGGTAAACGCACCAACCAATTCAAAAACTAGACGATATTTGCCATCTTACTATTGCAAAATAAAAGTTTGAAAAAGGGATTTTCATGCGGGGTGGGGGTGGGATGCGATTTTTGATCGGCCATTTGGTAAAAACAGGTGGTTCCATTCAGCCTTTCTGCTCTCTAACAAACCTAAATTTTTGTGTATCACATGATATACCGTAAGAATAGCCTTTTTTAGGAAATCTAAAAATATGTCCTTTTTTCAGGACCGCGAGTTATTTTCATTTGAACGCAGAAACTTTGTTTTTTCTTCCGCCCACTCCATGTCCCGTTGAAAGTGACTTGTGAACGAATGTTTTTATATTGTCGAAATCTACTTTTCCTCTAGTTTTTAATCCTATACACATTTTTCAGTAACCGAAAAAACTTACCGAGCGCTACCCATTCGAATTATACCTGCTCAGTGTGTGAAAATCAAGCCCCGCCCCTCACATGGTCGAGATTTCACTGCTAATTCTGTAGACTGAAGTCATATTTATACACGAAGAACAACCTCCAATGTTTTTGTCGCTTCGAACAACAATTAAATGTTTGAGCTGCACACTCTTTCGGAGATCATTGATTTTGCGAACCCATTTTCTCTCACATGATTTGGATCCATGGCCAACTGCTGGCTCCGTTGTACAGAAACTTTCGTTATATCTCTCTGTATTTTTGATTCAGGAGAAGCGAGCTGCGGTGTTGCTGAGGATTCTGTATAGATGGTTCAGGACGTTTAGACAATATATCGAAGATGTTTACGTCGATCGTCGGAAAAAACATCGTGTTTTCTCCGCTTTACTCGAAATTGTATGTTGGTATTCTACAATATTTTCAGAACATCTTTATTTATGTGTTTTTATTCTTCCACGCGTACATCATTTATGAAATAACCGAGAATGAAAATCCGTCTATAATGTGTGAAGCACCGGAATACTCAAACTCTTGAGTGCCACGCTGCAAGGGAGATCTAAAAAAATTACTTCAAATAAATTCGAATAAATGATAAATAGTAAATAAATAAGTAAATAAACAAGTGAAAAAATAATATTTGTATATAAACTAAATTCAAACGCATATAAATGTTAATAGGTAACATGGTAGAACGCAGACGATTGTACGACCCCCCGCCACCGAGTTCTCGGTACGACCCCCTGCAATTTCCTCGCCCCACGCTTGACCCTGACCGAGGCTACCATTCACACCGGCATTCTGAACGGTCCTTGGCCCGGCTCAAGCATGAGGCATTTCTGCGAAAAATTTACGACCATCCTCTAGCAGTGCAGGTTCCAGTACGACCCCCCCCCCTTCAGGCTTGATCTGAGAGCAAATATTTTGTACCGAACATTTACTTCTCGGGACTCCGAAAGGAGCAAGAAAATACTTTAGGAGAGAAATGGACAAGGAAAATTGGCGAAACAATGTAAGCATCTTCTAACACATTTCGAAAGATAGAAATGGAGATCAAGAAAGTGACCGATTTTGAATAAGCACTTGGTACAAGTTTGACTGACATGTTCCATACATCTCAAACAATACTTCGCAAAATACCAGCATTTTTTTTAGAATTGAAAGGCGATCGATCTCGCCGCGTTGTTCTTCAGTGCCAGTGGGAAAAATGGATATTCTTCAGGAAGGACTGAACGTATCGCAACGAAACTGACCATAGTATAGATTCGAGTTCTCTTCAAATATTGGTGTTGAAATCAGACTGGAATATTACTTTATTCTTGGTGAACAGGGTGGGCTCGATTTAGCTTCGATTTTCGCCTGAAATCAAAGCAAAATCGAACCTACGCTGTGCACCAGGACGAAAGTTATTTTCGAGTCTGATTTTTACACCAATATCTGAAGAGAACTCAAATTTATAACAAGTGCAGTTTCATTGCGATACGTTCACTCCTTTACGAAGAATTTTTCCACTGCCACTGCTACCGAAGAACAACGCGGCGAAATCGATGGCGTTTTAATTGTAAAAAGCTTTGTGTAGTATTGTTTGATATGTATGGAATATGTCAGTCGAATTTTTTTAAGTGCTTATTCAAGATCGGTCGCTCTTTTGATCTCCATTTCTATCCTTCGATTTGTAGTAGAAGATGCTTATATCGTTTCGCCGACCTTTCTTCGTCCATTTCTCTCCTGAAAATAGTTTTCGCTCCTTTCAGAGTCCGGAAAAGTAAGTGTTCGGTTCGGTAGGTAAGTTATTTGAAAACAATTAGGGCGTTTATATATTGTTTGAATTTCCTTGTGTGTTGTAATATGTATGCATTATCTTTTTGGTTGTCGTAAAACCATATGGATGCGCGCGATTTCTCTCCTCTTTTGTCCGAATCTTCTTCTCACATTCCAGAAAATGAAATGAGTGAAAAACTGATAGTTTCCTTTTTCCGTGAATATGCTAATATTAATTAACACTTGTACTAAGGCAAAAAATTTTATACGACTGCACTAGTCATATAATAAAAAAAATAAATAAATAATTGAATAGAAATAGATAATAAAATTGAGATATAATAATGCTGCGCACAACTGGAGTACTGATTTGCTACACTCCCGAAGAACAACCCATTCGATACGATCCCACTCGACGCAAGCCAAATACGACCCTCGTCGCCTTGATTCTCGAACCTCAAGCTTGACCCTGTCCTCGGCACGACCCGGGCGAGTTGCGTTCCCCGATCGCCGGCGATCGACGACGGGGAACGGGTGTATAACAGGGGCCTAAGAAGCGAAGTCTACGTTTGAAGTTGAAACATTCCAAATAACAAAATACAACCTTTCAGAAAAACTTTCGGCTTAACAAACAAGACACTTCTCCCACTACCGAGGATATAATATTGAACGATGTGAGTACAGAGATCCAGTGATTATCAAGCAATACAGAACTACGCTATCAGAACCATATCTCAGGTTATTTAGTGAAGCAGTAGTGTAATATCAGCTTTCTAGCATTAACGAAGGAAAATCCTGGGAAGCGCATGAAGCGCGGTTATTTTCTGCAGAGTGCCTGCGAGTTGAATTTCGCGACTACCGCAATCCGCCTGATCATCGCATGCGCCATGTGTCAAGCAATGTGAATGGGTCACATATATCGTTACTATGCCTATAAGGGTTCGAGAAACCAGATCGACCGGAACATGATTAACTCTTTCGGAGGATCACTTCCCCCCTACCACCTGTTTCGGCAGGTCGTTTGGTACAGTCGATTTTAAACTCTTGTAAGCATATTCATCATAGCAAAAAATAGAACTGTAACAACGGAGTGTTCAATTTAACACATTCACGACGAAGGGGCATCCGCGCAGAATGGGCGCGACGGCCGGCTGGCTCTTTGGCACGCGCGCGCGTGTCCACACATTTGTGTTCAGGAAGAGTCCAAATTCAGGAAGAGTCCAAAAAAATTGTGCAGGATGTTATAAAAGGCTGAGCGATAGCTTGCGGAGAGATGTAGCAAAGAAAAAGGTTAGGAGTGTCGATACGTGCTGTTCGAGTTGAGAAAAATATGTTGTTTATTTATATGTGTTTAAACGATAAGAAGCGTTCTTGGCTGAATCTTTGTTCGCTGATATAATTGCACTGTACTATTTCGCTTTGTCTAAGTGTTCCATTGAAGTTTTACTCCATGTCTGATACTCACACCTGTCCTAGAAGTTTTTGCGTTTATTGTGTTCCAACAATGCGAAGAATTGTTCTCCAGTTAGTTTCAATAAAACCAATCATTTTCGTGCTGACGCAAATCTAGTATTGGTTTTACCTCATAGTCTACGATTCCGAAAGAACAACCAAGAAAAGTCGGGCCCAAATGAAAGTTCTGGGCGAAACACTCCTGTCCACCCATATGCGTGGACATCGCCCCGCGTGCCCCCCTTGCAGTCCACACATATGTGCGGACGCCGTCGTGAATATGTTAAAGAGTAAAATTTTTGAGAGCGAGTTTTGCAGTCAAAAGTAAAGGAATCACTAATATGCCACGTGAGAGTTTCGATAAATCTCGACATTGTAAAGCCGTAATATTATTTACTGTTAAGAGGACGTCCGAGATTGTTATAACACTTTATTCGGCTAACGTTTCGGCGATGTCGCTTTTGTCGAAGTCTTAATGGTAGTTGCCGAGGCAGATCACCATTAAGGACCATTGTAAGAATAATCGGAAAGAAGAGGGTGAAGTGAAGCTCTCACACAAGATTTGGCTCCCTTCGCGGACTTATGTAGGTTTGACTTGACCGCATTGCTTGGCGATAACATAAGCAGTGTATCAATGAAAGTGAATGTCTTAAGTAAGTGTCAAGAAATAAAATGGTATATATTAGTCATGTGATACGTTTTACTCCTTTTTGTTCTTCACAATGATGTATACAACAGACGCAGCAACTGCGAAAACAACCACAATATCAGCCAGCCAAATGCACTGATAGTTCCGCAACATGACAGGCCGCAACAGTCGTATCCCCATATCGCAAAAGACGTACAAGAATCGAGCACACAAGTGGTCCAGTGTACTGTTAAGAGGACGTCCGAGATTGTTATAACACTTTATTCGGCTAACGTTTCGGCGATGTCGCTTTTGTCGAAGTCTTAATGGTAGTTGCCGAGGCAGATCACCATTAAGGACCATTGTAAGAATAATCGGAAAGAAGAGGGTGAAGCTCTCACACAAGATTTGGCTCCCTTCGCGGACTTATGTAGGTTTGACTTGACCGCATTGCTTGGCGATAACATAAGCAGTGTATCAATGAAAGTGAATGTCTTAAGTAAGTGTCAAGAAATAAAATGGTATATATTAGTCATGTGATACGTTTTACTCCTTTTTGTTCTTCACAATGATGTATACAACAGACGCAGCAACTGCGAAAACAACCACAATCATCAGCCAGCCAAATGCACTGATAGTTCCGCAACATGACAGGCCGCAACAGTCGTATCCCCATATCGCAAAAGACGTACAAGAATCGAGCACACAAGTGGTCCGCCCCAGAGGAAAGAACTGTGACATCGTTGCACTATGCAGTCGGTGCTGATTTCCTGTCGGCGCAGTTCAATCTGTCTGAACAGGGTCTAATTGTTTAATGCGTCACGATACAAACCGGAAGAACGGGCTCTAAAATAAAAGGCTTTCGAACAAGATGGCAGAGTACTGAGAGGTTGCGATAACACCATGATTAGAAGGTAAATATGACCCTTGAAGAACACCAGGACCTCAGCTACGCTACGAGAAATCAAAGTGGAATATTAGTCAAGTGATACAAACACGGCATCTACATGGTGCGCAAAAATTACCAGGAATATGTACGACGAAGTCCACAACTACTAGCAGAACTGGACTCCAGGATCTATATTGACACTGCTGTACATTTATACAAAATACATACGCATTCCAAATTGGAGCACATGAAAAATATTACAGAACCGTAATAGCCAAACCAAATCCAAAACGATATACTACCACCATATGACCCTTGAAGAACACCAGGACCTCAGCTACGCTACGAGAAATCAAAGTGGAATATTAGTCAAGTGATACAAACACGGCATCTACATGGTGCGGAATATGTACGACGAAGTCCACAACTACTAGCAGAACTGGACTCCAGGATCTATATTGACACTGCTGTACATTTATACAAAATACATACGCATTCCAAATTGGAGCACATGAAAAATATTACAGAACCGTAATAGCCAAACCAAATCCAAAACGATATACTACCACCAGCCTGCATCTTTCTGGTCACAGCGGTGTCTTTATCCCAAAAGTTCTCAATATGCCTAAAAGCACTGTATATAATGCCATAAAACGATACAAGGAGCAACGAACTTTATCAGACAGTGCTGTACAAGGTATGAAATTGACAGTTGTCACACTGGAAATGATACGAATTGTCCTTGAGCGGATTCGTCGCAATCCTCACCGTTCGATGGGAAAAATAGCCCGAGAACTTAATATTTTAGCAAGCAGTGCTAGATCCATCGTCAAGAAGAAGCGTAAGATAAGACCATATCGTATTGTACAATATGACGTAGAGGGCTCTAATCTGTGCCATAATGGCGTGGTAATTGGTAACTCCAAAAGTGGTAATCGATGACAACACAATCGATGATAACATGGCACCTCATTGCACTCAGTAGCGCATGACATCTCATCTGATCGATGGTTAAATTAATGCAATAAGAGTTAACTCAATTTTCAAGAGATGAGCAATAAGGTGAATGTAAAAGCAAGTCGAAAGTCGGATCCTTCGACGAGGAATGGTAAGTAATAGTTATTGATAATACCAGAATATCAGCACGTTCACTGCTTCTTCCGTAACAGGTTATCAGCAGCGGAACGTAAAATAACGACTAATAATGGTAATAGTAAGGTTGGGGAGTTGTGGCGAACAACCCCACGTCGCGTCGAGCGATTACGAGAAAAACCTTTGCCTGAATTTTGTCCAAGACACAGGCTGTCACCAAATCCCAAGGCTGCTCATTGTTGTTGGAAAGTGCTCAGCCGGGCCGCATTCGACTTGGCAGTAATACCCGGAGCCAGTACGCAAATATTTTACTATCACAACCTATCGAATATCATCTCAAAAGGTGCAGGTAGTTAAAATATAATCTATTTGAGTAACAACGGAAATGATGCAGAACTACAAGCTTTCGCTAGATATGTCGCAGCCTCTGTTATGAACATAAATATGTATGTGCATATATAATGAGTTACGGCAACCTCACGTTTTTGCCATGCTACCCAATTCGCGTAACTTAATCGCCTGATTTCAGGCCGTTAAAATTCCGAACTCGTTATTTTGTTCTAGAACATACGTAATGAGCTGCATTTTCAGGGATGCAAAACTTCAAAATTTGTTGACTAAGCCTATGTTTGGTAGAGGCTACGAAAGCGTTCTTGTCGTAGTACCTTATGCTACCGTCCTTCATATCACTACCATTCAATTACTTAGCTTGACGCATCGTGAAAAGTCTCCTTCATCATATTTTCTGTTGCAGTCCAATCCATCATTTCACATTTTCAAATCGTGTTTGGTGCTGGAATAATCGTCTTCCGCTCCACTCTTCAAATGTGCGAGTCCAAATTTGATTTAGTTCAGGTATTGAAAAGTTCTGTTGCGATTCAGTTCAGATTACACGTAACCGGGGTAATTATCTAGGACGAGAGAATGCGGTCAACCTCATACTGCAAACTTGAGCGGCGAAATGATGCAAAAACATTTTCCAGGTAAATGTGGCGTAATGAGAATGCAGAAGTTACAACACGAAGAACACTGAGCTTCCGAAGCAGGGCGGTTGTGAAGTTCATAAGTGATCGATGCAATTATTGTAACATTGTCTGTGAACCACTTAGCTACGTTATTTTTGGCTCCGCAGAGAAACACAGTCGACATTCGCTTTTCCCCAGCAGAGGTACGGTGCGGAAGAAATAGTATCCTCCTCAAAAAATATCACGTTCAGAACTTTTCTTCATATAAAGAACCACCCACACGACATTAGACGATAGAAAAGATACAGTATCGGACGCGCCGCAACGATAAAGTGGCGGTAGCGCCGCTCCGGAGCGCCAGTTTCGGTGTCCACGCGTGGTGACACGAGAGGATTCAACCACAGTTCATCTGCATCCCATGCCAAACAGGGGCCCAACGGAGTAGCTCCTTCGAGCCACCCATGGGGCCCCTACTCTTAGCTTGGGACGCTAGGAAAAGACGGGCTGCATATTTATAGTCGGCGAGGAGGCACGGAAGTGCATATAGAGGGATAGACCTCAAGCTGCTTAGCTCGAATATATACCTATCTTTGCAAATAAACCAATTTGAAAGAAAGAGAATTCAAACCGGAGATTTTCGGCGCTCCGATGCGCCGCTACCGTCGTTTTATCGTTGTAGCGCCTCGGTACTGTACGTATCCTCGTATAAAACATTTCATACTATTAGGTTGTTAACTAATTATTTGCCGTTTCTTTCAAGCTTCTGTTGTGCGCCTAGTAGAGAAGCCTTTGAAGACATCCAGATAGCATTCGATAGAGAATTATTTGTTCTTTCACGACATGCATCTGCTATATACGAAACATCGAAATTTTGGTAACTTTTTGGCCATTGAAATTGAAATCAAAAATGAGAAAAGTTCACCCCACCGAGAGTGAATTTTCCCTGCTTCGTTTCGAGACTTCCTGAAAAATGTATATACCATCTGAAAGTAGACGAATTTCTCTATAAAACGGAATACAGCTTGTTTTGGTTTTCCTTGGTTTTTGTTTACTTACAGAGCGTCAAAATGGGGTATCTCAACGAAAACAAGTTTTGGATGCTTGTGCTGCCTTTCAGCCGAACGTTTTCCATCAGCTCTAAACACGTCACGAGAGAGCATTTGTTGCTCTATCAGATCGTATGTTTATTTTTCCATGCTAGCCGTTTTTCAACACTTTAGCATGAAAGCGCTTTTAAAATTCCTCGACGCGTGAAATTTTTCGTTTGAAACGAAAGAGGAGAATTTAGGCTATAAAGAGGTGCATCACCGTTTTTCAATCGCACCGGGTTTTGTTAACCTTTAGGTCGACGAAGTGGTCGACAAAGTCGCGTTGGCCGCGCAGCGTGGCCACGCGAGCCGACTTTACCCCCACTCTGACGAACTAAAAGTTAACAAAACCTTGTGCGATTGAAAAACTGTGATGCATCTCCTTATAACCCAAATCCTCATCTTTTGAATGACGCCTGAAATTCTGCAAAAGGTTTCCAATTATCCATGAACACTCCTGATCTGAACCAATTGGACAACACCGTTTGAGGAGTTACAGAGGGAGAACTCAGAAGTCAAAACCAAAAAAGTCGGTCAGATTTCGAGGAAAACTGATCGAAATTTGAAACAATATAGACGTCTACTACCTGCGGCGCACCATCGATTCGGTGGAGTAATGAAATAGCGCTTATATAGAAAATGACAGCTTATGAAACGTTATGTCCTCTTCTCAAATATAAATAACGTTACCTGAATAGTTGTCAAAAGAGAGACAAATTATAAACACTCTTTATGGCGCACGTAATTTTTTGCCACCCTGTAATTTGCTGTCTGCTGGAGACCTAGCAATCAACAAGTCTACTATGCATTAGAGGAATCTGGAGTCAAATACCCTCCGGATATTCTCAAAATAGCCGTATATGTAAATTAAAATTTGAGAGCTATTTTCTCTGTAATTGGGGAACAGTTTTGAGAACATCAAAATGCTTGAGAAAGAGAAAATCTTACGATATCACATATTGAAATCTGATGCAATTTCATTCACTATTTGCTAAGATATAGAATTTTAAATGAAGGACAGTCTCGAAATTTCATCATTTTTTGGCCATAAAAAATTCACGCGAAAAAATCTATGGTGTTTTAATGACTTGAAACTGAAGTTTATAGCCTATGAGAACAAGCTAATCATGCTCTATTAGAATATCACCACTAGACAAGCAGAAACTCAGTGGCTCCTAAGATATATAATGTTTGTTTGAAAATGCATATGAAAATAAGTTTAAATTTCTTCAAAAATTCCAGAATTTCCAACAAGGGCACATAGTAGTGTATTTTCAATAAGAGTCATTGAAACTGACAATTGGAATGAAATTCCTTTCGTTTTCAGCGATCTGCACCCAAAAATGCAAGATGACATATCTTTTCGCGAACTACTGTATATGCCAAAGGAATTGCAATCACACGAGCCACCTTTTTCAGGGATACTGCAGGTATTCCATCAGGTGTGGGCGTACAGGAATCAGAGCAGCCTAGAATAAGTTCATACAGCATTTTTCCATCAAACCATGGGACTGTGGCCATAGGCTCTGAGACGTGCGGTACATAGTTGGGCAGTTTAGAACGATCAGGTATGAACACCTCACAAAATTTATCAGCCAACGCTTCAGCTTTATCAGCATCATTTGTGACCGCAGCTCCATGTATTAAAATTGTGCCAACAGTGTCCCTTCCTTTAAGCTTACTGCTTAGAAATCTAAAGAACTTTCTCTTCTGGCCTTACTCTAGAACTTTTCTTTCAAGATTGGCATTATATTTCTGTAGGGCTTTATGAAATTCCAAGTTGTATTCTCTAAATTTACGTCAATGCTCCTCTAACTGACTACCATTGGATAACTTGAACAAAAAGTCCCTGTGATCCAACATGTTTTGAAGGTAATGAGGCAAGGAAGAACGGCTAGCTTCAACACGTGCCCAAGGAACAAAAATTTCTTTAGCCCTTGTCAAGATTCCAATAAGTATTTCATATTTTTCATCAACCTCTGTTACTAAATCAAAACAATCCCTCCACGAGAACGACGAAGGAAGCTACATACAAACTGCTCCGTAGTCACACTTACCATACTGGCGAGAAACCGTATAGATGGGTTCAGAATATTGACAGCACAATTTGAATTTAACACAATTATGGTCACTCAGCCTCACTGGGGGACCAACCCTTACATCATCAATTAAGGACTGTTCAGAAGTAAATAAAAGATCCAGGATGTGGCTGCCTCTGGTTGCCTCTTTAACACATTGAGTAAGCTTATGGCTACTTACCATTTCTACAAACCTAGTACTATCAGATGACAGTGGCCCCTGATCTTCATACCAAAAAATGTCAGGGAAGTTGAAGTCCCCTACCAACACATGGGGGTGAGCACACGTTAATAGGTCACTAACACAGCGTGTCTCAAAAAATGTACCTCCTGTTTGAAATGCCATAACTTTGACGAAAATGAACTAATCGAAACGATTCACAGCTTGAATGGAAGCTAAGAAAAAAGAAAATTTTCTGGTGTGTGTTCGGTGAGGATTGCGCCATGTACTCGACCGAGGCCTCAGATTTTGGACCTGATTGATAGTGCATGGGTCATATGCTTGCTCTACTTCGGTCATAAACATGTGATATTGCTGCTATGAGTTACTCCTGAGGCAGTGAACATATCTACTTGCCGCAGCTTATGGTTAAGCACGAGACAACATGAATATCGGTCAATAATTGCAACCACTGTTGATAAGCTAAAACTCTTCCAACCGTGATGCAATCATAAGAAAAAAAATTCGGAGGGATGTAAAATGTATGAACCATAAAGATTGTGCCATGCACTTGTCCGAATCGTCGGATTCTAGACTTGATTGAAAGTTCACGAATAACATGCTTAATCCGCTTCGATCACCAAGAGGTGATGTCGTTGATACGCGTTTTTCTTGATGCAGTAAACATAAAAACATCAAGACGTGACAAGTCTAACATGCACTTTGAGATGTACTTGCACAATACGACAATGATTTTTTATTCAGATCAAAATGAACACTCAGTGATTGATAGTGATTCTAATTCGTCTATAACCAAGAGCGAAGTTGTTTTGTTCGCTGCCCCAAGTGTAACGCAATGATATGATCTGTTTGCGACCAAAGTAGAACAAGCATGTTATCCGTGAACTTTCAATCAGGTCTAGGATCCGACGATTTGGACGGATGCAAGGCGCAATCTTCATGGTTCAGACGTTTTGCATCCTTCTGAATTCTTTTCTTATGATTGCATCACTGTTGGAAGAGTTTTGCTTCTCAAACAGTAGTTACGATTACTGACTGATATTGATGTTGTCCCGTGGTTAACCAAACGCTGCGGCAAGCAGATATGTTTACTGCCTCAGGAGTAACTCATAGCAGCAATATCACATGTTTATGACCAAAGTAGAGCAAGCATATAACCCGTACACTATCAATCAGGTACAAAATCCGAGGCTTCGGTCGACTACATGGAGCAATCTTCACCAAACACGTACCAGAAAATTTTCTTTTCCCTTAGCTTTCATTCAAGCTATGACTCGTTTCTATTGGTTCACATTCGCCAAGGTTATGGCATTTCAAACAGGAAGTACATTTTTGAGACACTCTGTAGTTGTGATCAGTAGTTTATTGTGCTCCAAATTACCGGAGGGTGTACGATAGGCAACAATTAATCTGAGTTCGCACCATTCTATGCAGATGTCCACAGCGAGAATCTCAAAGGCATTTTCAACTAACTGTGATAAGACCTCAACGGCACCAAAATGCTTCCTTAAAAATATAGACACCCCACCGCCCGCTTCACTAGTTCTATCACAACGAATGGCTAAGAATTCGCGACTTAAATTGCTAAACAGCGACGTGCCCAATATGCGATCAACATATGTAAAATTGTTCACGATAGATCGAACATTTGCATAAAAACATGCCAACCGTTGCATGAAACCTGATGATGCAGAGACTGAGACTGACGAAAAGGATTGAGCTTGCTAGAATTAACCGGAGTGTCCGACCTGACTGGCGAGCCTGATAAAGCCCTCCCTCCCTCCCCACTGCTGGGAGAAGGAGACAGCGCTTCCCGAGCTCTGGATTCACGACGGCGCACTCTCTCCTCAGTAGTCAAAGAAGGTCTAAGGCCCTCGTTATAGGTTCGCTCGCACCCCAGCGTAACTCGTCCATTCAGCATCAGACAGCGTGGGGCCGGACACGTTTGTACGAGTCGCGTTGACGGGATAACTCGTACAAACGTGTCT
Organism: Nippostrongylus brasiliensis; assembly: GCA_030553155.1. Taxonomy (NCBI): domain Eukaryota; kingdom Metazoa; phylum Nematoda; class Chromadorea; order Rhabditida; family Heligmosomidae; genus Nippostrongylus; species Nippostrongylus brasiliensis. Next base: position 41,920,326 of record CP130734.1, read on the forward strand.
GGCCCCACGCTGTCTGATGCTGAATGGACAAGTTACGCTGGGGTGCGAGCGAACCTATAACGAGGGCCTAAGGTAAACACGTTTTAGCGGGAAAAAGGACAAACGATTTGTCCGTCCGACAGCAAAGCTTTGGAGTTTCGAACTGGGCAAGACAACCTTCGAAAGCCTGTTATATCCATCAATCGGTCTACCAAAGCGATATACAGAAATAGGGTAGCATTCGACACCTAAGAAATGCAAGACATGACACGCTTTCTCGAAATCATAGGAAATACGCTCATGTATACGAGCATTTTTCAGCCCTGGAACATGACCAATAATGACTGATCTGCGGCGTTCCGACTCACTCTCTATAGAGTGAGGGACTTCTGAACTCACAGTGGTCATGTGAGCCTGAGAGACCTCAGCATCAGAAGACCGCTATCTGGATGTTTTCGGAAGCTTCTCTACTAGGCGCACAACAGAAGCTTGAAAAAACGGCAAATAATTAGTTAACAACCCAATACATTCTGATTCACATCCAACATCTAGCACTCTCGCACCGTCCCCGTTGTCCCATTTGCCCCACATTTCTCTTTCAAATTGGACAAGCCGAGACGTCACATTTCATCTATGACGTCACACTTCTACATCATAACCACAGCATCGAAATAAAGAGTTACTCCAAACTTTGAACAAAATAAATACATATGTATAAAGAAACGTGGTATGGTAGACTAGCAAAGTTGGACCTTAGTAAGGTGAAGAAAATCCTTTATTTAACTTTTCTTGTTAGCAGTGAATGTAAGCAATGAACGGAATGTTGTTTCAATGATATAATTAAAACTTTGGAAATAGGAGCGCAATCAGTTAGAAACAAAACCTCGACAATGAACATCGTAACGATAACAACGCAGTGAACAAAAGTGTGCCAAGCCACAGTATGATAACGCGTCAGCTGAGAAATGTCTTGGAATCTAGTCACTGAACTCTCTTGTGATTAATTCATCAATTGCAGCCTCCACTAAGTTGCACGCGCAAGCAGAGGTGGCAGGTAGTTGAGTGATGTTACACTGACTTCTTGTATATCAGGGAATGCGCTTTTGACCTCAGCCATTTTCGACGGATGCACGGCTATGGCTCGTACGAAGTTCTGAAATTGAGCCGCATAACTAAATCCGAACGACGAACGCTTCCGTTTGCTTTGCAGGACCTCGAACAACTTAGCCACTCTAGGGCCTCCCATTAGTAGCATTTGCTCAGCCGTTGTGTTCCAAATCTTCTCACAAAGCATCCTGAAATTAGACTCGTGCCGCTCTGGAAGATTTCGGATCATTGTGCGCAACTTGATGAAACATGTTAAGAGGAGATGACAGCCATACTGCCGCCCTTTTAGAAACTCGTATCTCGCATCCAGCTGGGCCATATCCCACCAAGTTGTATGCCAACCAAAAATAATTTCTCCGTAATTCGAGAACATATGCGTTGTGCTGACGTTCTTTTCTCGACGGAACGCAAAGCTGACATAATGTCGCGCCTCATTTCGCGCACGTCACCACGTTACTTATAAACTAGTTTTATCTTTTGGTTTTTAGCTTTTGATACATGGTATTGTTAACTATCGTGCTACATTTTCTTCTTGTATGCTTTTTCCAATAAATGAGATGCTTTAAGAAATTAGCCGGATGCGAAATTCAGGACTTGAAACGGTAAAGGCTAAGTTGATACCATAACTAATATGATAGTCCTGTATTCAGTATTCAGTATCCTGTACTCAGCTAATTTCAGTTGCAGATCTCTGGCGATGCCACCCAATGCGTCGCCGTCGCAATCGCATAGCGTGAAAGCCTAAAATTGGTCAGCCACGCGAGCAAACACGACAAAATGCTATCAACGGAACACCTTCCTCTCGCGCCGCGCGCCTGTTCGATTACAAAAGTGCATTTGGCTGGATGCTCGAAAATTGCGGTGCAACGCAGAAAAAACTACCACCTGTACAGTACGCACGCTATCAATTAGTCCCAAAATGCTCCTCTCTTTCAGTTTGACTATCACGAATGTGAAAGCACCAAAAGCAACAAACGTAACTTCTATAATTTGACGGTGATCTTCTCACATCGCCAATAATAGAGAGTTTTCCAGCTCCGCTGACCTAAATACCACAAATAACAGGTATAAAAGCAAATAGATGCAGAAATATGATGCCACGCCGGCTCAATCATGTATTATTCCGCAAAGCAGATTCTTGCATACCGTATCCTCCTTCTCCATAAGTTCACAAATTAAAGAGCGTTTTGCGGCCTCGAACTCCATTTCAACCACCTTCTCGCTCTTCAACAATTCTTCCTGAAGTCGAAAATGTTACAACAGTAGAATGTATGGAGTCTATATTAGATTATCAGAGCATTATTCACCACAATTTTCTTAGTTTCTGTATATGCTTGTACCGGTTGCGCACAACGATATAATGACAACGTAATGGTCTTTCGTTCCGTTCTGACGTAGATATTGGCACCGTAGGCCAAGCCAACTCCTCGAATTCCTCGCCATAGCGGTCCTCAATAGGAGATTGTTATCGATGGAAATGGACGCGGAGATGATTCCGTTCTTTGTCTTCATATCCCTGACAGACAGCACGATACATCGTATTAGGTTGGCAACTAAGTTCGTGGACTGTTTCGCAGTCATTACTTCTAGCAAGCACAACTTGCTTGAATGTTGAGCAATTTAATTTCTCTTTTTACCGTGTGATAGCGCATATGAAGTAGTCTTCAAAACCACTCATAAACCCTGTTACTTTTCTTTGCTGGGGAACTTTTTCCGCTTGAAATGAAAACATTCAAAACCAGCGCTTACCAAGTCCTTCTTCAAGAGTACCTGCTTAGCGACTAGGTTGCTGAAGCGTTATAATTTGTCTGGGGATGATGTTTTGAAACGATTGATGGTACTCGAAATTATCAGGAGATATTGAGCAAGCAGTTCAGAACGAAAGAAAAAGTGCACTTCGGATGACCTATGGAGCTCGTTCGGAAGGCCGTAATTAGTTCCTCCTAAAGAAATCAGAGCTCTGCAAGATCAATGTTGACACTCGAAGTCAGATGCTCAAATAGCTCAACTAAAAAGGTTCTGCACTATTCTAGTTTTTCTGTAGAATTGGCCAATAATTTCCCGTGCGATTTGACCCATCGCGGAGATGGGTAGGTCGGATGCCACAATTGAACGTCGAGCTTGCTCTAAAAACGAATCACTTGTTCACAAAGTGATAACGTGCGATGGGATGTGGACACTACTTGATAATTGCTGACTTGCTAGCCGGCCACCCAAAACAAAATGAAGGCCGCTACAGATCCTCAAATCCACCTCCTCACAAGAAATTGATGATCTCAGTCTGGAGGTCCTACGAAGGTGCCACCTTTCGAGAATTGATCGGTGGAAGTGTCAGCATTTACCTAGAGCCCTACGCTCTTTAGTCTTGCTGTGTACAGGTTGAACTACGCGGTAGTCGGTTTAAGCAGCTCTCTGAAAGTTGCGTCACCACTCATCAAGGCACCGCCAAACATCACGCTTCGTTTCGATCACTCCAAAAACCCGAAGATGTAAGCTGGAGGGCTCTTGTTTATGCCTGTTACAGTGCAGATGTAGCACTTTATGAATAAAACCTATTTTGGATTTTTCCTGCATTCTCTGGGCGAAGACGATTCAGTAATGAGATGTAGGTCCAAATGCACCTATGAAAATAATTTTCCTCAAAAACTCAGCATTTCTGAGGAAGTGGAATGGGGCATCGACCTGATAGTGAGGAACTACCTGTTTGTTTTGATGGTTCATATGTCGTTTGGGTAATCTTTCTCTTTATTTGGTAACTAACGCTTTTGTTGAAGGCGTTTGAGAGTCCACGAACTTAGTTGCCAACCTAATACATTAGGGATTTAACAATAGTGTTTACATCACCAAATCGATACACGCGAAGAGAATAAGTCACAACAAAAATATAAAGAGAGAAGTAGGAAAACGTTTGCACCTTCGCAACAACTGAGATACTGTGTCAGCAACATCGTCGGCACTAGCTCATCGCTCATCCAATCACAGTCCATAGTGCATAGTTGGTAGATGAAAGAAGACTCAGAGCCTCCAACACTGAGCACTTTTTGCCTGCCCTCACAGCCTTCAGCCACTGCTTCACCAGATTTCGCCTTAAGTACGGAGCTGACAAATGTGGAGCAGACCTCAACGCCATTTATAAGACTTAGTTTGACGTGGATTGTGTTAATGGTAAGAGTCACAAGATCCATTATGAAAAGTGACGAACCCGACTCGAAGGATGTTGTGGAGTTTTTAGTACATTATTCTTAAAACTGGTCACCATTTTCCCTTCCAACAACGGAGATGAGATGCCCGGCTTTATATTTGCAAAGGAGGAGTCATCTAGGAGAATGTATCTAACCTACTTCGGCCCTCCTAGAACTTTAGTAGTAGACGGCATGCAAGCCTCTATTTTCTCAAAATTGAAAGCGGAGTGTAAGTGGTACTATTTAACGCCCTCACTGTAGAAAAGTCTACTGGTAAAGCTGTTGGCAGAAAAAAAGGTACACTACAAGCCTTGCGAGAGGTAGACTAAGGCGTAGCCTCCGTTTGAAAAAGTATCAGAAGTAGAGTAAAATCATGAATATAAAATACGACAAGTCTTCTCCCCAGACCTGGCACATATGACAGATCCACGACGATTTCTAGAGAAAGCCTCTGCTATATTCGTGTACAAATTGTCAGAGGAAATCCGAAAAAAGTAAACGAAAACAAACAATATCCAAGCACATTAATGGATAGGTAAAAATTATATCATTTCTAACAACTGAGGTTGTGCAGCAGGAAACAATACCGCTGCTGTTAGTAGAAGATGACGTGCACTACTGCATAAAAGAAAACGCGAAATCTACTTCGATTATCTTGAGGCTGTAGGGTAGTGGTAACAATACTAATAGTTGCCATGTCCGATTCGGTTCGATGAATCTCGGCATAATGAGTAGCGGTTGTAGGTCTCAGGTTGAAGCTCAGGACCGACACATGACACCGATATTTATTGAACAGACTAACGTTTCGGCGTATATAGCCTCCTTCGGAACTTGAAAAACTCCTTGTATACACCAAGACTACGAGATCAAACATCGCCACGAACTTTGCAAAGGCTTGAAGACCCTTTGAATCGCAACCCTTCCAGCACAGAGACAAGGAGAAGTCCATATTAGGAGACGAAGAGATCAAAAGAATTAGTATACAGGACCAGTGTATGTGGTGAGCTCTCGGGTTATATCGACACATTCGCCTCTACGATTCAGCCTCGTGCTCTTCGCCTGAGTCCCGAATTTCTCGAGGGTTTTGCGGGCAGCCGGGTGGGTCTCGCGCACCAACATATTGAATGGGACCCCAAAGTCATCGCCGATGTGGTCGCTTTGCCTGTGGCGATCCAACGCGGTAGTTTGGTGCAACTTGTCCTTCCAATCTAGGTGTTCCTTGACTCTAACGCGAAATGGGCAGGCTGCTTCTCAAGTACAGCCATTCCACAGCTATTGCATATTATTGAGCAAACAACCCTTCAAAGATTGGCCGGAGGTATATACCATTTTCCCTCTGGATTGGACGTTTTTCAAACCACGTCAGACGTTTTTCAAACCAAATTGGACGTTTTCCAAACCACGTTTTCAAACCAAATTGGACACTTTTCAAGCCACTTCGGCTTTAAAAACATTCGACGTGGTTTGAAAAACGTCCGACGTGGTTTGAAAAATGTCTCTACCTCTACGCTGGATTTGGACGAAAAAAGCCAGCCATCCTTCGGGGCCCTCTGCGTGAGTTTGATGTGCTCCTATTGTCTGCCGATGATATCGGAACACACGTCCATCTCTTCCATCGAGGAATATGTAGATGACGAAGCAGTCGTCGATATGTCTACAGTAAAAAGCATGGAGCCGACTATACACGGAAGCATCGACTTCGGCATAAAAGCGATGGCTAGCTCACTACTTTTTCTACACTCTTGAACGCGCCCCAAGCCGCTCGTTTCCTCCTGCCCAACTCTGGCCTCAAGTCGTTGATCATGTTGACTTCCCAGCTCAAGTACACATAGCTGGAGCACTCAGAGACATTCGTTCCGTTGAGTGAAAATGGGGCATCAGAAACGTATCTAATCCTCGTGAACAAATATTAGGTTGGTAAGAAAGTTCCCGCCGTTTTTTTTTTTCAAACAACTGCTGTAAATTTAGTTCGAAACCTATGCAGAGTTTGACACAGCATTCGAAAGAGAATTATTCGCTCTTTTGAGCTGTGTACTTGTAATTTGTTATAATTCTGAATGTCATCGTTTTTTCGGCTAGTAAAGTGAAAAGCGAAAAAAGTGAAAAAATAACCTCATCGACAGCGATTTCTTTCTGCTCAGTTTCAGAGGCACAAATAAAACTTGTGATGACATTCGATAGAAAATGCTTTTCTCTATTAGACCGTATATCACTTGTTTTTATTTGTCTCAAAAATTACAAAGTTTTGAACCGCTGAAGTCCGACCTTTGGAATGCAAGAATAATTTTCCGATGGCGCTCCTGGTTTTCTTGTGAGCGCTCAATTGACTTCCGCAGAGTTTTCTATATGGAATTTTTTGCTCTATCAGATGATATGTTTATTTTTAAACAATGATCGATTTCAAAAGATGTTCACGAGAAGGGCGTATTGATGTTTCTCGGCAGACCAAACCTCCAGTTTCAATCTTTTCACCAAATCTCATGCACCATTCGAAAGAGGACGATACTCTCTACAAGATGGTTTATGAAGCGATTTGAAGCTTCCTGGTTTTCATTGTTTTTTAGGTCGTCAAAAAGGACCTAAATCGCAGGCGCGGCGCGTGGGGCTCGTGCGGCGCGACGTCGAATCGTACAGGAGTGCGGGTCCTTTTTTGACGGCCTAAAAAACAATGAAAACCGGGAAAGTTTGGAACGCTTCATAAACCATTATGTAGAGAGTATCGTCCTCTTTCGAATGGTGCATGAGATTCGGTGAAAAGATTGAAACTGGAGGTTTGGTCTGCCGAGAAACATCAATACGCCCTTCTCGTGAAAATCTTTTAAAATCGATCATTGTTTGAAAATAAACATATGATCTGATAGAGCAAAGAATTCCATACGGAAAACTCTGCAGAAGTCAACTTGAGCGCTCACAAGAAAACCAGGAGCGCCATCGGAAAATTATTCTTGCATTCCAAAGGTCGGACTTCAGTGGTTCAAAACTTTGTAATTTTCGAGACAAATAAAAACAAGTGATACACGGTCTAATAGAGAAACGCATTGTTTATTGAACGGTATATCAAGTTTTATTTATGCCTTTGAAGCTGAGCAGAAAAAAATCGCTGTCGATGAGGTTATTTTTTCACTTTTTCGCTTTTCACTCTATTAGCCAAAAAAACAATGAAGTTCAGAGTTATCACAAATCGCAAGTACACAGTTAGAAAGAGCAAGTAATTCTCTTTCGAATGCTGTGTAAAACTTCGCAAAAAAAAATTTCGAACTAAACTTACAGCAGTCGTTTGAAAAAACGGCGGGAACTTTCTTACCAACCTAATAACATTAAAAGGCAAGTGATCAGGTATTAAATAACTCCTTGCTATTGTTTTCCTCAATATGAAAGGGCATTCGGGTACATATTTACCAGCTAGACCTGCTTCCAGCTGATGGTTCCAATGGCCAGAAGAAAAATGTGGCTATTGGAACCATCAATTCTAATTCTGCCTAGTTGAAGTTATTTTCACGGTATTACCTAAACAGTTATTTAGTAATTCAGAGTGGCAAAAGAAATACAATAAAATCGTGAAACGATTAAGTCCCCAGAAAGAGGACATTCCTCAAGAAGGGTAGAGCAGACCATCGAGTGCCATAGATCGATACGACGCGTTGCGGCGCGCGCAGGGCCGACTCATCTGACCGACATTAGGGTACACTGGTGTGATTCCCGCTCGATGCTCTATAAAACTATACAGGTTCGGAACCTTTGGGGCACGCTCACTGACCTCCGTAGTTAGATTGAGCGCGATAAGGTGATCCTCTCGAGGAAGTTAACTTTTCCGTGAACGTGAAAAACGACCTCAAGTCTGAAATCTGCTGCAAAGAAGCTGTTGAGCTATGGCATGAGGAGTGTGGTCCTAAGCGTGAAGCACCATGCACTGCGAGCTAGCACCTTAAGCTCCGCAGAACATTTACATTACTGTGCTACGCATGCGACATGACAATAGCGGAGCCGGCCGAGAGTCAACGCAAAGAGTTCAAGCTGCACTGGAGAGGGAAATGGTTGGCGTTTCTCTACACCAGCAGCGGATGTCCTGATTTCATAACGATTGGATAAGGGCAGCGTCCAGACCCGAACACCAAACATGAAGTGAAGCACAATTCAGTAGATGTGATGAGGCACACTGGTGAAAGATGGAGCGCGGCCACTGAGCGAACTCCTGAGCAAGAAACGTCTGGTCGCCCGATGACCGTTTCCGTGACAAGACTCGCTCACCGTGACAATATCCGAACTCCTAATTTTTGCTCGATTGAAGTGCTCTCTCACAGAACAATGTTTTCAAGAGCGAACGATACGGAGGAGTTATTACTTTCTCAAGATGAGTTGCTGCTGATGCATGGGTCACAAGTGTCAGAGGTAAGTATATGAAACTAAAACTTGCAAATTGCTACATATGAAAAATAAAAAATTAAAAAGCGGGAACTTGATACAAGTGCATGATCAAAATAGAGAATGGATGTACCGTGAACTTTTCTGCCTTTCCAAAACTCTTCTCCACAAAGTCCCATTGACGTGCATCGACATATTTGTCATCGATCAGATCTATATTGCACAGCACATGAGCATTCACACCATGAGCGAATATTGAAGACCGAAGCTGAAGAGCGACTTGACAAAATCACACAAAATAAAATTTTGAACGTGAAAAGCATAACCCATAAAACATATGATCAGAAAAGAGCAGCACATCGGTTCACATCGAACACTGAACTTCTCAACACCTGACTTGAGTTTCGCCAGCTCCAATGAGTATGGATGACGATACATCTTTTTAGTTCTGAGACCAGATCAAGAGCCTTACCTCTTATTGGTAGTCTACATCTGAACAGTAAATATCTCAGCGATTTTTATGATAGGATTCTAGTTTTATCACCGCGTTTTGCGGGTTATTGATTTTCATAATAATACTACTACTCCCTATGTTAGATAGACACCAACAACTTATGCGAAGAATCACCTCCTCTAAGGTTCTTAACACTTCGTTCGGTCGAGATTCGCATTCTCTTGCGATTTTTTCATGCACCTTCTCGAGAACGATCTCATCATACATGTGTCCATTGGTATCTGAAAATGTTTTTGAAGCGTTAAAAAACACTATGGAACCACATACAAAGTGTAAAGATTTTGCCAGCAACTACGAATTGGATTGATATGCAAGGTTTGGCTTATAGCGTGACATGAAAATTTATCAAGGAGGACATAAGCCCCATATTATCGTCTCGCTGTTTACTTGATATACCGGACCATACGTCGGTGCACGGGTGTTATCTGGAAGTTCGCCTCAGAACAATGCAACGGATAACGATTTCTGATTCTCCAGTCCATTGAAGAGTGCGTAGCGGTGAAGAGGCATGATATCTAACAATAAGCTCCTACTCTTCCAAAACTTTATTACATGACCTTTGAATCATGTTCAGTATACTGACCTCCTTTACTAGTTGTGTACCATCGACAACGGACTTTTTTGTTCGATTCCAAACCTTCTGAACGCATACCACGCCCACAATTTGGGTAAGATGAATTGCGAATATCATACAAAGAGTCACCTGATGGACGGAAATGACTTACTCTGCTGATAAACCATTGTGCAAAGTGCCGTACTGGCCACACTACACCCATCTCGTTTCCTTTCTGCTGCCTCGCTTGCCAGCTTCTTCGCACTCTGCTTTACTCGTTTTACGTCGAATACTAGACCAGTGGTAAAGATCTGTGCCCACTTAGCAAGGTTTTGGTAGCCGGTTTCAGCATCTACCTGGAAAAGTGACCTAACAGGCCTAAACGTTTCTCCATGAATGACTAGCCTTTTCGGTCATGCTTTCGTTTAACAGCTATCTACCCACTATGTAAGGAAGTGTTGTACACCGGCGTTAGCCGTGTTGGAAACTATGCATGGGGTGGTAAGAAAGTCTTGAGGCGTTTGATGTTTACTTTTTCTTTGTTTTCTTATTCGGTGCACAATGTACTTTCTTCCGCGATACACCACCGATAGTCGGAACAATAACGTCCCTGATGTGCAGGTCAGCCATCTTCTTCTGGCAGAACCGAGCAGACTGGAAGCCAAAGAAGTAGCTGACTGCCCCTATGGCACTTTCGACCTTGGTGATTCTTTCCTCAATTAAAAGGCAACACGGAGGGATAATAATTGATAGTTGTATGAAACAAAGTAAGTATAATAGGATGAATTGTGAAATAGTGTGCTAGTCGCATTTCTCTATCTTCCTGGCTTCTCCAGCGGCATACGGTGCAGAGGCACCACACAGAGTTTGCACCGAATGCAGTCTCGGCTGTTCTTGTCTAACTGCTTCCGCGAGTTTGTGGAGCAAAATGGCTCCAAGGACAGCACATATCCCAAGCTCTTTTAGGGGCGGTTTATAGCTCAGCATTATTCTCGTGTGACAGAAGCAGCACTAGTGATCCTTCTCGACGTGTAAGTACGACTTCATTTCCATGGGTGAGGGACGTTAGGTCCCCGAGTAGGCTTGGCAAAGGTGGTCCGTGCGTCCTGTGGATATAATTAACGGAGATTCGCACTGAGGCCATATCGTCGCACGCGACGGCGCGGCGAGTGATGACCGCATCGGCCACCTATGCCATGGTGACCCGACGATGACCCGATCATCGTCGACGGTCCACAGCTCGACCAGATTTTCAGGTAATCAATGGCTCGTCACCTAAAGGGGCCTGAATGCGGGCGTCTCAAGATGCACTTCCATGGAAACCTGTATAAAGTAGCAAAAAATTACGTGCGTCATAAAAAGCGTTCATAATTCTTCTTTCTTAGGACATTTGCTCAAAAAATCTATTCGTATTCAAAAACAGAACTTGACAATTCATAGCTACCTAATGTTTTGAAAGTGGCTGGCTTCAGTTTTTATATGAATGGTATTTTATTACTTCATGAAATCGATGGTGCGCCGCAAGTAGTAATTTGCTATATTGTTTCATATTTTGATCAGCTCTTCTCACAGTCTATGCAAATTTCGGATTTTGGACATCTGAGTTTTCTACGCTGCTACGATGCTCCGAGAGCTAGACGAAGCGGGAGGAGGATTGGACTGCGCATCAACCGGAAGAAGACACAGTTCATGAAGAACTCCTGGTGTGATGGGGGGCCCATCGAACTCGATGGATCTCCCATCGCCGAAACGAAGTCCTACGTTTACCTGGGGCGCTCCAAGAACATGGACGACGACATGAAGGAAGAACTCATCAGAAAAAGGAGAGCCGCGTGGTCAGCCTACGGGTCTCTCAAAGAGGCCACCGACCAACTCCAGGATGCTGACCTCCAGGCTCATTTGTTCGATTCGACAGTCCTTCTTGCTCTGTGTTACGCGGCTGAGACGTGGCCTGATACGTCAGCCACGGCGAAGTCCCTGCAAGTCACACACAGAGCGTTGGAAAGGTGTCTTCTGAAGTTCACCCGGCTATCTAACACCGAGCCGGACTTCGCAGCTGCGATCTAAGGCAGATGTCCCGTCTGCGAGACCCTAAGGACTACACATCGAAAGCCAAGCATCGATGGGCCGGTCACATAATGAGAAGAGACGACGACCGTTGGACAAAAAGAACGGTGGAATGGCTGCCGCGCGACTGCACGCGGCCTCGTGGAAGACCACCTGCCAGATGGTCTGATGTGTTCGTCGAACGTATTAAGACTATGCTGTATTCCAGAACGGCTGACCCTCGCCTTCGTCACAGTCGACTCCGAACAACAAGCTGGATGACGATCGCGAGACAACGACGCGAATGGAAGCCGTGTTGGGGCCTGCACGTCCAGTGAAGCCGGGCCATCTATCATCTAAGTAAGTAAGAGTTTTCTTCTGTAATTACTCAAATGGGTAAGTCCAACGGATTCAGTTAAGGGATGTTAAAGGGCTACAAACCCGTAGACGAAATGGAGCTGTTTTCGGTCTCATGGAGGTGTACTACTGATTTGGCTGCTTATACCGTTAGTAAACGGTGGAGTTGGGATATTCCTGCCTCAAGATTCTTCCGAGACACTGCAGCTTCTATAAAAATCTCTTCTCCATAGCTTTTCGTACTGCTTTTATCTTTTCTATCGGTAGAAATGAAAAAAGTCTTGCCTGAAGCACTGAAATCGCTTCAAACCATTAAGTTCATTGGATATCAAAATTTCACGGTGGTTTTTCGCTTGCAGTTATTCAATGGAGCAGTGTTAAAAAGATGAGGGTGATTTTGAAAATTTAAAGCCACGCAAATAATAGAAAGTTTATCATCGAAACAGAGGTTGCCCTCATTGCGACGCATCTGAAAGAATACCACAATTTCTTTCGATTTTTCTTACATTTTATAGATATAGGTATGTGCTTTGAATAGTAGATAACTTCAAAGCCTATGCTTTTCACATACTATCATTTGAACCGATTTGCAAAAATATTCAAACTCTATGGCCATTTTTATCATATTCACGTCATTTTATTAGTTAATCCTCTTCTTAAGGATACCATTCCACTCTTCTGTATTGACAGTACATTTAAATCCACTTATGTGTTCTGCTTGAACATGTACTTCATCAAACCATTGCTTCACAATCTCCTGGACGATTCATAGAGAAACACCAAGACTCGATGAAAACGCTGAGTTCTCCAAGACACGTGCCGGTTATTGTGCAATCGCGTTTCGAGTTAAACAGTTTCTCCAAATAGATTGGAAATAAAAATTCTTCTTTGAAAAACCGATAACGGGCATCTAATAAATATTTTAGAAGAAAAAGCATGCATAAAGATGCTGTACAATAGTTAAAAATTTGTCGAATGTAGCGCGCACGTAATTTTTTGCCACCCTGTATATGCTTCTACTCAGAATTTTGAGCTCTATCGCATGAGCTCAACCAGAAACTTCTCAAGACAACCCTAACAATAAGGGCACAATATGCTCAGTTTCACTTTTTTCTTGAGAAAATCAAGACATTTTTCCAGAGAACAGATTCTGCAACCTGTTTCCAGAGTAAAATTTTGCCGTCGATCCAATCAATTCAACGAGAGACCTTTTTAATGTTATTTACGGTCTATATTCCACGGAAAGGAGAGAAAATGGCATCTATGATAACGGGTAAGGCGAATTTATTCCCTGTTAAAGAAAACCTTGAGCATTTCTCCATCTTTTCTCTAACATACCAGACATGATCACCTTTTCAATGGTAAACATATACATCACGTAATGCAAAGATTTGTGGTGCAAGTGGAACATCTCAGCACTTCACACCACCAGCCTAGCGAAAACCTCTCATAGGTGAAGCATGTCATATCAACTTGATGTTATGATTTTGCTTGAAAAAGCACATTTTAGTTTGGAGAGAAGACAATGTTATAAATAGAGAATCATCAAGTCAGACAAAAATCAGTTTTCACGTTTGTTTTCTGCAGGTTCAGCGGGCGCTATCACGCAGGATTGAGTTCTCGAAATATAAGAACATTCTGGAGTAGGATGTCAAAGCATGTTACTGGAAGAATTATAAGAAATATGAAACTTATTAACTTATATGATGAAACTTATTACTTCAATTATACCACACTATTACTGATAATAACTGAATTACTGTTACTGAAGGTGTCAACGGTACGAAATCTGTAAAAAAATCACAACAGCTAAATCCTCTTCAACTTCTTCTAATGAAATCGTTCTTCGTTTTCATGGAATATAGACCATGAACAGCATCAAAAAGGTTTCTGGTTGAAGTGGTAGGACAGGCGGTGAAATTTTAGTCTGGAAACACGTTCCACAATCTATTATCTAAATATGTCTTAATTTTTTTCAAAAGAAAGTGAAAACGAGAATATTGTATCCTTAGAGTTGTTTTGAGGAAGCTGTGGTCGAGCTCTTTTGAAAGAGCGTAAAATTCTGAGTAGAAACATATACATGTTTCCTAGAAGTAAACACTGCGACACCCTCACTCAGGTTCCTTTAGGTGACTATCCATTGATTATCGAAAATCTGGTCGAGCTGTGGACCGTCGACGACGATCGGGTCGTCGTCGGGTCACCAAGGCATGGGTGGCCGGTGGGTCATCACTCGCCCCGTCGCGTGCGACGAGCACGGCCTCAGTGCGAGTCTCCGTTAATTATATCCACAGGACGCACGAACCACCTTTTCCGAGCCGACTCGGAGACCTAACGTCCTCCCATTTCCATTAAAGCGCTTCTGCTTTAGGAACCGAACAACATCATGCAATTTGTAGTGGCAGAAGTTACTCCTCTCACATTTTTCAACTAGGCCTTTTGGAATCCCCCTTTCGACGGAGCGGAGGAGGGCAGACTGACTAATAGATACCCGGGTGATCCACGTTCTGTTGGTAAGAACGTCCAAGCTCCGTCAGTTGAGCATTTCCTTGTAGCGGAAACATGGAGCCGACTGGTAACTGTCGGATGGGTAGGATATATTCTCTTTGCAAGACTGTGAGTGTTCACTCCGGATCCGCGTTGACAACTTCGAAAACGGTAGAATCTTCTACCGTTGAAGGTGCCCCCAACCCGGGCTTGTCTTCAGCGACAGTTTCTCGTTCTCAGAAGCGAGATAACCAGAGCTCGACAGTGTCCGAGGATGTGGAGTATTCACCAAATAGCGCAGATGTTGCGAACGGCTTTCATCGTTCTAGTACTGCGTCGCCGTCCGTTGAAGATGAGCGCTCAAAGACGCCCTCTTGTAGAACGAAAAAAGTTAATGAAGATGGCTCAGCTATTTGTACCCATCACTACGATGCTTCTTGAGTGATAAACAGCTTCCACATGTTAGGTCATAAATACCGCTCAGAGTCGAAAATTCTGAAACTTAGCAAAATAGCTCAAGACTTTCTCACTACCCTGTGAAAGAAAGGTGAAAGGAATCACAACAGGACGAATTTCCCTCCTCCGCAGTCCAGTTGATTTGCTACAGATTTATCAATAGAGCTCACCACAATTCTCAACTGAAGAAACTTCTCGAAATGGGAGGATATGCCAACACCAATCGAGTGATCGACAAGATCCTGAAGTGGGTAAATAAACGTTGCGTCAGCCTCTTACAAACGAAACAAAATTCGGCATCTTATCTAACAAACACACCTTTGTGTACAGCTTTGCTACTTCCTCCGCACTCTTCACTTCACCATCGATCATCGCAGGGGACTCGAACAACAGCTCAGTGTAGAGGTTCAACCACGCACGAAGTTCACGCTTTAGCGCGCTCGTATCAAATAGTAGGAAAAGCTCAACGAATTTTGTAGGGCAGTTGTGCACGGTGGCAGGAAATGGAAACTGCTCCAAAAACTTTGCGACAGGCTGAGAAGTGGCTGATCCTTCTCTATTGCTCTTCGCTTCCACTGGGAAACGATGAAATGCCTCTAGATTCTTCACAATAAGCTGATCAAGGATATCAGCACCAGGTTTTTTAGCTGTATTCTCCTTTATAGCCTCTTCTATATGTTTTCCACACCTCTTGATCCCATCTTTACCAAGTCTCGAGCGCTGAGCATCTAGGCGAGCCTCTTCCTGCTTAGCTATCTGAAACAAAAAGATTACAAATCGTATCTTCTATTCTGGTACACACTTGGGCACTACTTAAAAGTTACGACTCCACCAACCGCGCTCCGATCAAAAAATTTATTTTTGCTGAAACTTCACCTGGGGGTTATTCAGAGAGCTGATCAAGAATCTGATATCCGTTCTTGGAATTTCGGCCAGGAACCACCCAAATTATCGATTATGGTGATGAGGCCGAAATTTCAGATTTCGCTCAAACTTCGCCATGTTACTTTGTATGCTGATTACGACTATGATGTTATTTTTTTTTTCAGATTTCGCCCGATTTATGCCGTTCCGTAAAGGTTCACAATGACGGGGGCGAGGTAAGGTCAAGGGGTGGGATGCTATCAATTTGACCGCCTCCGACTGCGACGTATATTATGGCGTGCGTTGTATAACTGCACACATCCACGTCATGGTACCGTAGACGGGGAAGGACCCATATAAGAGAGGCCTCAACGTGTCGAAACAGCTGAGTGGACAGCGAGGATAATTGTTGTCTACGAGTTGCAAGCTCGAATCCTTCCTGCTGAGGACTTTTTGCAGTGCTCAGTTTCAGCTTAAATTGTCGCTCTGCTTTCGATCGCTACCATTCGGACCCTCTTGAAACCATCTGGAACTAAAGATGCACACACCCCTTTGGGAGTATTTTTTCCTCAGAAAATCTAAACGAACATTTTGTGCTTTAGGTAGATTGCGCTTTGGAAAACTCACGAAAAAATTACAGGGTGTCCCAAAAAGTTGTCTGTCTGTCTAAGGACCTTAAGATAAATGATCGCAGAGTGAATTGGCGTGATGATATCTGCTACCACAGAATGATATGATAGCCGATGATATCTGTTATCTGCCGCCGCAATGGTCCGGTCAATAATGTAGAACACGGAGGTTGTATTCACTGTCTTCAGCGCGCTCTTTGGTGAGCAGCGGACCCATAATTTACGGTATTTGTTCCATGTCATCGTGGATATGTGAAATACCGAATAGTTCACTGCAGTTACGCAACGCCGCCATAATATACGCCGCAGACGGAGGCGGCCAAATAGATAGCATCCGAGGGGTGGCGTGGAGGTGTGCTCACCTGAATCTGACGTAATCGATCGAGACCTGAGAGAGACATCAGATTCGTAGTCAGCATCTCAAATATTAGGTTGTAGACCTTCCGATTAAATATTTTTTCATCGAACAGTAAAATTTTTGCTGGAGCTTCTGCATTTCTCTCTCACTAACATTTCTGTAGGGTGGCTAAGGCCTATGGTATACTCCGGCAACGTACCCGTCGCAGCGGAGCTAAAAATGCGTGGCTCTCCTCTACGCAGCACTGTAGCTGGATTTTTCGTATGCTGCTGTGTGCGGGTACTCGGAGCAGTGCTGCCCGATCATCGCAGCCGGCGCCGGCTGGTCGCAGCGCACCGTCGCAGCTCGCTGCGACAAAAGCACAGTACCGTCCTAAGAGGATCTGCACCATCCTTTTTCCCTTACGGTGAACTATCCGAGTCCCCGCAAACAGCAGCATACAAAAAACCCAGCTGCAGTGCTGTATAGAGGGGAGCCATGCATTTTTAGCTCCGCTGCGACGGGCCGTTGCCGGAGTATACCATAGGCCTAAAGCTCTTCTGAACTACTTACCACCCATTCGATTTAATTTCTTTAAACTACGAACCATAAACTATAGGGGCCAAACTGCATCAGTTCAATGAGCTCCGACTACGGCGTTCCCTTGGAGTGTCCAAATCCGAAATTTTGTAGTGCACTGGAGTAGGGTGCCCCGCATATTCTTTCAGAATATATGTTGGTTCTAGAAAGTCAAGGAGGACTAAAATAGGCTTGAGAATAAACGACTCCGCCAATGACACATTAGGAGGTGCTAAAAGCAGCCACAGAAGTCGAACCATCAAACAAAAGTAACTACATTGTAGAGAAGTTCCACTGCTCATATACTATAGCTGCAAGGCGTCCTACTGTTTCGGGAAAAGGGGGAAACTATGGCCGAAAGATTACCCACAATATGTCGCCTACAAAGCTCAACGCTGGGGCAACTTCGCTTACGAAATTTCAAAGTTTTGAATGGAACTTCAATTGGCAAAATGTCTTGGCTGTAGCATATGAGAAGGGAATGAAGTACGCCACTTATAGCCAGAAACCCCAATGGCTTGATCCCGGTAAGCAAGGGAAACCAACACGAAGCCCGAATTGTACTTCAATCAGGAGATTCTTCGCGTTTTGTGGAGTTCTTCTGAATTTATCGAGGAGCAACTAATGAAGATACAAAAGTGCCTACCAGACTATTCTGTCAGCAACTGAACTGTATGGCTTGCAAACCAGAAGGTGAGCGGGACCGATTACGTTACTCACCCACTACCGGCAGTAGTACGTCTTCAAAAGGTCACGTGAGATTTTCTTTGAAAATTAGTGGACTTCAGCACCCCATAAATCGTAATCTCCAGACAGTGCTTCTACAGAATATCATCTGCTCCCGTTGCTTCCGAGTCACACGAAAGAAAAATATTCCAACAAGTAAGGTCATCCGAAAACGGAAGTGGAAATGTTTATCGTGAATGAACCGGCAAGCTTCGACGCATATGGGGTAAAATAATTCCCAGCAGGAAGGCAACATAGAAGTCCAACAATGTTTCATGTATATATCAATTGGGTCCTTTTTCAAATAAATGAATTTGAAAAATTAACATGTGGCAAATATTCAATTGGGAGGTTTACAACCTAATACATATTGGGTTGTTTCATAAGTTCGTGCAGTTTTTTTCAAGCGACCGTTGTAAGCTTACTATAGAAGCGTTCGAGGAGCTCTATGCAGCATTCGAAAGAGAATTGTTTGTACTTTCAGAGAGTGCTTCAAATGTTTGTCGAATTTCAAAATTTTATAACTTTTTTGTCCTATAAAGTGAAAAATGAAAACATGTAAAATTGACCTCACCGACAGCGAATTTTTCCTGCTTTGTTGTGGAACGTTATTTAAAACTTAGAACATTTTTAGAAAGAGGATAAAATTCTCTATAAGATGGTGTACTCGCTGTATTTTTTCGCTCCACATTTTGTGAACTTTCAGGCCACTAAAGTGGGACCTTCAAAAAACAGCAGTTTTTCTTTCGATGCTGCTCTTGCTCTCATTGTGAAAGATGAACATGACTTTTAAAGATTGTTCTGGAGAGAATTTTTTGCTCTATCTAACTGTGTGTTTGGCTTCACAGAATACTCAATTTTAATTTTTTTTTGCAGGAGAAGCATCTTCGTTTTCTTCGGAGGGGGAATCTCCAGTTTTGATCGTTTTGCTGAATCTCGCACAGGTTCTGAAAGAAGACGATACGCTCTACAAGATGGTGTACGAATCACTCTTGAAAGTCTTGCTTATCACTGATTTTCAGGCCATCAAAGTGGACTTAGCGGCGCTGTCCACGCCGCGCCGCGCGACGAGCGCGACGCAGCAATGGTGGGACGGCGCGGCGCGCGAATGTCGCGCATGCGGCGTGGCCACTGCCAGGAGCGCTCGTCCATGTCCACTTTGATGGCCTGAAAATCAGTGATAAGCAAGACTTTCAAGAGTGATTCGTACACCATCTTGTAGAGCGTATCGTCTTCGTTCAGAACCTGTGCGAGATTCAGCAAAACGATCAAAGCTGGAGATTTCCCCCTCTGAAGAAAACGAAGATGCTTCTCCTGCAAAAAAAATTAAAATTGAGTATTCTGTAAAGCCAAACACACAGTTAGATAGAGCGAAGAATTCTCTCCGGAACAATCTCTTGAAGTCATGTTCATCTTTCACAATGAGAGCAAGAGCAGCATCGAAAGAAAAACTGCTGTTTTTTGAAGGTCCCACTTTAGTGGCCTGAAAGTTCACAAAATGTGGAGCGAAAAAATACAGTGAGTACACCATCTTATAGAGAATTTAATCCTCTTTCTAAAAATGTTCTAAGTTTTAAATAAAGTTCCACAACAAAGCAGAAAAAATTCGCTGTCGGTTAGGTCAATTTTACATGTTTTCATTTTTCACTTTATAGGACAAAAAAGTTATAAAATTTTGAAATTCGACAAACATTTAAAGCACTCTCTGAAAGTACAAACAATTCTCTTTCGAATGCTGCATAGAGCTCCTCGAACGCTTCTATAGTAAGCTTACAACGGTCGCTTGAAAAAAACTGCACGAACTTATGAAACAACCTAATACATAGACGATGTTTTAGCCAAATCGGTGATTTTGACCCAACCACCCAAATGGAACAATATGAGTGGCCCTCGGTCGAAATTCGATAAGCAAACGTCGAAATCATTACTAGCACGCCAAGTAACCCCCATAGGCGAACTTCCAACCACATCGGTGATCCTAGCTGGACAACCCTGCTATGCTAGCAAGCAATATGGGTGGTTCATGGCCGAAATTCCAAAAACGGTTATGAGATTCGTGATCAGCGCCCCAAACAACCCCCCTAGACGGAGTTTCAGCGAAAATTAATATTTTGACCTAAGCCCGGTTCGTGGCGTCGGAACTTTTAATTAATGCCTCCATTCGAACAAAAAAATGTAGTGTAACAAAGATGAAGAGCTTTACCGCTCTATTCCTTTAACTAACTGTTTTCGATAGTCCCGGTTAGCATTCTGTGGACTTTACACTTACGTACAAACATCACACAAACACAAACAGGAATTCATTCTAAACGAAGGAATATAACTACCCGATCAGAATCAGTTTCTTGCTTACTCACCTGATCCACCATTTTCTCGCTCGGTACACCTATGACAGCCACGTGAGGCCGGGTGAAATACTTTTTCATCAAACCAGACCAGAATGACGCAGGTTCCGATTTGAGACGGCGCAGCAATTTAAGCTGTAACAATCAGAGTAAACAAAATAAAAAAATAAAAAAAATAAAATCTTTACATAGACGGAGTACGAAAGAATCAACGTCAAACAACCTACATACGTACCTCATCCATTCTGATTGTTAACTGTTCATCATTGTCGTCGTACAATTGATGGCCAATCATATGACCAAAAAGTTGCGTAGCAGGCTGTTTCTCCATCTGGTAAAAAAGTAGACGTCTTCACAGAAAGCAGACGAATTTATATGACATTTTAAACTGATTAACCTTTTACGGGAGGTCGGTGAGCATATTCTCAACAAAATCTACACGTTATTGTAGGGCTTCGAACGGAAACCATAGAAACGTGATTTATTTTGCTTACTGCAAGTAGGCAGCGTGAAAATGGCAGAACTACCACTCACCTAGCTGTTCCGATGCAGATGCGGACTTACAACCAGGATCAAGCGCGCAATCTCACTGCTGTGCCTGATCCTTGTTTTTATCAGCCTGATACAAAATCGCGCTCTTTTTCCTCTTTAATGCCGCTATTTTCTAGAAACACGGTTGAATCATGTGGTCCTCGCCGCGTGATGGTACAGGAGACAAATAAGCTGTCTACTAAAGCTAATATTGGTGATTGCAGTCCACATTAACAATCTTTACAGGTCGCGAATCCAGAAACCGTCAGATCTGTTTCTAATGCCCCAAACATCGTTCCAGACAAGATTTGTACCGAATCCATGACAACGATCCAGTCACACTCACTTCCTCGTGTTCATAACAAACACTAAAATTCTGGAAACTAATGACAAGACTCTCCATGTCCTCACCTACCTACGATTTCGCAGAAGATTCTGAAGGTCGGTTAACCCATTGACGACCGTGTGTCCCGCCGGCGGGACACACCTTATGGTCCGCGGTGGACCGCGTGTCCCGCCGGCGGGACACACCTTTTGGTCCACAGTGGACTGTGTGTCCCGCCGGTGTGATACATTTTTTGCACCGCGTGAACCTGTATAATACGGGCCATGTAGGCTATGTTACTACCCATGTAGCCCTTCGGCGGGCCACACTTTGAAGTTGCGTGGGACGTGTAGCCCAGCGACGGGCTATACTTTTGGGTGTCGGGGGATGTGCATCCCAATGAGGGGCTACGCGTCCTTCCTCTTGGGGAGACACCGTGGATAGGAGTGTCCATTTAGGCATACTTACTACCCATCTTATATTTCCGTTTTATCGAAGCTTCAAGATATTCGTCAAAGGTAATACGACCCTTCAACAAGCTCAAAAAAGGGTCTGGAAATCGTCTACTTCTAATGGTTCCATGAGACGTTTCAAAAACAACAATATACACAGAAAAATCATTCTTATGATAATTTTCAAAATAATTAATGCCGCTGAGGCACTCTCATCACTGCTCGTGCGCGCGGTCCCTCGCGCCAGACACGCAGGGAGCGGGCGGTCGTCAATGGGTTAAAAATGCAACAGAGGGTTCTGCTTTTGTCCGAGTAGATGTTAGGTCAAGGATTATGAATTGGTTCTTATAAAGAGGGACGTCGAAGTGATGCTAAGCTTAGGCGATGCAATTTCTATGGGATGTAGGGCTCCTCATCGGATATCCAAAAGTATGAATTTTTCAGAATCATATTCTACGGTACTGAAAAAGACTTGCGAAAACGTGGAAGCGCTGCTCATCACAGCGCTCATCTCAGCAATGCGATGTGCTGGGCGGCGTGACGGCTAAGCAGTCGGGCTGTCGTTCAAATGGTCGCGGCTTCAGATCCGAATAGATCCGCCCAACACATCGTGTTGTTGAGCAACATTGATGTGAATAACCAATATCCATCGTAACTTACTTTAAACGGACGCAAATTCTGAAACTAATGTTAGATTCGTGATCAGCGCCCCACATACGAAGTATGGACGATGAGCAGTGCGCTCACCTCCAGGAACGTTTTCGTACTCCCAGGCAATTTCTGGAACGAAGGTAGTGGATGCCGAAGCTGAATGGTGGCATAATATCAGTTTCATCAGAACCTACCACGGAATACGATTCTTTGCTGCTGAGATTATTGGCGGTGAGGCGCTGGTCACGAATCCAACACTTCACACTCTAGAATGGTGGGATATACAATGAGTCAAAATACCCGATCTAGTCCAAACTTCGTATGCTGAGCCTATTTGGGGCGCTCCTCACGAAACAACCATCAGTTTCTGAATCTGAGTCCGTTTAAAATAAGTAACGTTGGATATTGGCTATCCATATTAATGTTGTCATTTACCAAAATTCGTGCGTTTTCCATAGAAATGACAAAATGCATCAATGCGATTAAACAAAACAAAATTACACCTTAGCATCACTTCGACGACCCTTGTTAGGCCTTTGAAGATGACGAAAAAGTTGAAACGTCGGGCCATAATAAATTCCGATCCACCTACTAACATACCACCACCAAAGTGAGGTTTCTGACTTCCGTGTAAACCTAGACAAAGTTGTTTTTCGGCAGTCTGGACACAAGAACAATAACAGCATTCGTGAACTGATCTTAACCACTGAACCCTCACAGGTCACGATTACCGATTTCGACCAAACACGGTCTATATTATCCAAGGCCCGTTCACTAATTGGCCACTTGCTTCTAAAATTTCATCCGGTGTGTGTTTATTTGGTCGCACGCACCCGTATCAGTAGGCAGTAAACTTTGTTCGCAATCTGCTGAAGTGTCGTGTATGGATTGCACCAGTTGCAGTGATTCAAATTATGTTCTATACAATAGCTCGGACAAAGCTACATAATGGAGATAATATCGTATCAAGGCAACTAAAGCAAAAACCAGACACGGGAAATGACTGTACACTGGAGCAGCTGATTGTAAGGTCGCATCACGAACCATTAAACTCATATCACAAACCGATTGGTCTCATCTCGAAGTCAACTTATCATAATACTGCTACTATAGAGTGCGACGGCTCTTTGTCGTTCCTTAACAAACTACTTGCATTTAGCAAGAATAAATTGAAGTGTTCTTATGACCACGCGGATTGTTGGTGATCATGGTGACGAAGTCAATTCCCCAGCAACAATGGCAGCTACCGCTTGCCGATGATGAGCGTGATAGAACAGTTGAACAAAAGAAATCTTTCAAGAACGTGGTGTGATACTGCGCACTGTCCACTTCACTTATGGCATTGGTGGAGGGAAAAGAGAAGTTCCCAATGCAACACAAATGATATGATGAAGCTGGTGCACAGCTTCCTTGCCTGGGACACGCTAACGGATCCGTATCTGGAAGAGGGCACTGGTTGCCAGTGCCTAACAGTCAAATAACTGTGGTAACATTGCATTGTTTTGTGGTCATCCTTCTCAATTTTTGTCAGAGATCTACGTTGCTTATGTTCGGAAAAATTGTTTACCGCACGTCTCTCGGAACTAGTAGCGAACAGCGAACAGACAGGGTAGACATACTACCGGCATAATCCATGCCACCTGACCACCAACTTTTCGTGCTCCCTTTTCTGAAAATCTAGAGTAATGAGAAATTCAACCGCTCACGTTCTTCAATTCACTCTTCACCGATTGATCGATAACAAAGCCAAGGCGTTCAATATCCCACGCTGTGTCTTCGCAATGCTCTTTGACGACCTTTTCAACAAATCTGAAACACCCTTTGATTAATAATCATGGAAAAATAAGTAAACATATAATGGGATGAATGATTCTTACTTCTTACTGACTTCATTGAGACGTTTTGTTTTCACACCACCGAACGTTAGTTGAATGAGGCACGTAGTCTTCACATTGGAATGTCACATGAATTGACTTTAAAACATACATATAATCTTTACTCGCTTACCTGCTCAGTGATATGAAAGCTAACTTGACTAGCTAGTGGTTTTTCAATCAAAATAAACTCTCGTTGGAGAGGTGATACAGGTGTGTTTGACATATAGTCACACAAAACATCCAATGCTACTTTCTCCTGGAAGTCCGTTGGATGATAGGCGAACCTGTAAACAGTTTTAAGTGACCTTCCAATGGCACAAGGCTGAACAGCTTCGCTGAAGGACCTATTTAGTACCACTCCTGTAATGATTCCATTCTGAAGAAGTGAATTTACCCACAAGGAAAACTACAAGTGTCCAATCAAGAGAAAATGGTGGGTTGTAAAGACGCGATGCTGATAATGGTAACACTATATTTAATGTCTGATTCGTCGCTCTAGACGCCACTGACCACATTACTGAGTTTTTTGTTCAGTCGGTAGTGTGTTTGTAAGAAACATACTAGACTAACAGGAAACTGCAAAATCACGGCCTGTATTTACGACGACCTACTCACAGTTGGTGGATAATATGATCTGGCGATAAATGCCCCACCACGTAAACAGATGTATTCAACCTGTGGTGCTCTCACTGATCCTGCAATTTATCATTAATTATTTCGTGTATTCAACACTCGTTGACCGTGCAATTTATCATTAGTTATTCCGTCGATAACTTAACGATCGATATGCTTGAACGTCAGCCAAGCTCCGCCCTTTCGTGACAGATGTATTCACTGTTATAGTGAATCGTTTGACTTTCCTTCTACATGATGGGTAGCCAGGTGGCGTACATCTGTCCCACGCCGATGTTTCCGCACAGCAGAGTTTCATAGTATTGACTTGTTCTAGAGCGTCACCTTATCTCCCTACGATTGCCCTGACTGTAATTAGCGATGTTACATAACATTGTAGCCGAGCAGGCAACGAAACTGTTGTTGTTGTCATTACCAACATAAAAACGAAGCGTTTTTATGGTCTGAGGCTGGCAGTTTTTTGGGTTCTGAGATGTTCAGAGTTCCCCAAAAACACAGCAGACAAACGTTTTCGCGATAGCACCTGAATTTCACTGTTGTGTTACCCCCACGGACCTTACAAAGTTTAATGTTCTTCTAGCTGCTCTTAACAGCAAAACTAACGCGTGTGACAAGCCAGACCGCAGCGTATTTTCAGGGCACGAGCGTGTGAATCAATTGACCGATTTTCGGAATGATCGATTTAAATAGCTGTATAATTTTGTGTTCGTAAGGATCACACGAAAGGCTTCAAAGATCGTGTATTGGAGCTATCTGAAACCACGATCCCAAACCAGCACGGGTGCATGAGAATTGCGAACAAGTGCATTCGCAATAACCCACCAGCTCATCTCCACACTTCCTCTCGACTCATCATCGCTCGGACATATAACGCTGTGCTCGCTCGACTCGGCTGGTGGTTTCAATTCCAATGCAGCAAAGGGACGCGAGAACGATGACGGCACGTGAGCTAGGTGTTCCTGAATAGAGAGAAAGGTGTTAAAAGTTAAGACAGACGAAAGAAAGCTTAACTCTTGCCTCCTCGGTAGCTTCGACTATCTTGAGAATCCGTTCATGATCAACTTTACCTGCCACAGTTACTACCATGTTTGACACGTGATAGTATCTCTTGTGAAAATCACGTACCTAAATGAGCACTTATAATACCATAAGTGTCATACTGTACAATTAATACCCTGTCAAGAGTGCACGTTGTACGAAGAGAAGATAGCCGCCCACCAGTGTCCACGCGATATGAATTATTAGGCGGATAAAGAATCTCTTTCTTCTTTCTGAAAGCAAGATCAGAACGGGACGAATGAGAAACGAAACGAGTGCATAAAGCAATGACTACCGTAGTCTTCTGCCTGAAAATTGAGAGTGACCTGTATCCGATTTCTGTCTTCTGTTCTACGCCAAGACTATTAGATACATTGTTGCACTGTGTTGTGCACACTTCAACAACACGCAGCGTCACTAGCTCTGTTTCGGTAAGTTCTAAATTACTACGAGACTAATGTACTGAAGGAATATCTTGGAATAAACGTTTAGTTCCAGCCAGTATTCCTTCTCTTCGCTGAAGGGAACGGTGACCAAAAACACTTACACCTTCGGTAAAAGTTTCGTATGCCGTGAAAGAACGGCTTCACAAAAATCTCTTGAGTTTTTGTTCCTTTCCAGAATGCCCGAACCGAGAATAAAACACATTCTAGAGGTAGTCATCGCGCTCTGGTACAAACGTCAACTCGCTTCTTCACGGAATCGAATAGGCGGCAGAAGTTGTAGACCGTTATATCGCCCAACTATAAATCGTAAGGCCACGCAATTGCAACTGTTCGATTACTCATTCCCTCTCCCCATTAAACGCCATCCCAAAGAACAAAGCCATTTTAACACTTTGACGACAATATGAGCCACCGGTGGCTCATGCGTGTCCGTCCGCGTGGGACATTATGAGCCACCGGTGGCTCATAACATAACGCGCTGGCGCGAGCGCGTGTCCCACGGCGCGTCCAGCGCAAAACAGCGATTGTCGTCAATGTGTTAATATCGAAGAGGTTCTAGCTAGCTTTATGAAGACGAGCCCAATACTACCATTTCGAAAAAATCCACTATATGCCATCCCTGGCGTTGAAAAACTTAAACCTATCGAAACTCCTGTACACGGACTTTTTATGGTGATTACTCGTCGGGAGGGGATGAGAGACGTTTGGGCCGATTCATAAAACGACGCCATGCAGGTGACAATACCTGCGGCGCTTCTCCGTCTGCGGACCGAGTGGGCTCGGGCTGGCCTGTCCATCATGGCTACACCGAGATGCGGCAGATCACGCCGCCCGAAACGTCGTTGAGTGAGCCACGAAGGTCGACCAGGCTCGATGCTTTGGTCGCTGATTATTAACCCTAGAACAATAACAAAAACTACATGAACGCTCGAACCAACACGAATGCAACATGATTCCGCAACAAAATTTCGAGCTCTATTTAATGAGCTCATCCGTAGGTTTGGTTGAGGTACCGTTAAGAAGAAAATCTCAGGTTTGAAAAGCGAAAGTGTAAGTTCACGTCTTCTGTTTTCGTTTTGTTTTGAAGTTTTGTTCCAAGATGTCGCGGCATATCACAAGGATGACCTTTGAGAATGTAAATCTATTCTTGTATAGTGCAAAGCGCTGTATATTTTTCATGAAATTTAATCCACAGTCAACTTCACTTGAAGCATTTCACGTTCTGCAAGAATAAAAGACTGCCGTAACAGTAACGTTATGTGAAGCCTATATTCTTAATTTGAGAATGTGAAATATGTTAACATGGGGGTGATACGATGTCGAAAATAGCCATGGTTCACCGCTTGATGACAGACTTCCGCAGATCTACAATTTTGCTTTTCAAAGCTGAGATTTTCTTCTTAACAGTACCATAAGCAAACCCACGGATCTGCTCATTGGATAGAGCTCGAAATTTCGTTGCGGAATCATGTTGCATTTGTGTCGGTTCGAGCGTTCATATAGTTCTTGTTATTGTTCTAACTATAAGGTTAATAATCAATGACCAAAGCATCAAGCCTGGTTGACCATCGTGGCTAACTCCTCGACGTCGGGTCATTGGGGCGTCGTGGTCCACCGCATCGCGGTGTAGCAATGGTGGACGGACCAGCCCGAGCTCAGCCAGTCCGCAGACGGAGAAGCGCCGCAGGTATTGTAACTCCATGGCGTCGTTTTACGATTCGGCCCAAACGTCCTCCGCCCGTCGGGATGATGCCACTCTTGCTTTCGTTCTTGAGAATCTGAACACCTGACAACGATAAGTTAGAGGTGTAATTTCACTGTCCCCAACATGTTGAACAAATACGCTTGAATTTTTTCCGTTCTCTTATGCAGGCATTCATAACGGCGACCACCATTCTACAGTATGTACAATTCTGTTTGCACATTGGCAATTTTCGGTAGACTCCTATTTTTGAAAAGTACTATTTCATTACGAACCTATCCATGATGCATGACATTTCGGACTCATGATCCTGCATTTCGCTGTAGACAACACCTGCATCCTCGCCTTTTCCGTTGATGTGATGAACTTCTGTAGCGAATTGGGAAGCCTTAATTGGACATGTAAAATAACGCGAAGAAAACCGTGATGCTTTCAAGACTTAAGCACTCTGATATGCGGATGAACGTAAGATTTTCAGTGGCGAATGCATTGATGAAGTGCTGTTGGCAGGTATAAATGGACATTTTGCCAGTAAGAAACGAGATAACATAACAACACGACTGGAAGGTGTATGGAGGCAATACACGACGGGCATGACTGACATTGTCCGCAAAATTCTATCGTATAGGGGGATAGATAGCGTTGAGCAGGATTCCAGAAGCGTTTTGATTTCCGGAAGGAATCCATTTCCGAATAGCTGAAATCTGTATGATTCGAGAAGCGATGATTTCCTGCCGCTCCTGCCGAAACACCCAGAAGCGTGCGAAACACGCTTCTGTGTGTTTCGCACTACTTAGAAAAACATCTATAACAAGAGCCATGTCCGTATTCAGCACCACTGAGCGATCAATGTGCGAAGAAAACAAAAACCTCACCTCCCTAGGGCAACAACTAAAAAGCGTGCTGACTCATCGTTTCTAGAACGAGATACCCGGCAACGGCCGCCTACACGCCTCTCCCGAGCCGTGGAGATCTCCCAGCGCCAGCGCGTCGTCAGCAGCTGTTATGAACAACACCATGAAAAGTAAAGGACGTTATTTATAGTTACGGAGGCCTCTCCCAACGTCTTTTCTATTGCCTCTTGTGCACTGCACACATCGCCTCAAAATACCGTACCCCACGTCTAGTTTAATAACCCACGGAATAATACAGTGGGGACGAGGGAGATGCCACCGTCGTTTTTCTTTACTTGGCAGCATTTCTTTCATGGAACTAAGTACTCGACAGAAATTCCGTCACATACGCTGTCCTATATTCATAAACAAATATGCTCGACCAACGGAAGACCAGCCTCAGTACCCCCACACCAGGCTCTGCCGTCTCCGATGTCGGATGGTATGACGACCGGTAACAGGCGAAGAAATATCGGATTGCGCAGGACGTCATGGATTCTGAACAATGACGACACATCTGGAGCACGACATAGAGATTGTTTCATGCTTTGTACCTACAATACAACAGTCTCCTCAAACGCCGACCTCTACGCTCTTCTCGAAGCTGCCGGTCACATAAAATATCATGTGATCGCATGGTAAGAAACCAAGAGAAGGAAAGCCGACATACGTCAACGACGCGACTCTTGTTTTCCGCGGAGAGAAGATACCGTCTCGGAAGGTCGGTGGCGTTGGATTCACCGTGCACCCGTCTGTCGTCCATCTCGCCGACTCTCACGAGATCCTGTCTCCTTGCCTAGCCATTTTGCGATTGAAATGGCCTTCTAATGCGCCGCATCATAAGACCACCTCAATCATCAACTGCTACTCACCGCATGCAGCAGCTGATGATTCGGAGCTAAATGCGTTCTACGGACAGCTAAAAGAAATCATTCGAAGAGCGAAGTCCTTTTACAAGTTCGTCGTCGGTGACTTCAACGCAAGGATCGGAAAGGGCAATGACGAAGATCACAGGATCGGAAGATTTGGGATAGGCGATAGGAATGAGAATGGAAATCGTCTGGGTGACCTCCTGTCCGCTGCACGCCTCTTTCACGGCAACTCGCTGTTTGAGAAGAAACAACACCGTCGCTGTATATGGGACTAATGGCACGACTGATGCTGAGATCGACCACATCTTGACCAACAGAAGATGGTGCCTTTACTACACTTTCGTGGTACCATCTTTTTGCAGTGGAGTCCGATCACCGCCTCCTTCGGGCTAAGATCAGGTTTGATCACCGTCTGGAGAAGAACACCAGTCATAGACCGAAAGAAAGGAAGCAAGCCATGTTCGGCGAAGACCTTCTCACCGCAGCTCTATCCCTTTATGACTGACAAGTCGCTGAGGACCCGACCAAGGACTACGAGCTGCTTCTAAAACGACTACGAACGTGTGCTGACGCTGCTTCTCGTTCACTAGCAAGCAGAAATGTCCGCATCTCTTCTAACACCAAGGCGCTGCTCGAGAAGAGGAGAAGCTTGAGGATGGATCCAAATGCAACCCAACTGGAGTGGCTGGTAGCCAATACCAGTTGCAGAAAGGCGTTGCAAGAGGATCTCATTCAGCAGAGAAGGAAGAAGATTCTGGAAGCGGCACAAGAAAGACGAAGTCTCAAGAAGTGTCGACGGGACCTCAACGAGTTCAGTATTCCGCTATCGGTATTGAAACGTAAAGACGGGATTGTCACCACTTCCCGTTTCGAGATGGATTAGATCACAGAGAGGTTTTACACCAATCTGTTCCGTTCTACACAACCTGCACCAGACCCCTATATCCCCGTTGGTGAAATACCGCCAAGGATTCTACCATCTGAGGTACGAGTCGCGATTAGGAGTATGAAGAGCGGCACGGCTCCAAGGAAACGTAGTCCGCCGAAACAAAGTCCTACGTTTACCTGGGGCGCTCCATGAACATGGACAACGACATGGAGGAAGAACTCATCAGAACAAGGACAGCCGCGTGGTCAGCCTACGGGTCTCTCAAAGAGACCACCGACCAACTCTAGGATGCTGACCTCCGTGCTCGTTTGTTCGATTCGACAGTTCTTCCTGCTCTGTGCTACGCGGCTGAGACGTGGCCTGATACGTCAGCCACGGCGAAGTCCCTACAGGTCACACACAGTGCGTTGGAAAGGTGTCTTCTCAAGTTCTCCCAAGATGTTAAGCTCAGAAAAATCTATATTTTAGCCGCGATGTGAATCAAATGTTTGTAACACAGTATGACAGCTAGACCATTCTTTATCAGAATATCGTCTCAGATTGATCCTATGCTCAGCGAATTTGGAGGTATCTTCGTTTAAAATAGCATATGAAAATCACTAAAAAATTTTAAAAATACAGGATTCGTTACAACGGTATGTTATAAAATATTTATAAACAGAGTGGTCGGTACTATCGATTGGTACCAGGTTCTTTTCGATTTGAACTACTTGTGCATGAAAATGAAAATGGACATATGTAACGGTGGTCATATGTGGCTCCAATCGACCCAGGGGGCGCTCCCGGACAATCTTGGCGCGAACGTAAACACATATAAACGCGGCGGTAGGGCGCCTTGGAGTTAGTTCGATTATTGTCTTTGTCAATTGTTCTGACTAGGTCCTACAAGTCTCTCAGTCTATTTATTGTTGTGTTGCGGATAAATAAGTTGTTGGCTCCGTGTTCCGATTTAACATAAGGGTCGAGGTACCCCATTACTTTGCGCCAGTGAAGCCCTGTTCCAGACGTTCACAACCGCACCAGGGGCCACGCCACTGGTACACATATCTTTTTGACCGGTACTGTATATGAGCTGCCACCGGACTGCGCCACTAATGCATAGGAGCAAATTCGATCAAGGACGTTAATTATTGGTTGCGCTTCAATTTTGCATTTTCGCCGCACGGCGTCTAAACGAGCCCTTAGAGTTGGATAAGATGTGTAATCGACTAACGCACTAGACTTTTCGACACTTGATAAGGGGCCGTGTGCTCGTCTCACACGAGATGTCTAGGGGATGGGGATCGCTCCCCGCGCCGCTGCCTCATAGCATGGCGGCGCGGGGAGCGATCCCCATCCCCATCTCGAGTGAGACGAGCATACGGCCCTAAAATTCCTATTGCACGGACTTGTCTATGTTCAAATAGGTTATTATTTGACTTATTTTTATCATAATTTATTTTTTGTTGAACTTTTCATTAATTTAGTTCTTTTTATTGATTTTTAAAATATATTTTGCTTAAGTGGTATTTGCAATGCTAATCACGAATTTAACCTCGGTTTTTAACGATGCTATCGACTTCGGAGGTTATACCATAGTATTCTACTCAGACCTATTGCAACATAAACTAGATTTACGAAACAACTTTTGAAAATATTTTTGAGCGATGTCAAACCCATGGGATAGGTTTTATAACTCGTGCAGATTATTCGAAATGCATGCATACAGTGGCGGCCATATACAGGGGGCGCCAGCTAAATGCGGAAAAGCGCAATACTATTTTTCAACCAGCTCTACAAACGCGAGATACAATTCGATTCCAGAATCCTTTCGCATATTAGTAGAGGGGTTCATTAAGATTACAACTGTCGAAGTAGCCTCCGTCAGCAGCAATAATCGCCTCCATCCTTGACCTGGAGCGCTCGCAAGCCCTCTACAAAAAAGCTCGGTACAAATTTGCGAATTCTGCTCCAATGGCGGTTCGCAGAGATGCGGCGGTAGAGTTTCTCGACTCGTTAGCAACCCTATCAACAACGCTGAAATGGTGGTAGTTCTTGCGGTCCAAATTCTGGCTTTTCGGGGATCAGAACACCCTAGACCAGAGCATGTCCAAGTTATCGGAGAGCCAGTTTTGAGCCAAATTGCTCGTGTGAGCTGGTGTGCCGCCTTGCTGGAAGACATATGGCCTTCGTGAGGATACAGCCACTATCCAGGATTCGACTACAGTGATTGAACTTTGGCTACCTCCGAGCACTGTCGCAAATTTCCTCTGTGATTGTCCCGGGATCTCCAAGATCAGCTCCTGAACCCGTTCGCCGGCTTCTGCCGTTCTTGAAACACGTTTCCGCGAATGAATTCTCCTCGCCGCAGTTGAAGAAAGCTCATAGGAAGTCTAGTACCCCGCCACAAGATCGTAAACCGTCGATCTCGAGTATCGGTCCGCCGCTGTGCGTCCACCGCGAACGACTTCGATGACTGCGGCTCCTCTGTTGTACTCCGCACTAGTGGGAAGCATTGAGACAGTCGTGAGGGTATCACTAAAAACTAGAGGATTTCTACTTACACTATGCAGACCGGGACCTCTGAAAAAGTTACGGTATGGCAGGAGATTTGAATTGAAATTTGTCCGGATTTAGCTGGCGCACTCTGTATTTACAGACGCATACCCTCTGGGTGGTTTTTTGGCCATAACTTTGGAACCAGAAGCTTACGAGAAATACTGAACACACATTTGGAATCCTCGAAAAGTTCTCTACAAAACATGGTCAATTATGTTTAGCGCCTTTCTGGATATGAAGAAAAGAATCGTGTGGAAATAACTTGGTCATGAGATAGAAAATGATAAACACATCCTCAAAATCACAATAAACTACAATGCATCATTAAAACATGCTTATTATAAAACAACAAGTCAATATTTAGCTGGATAGCCCTTGCTCTTGATCATAGCCAACCATCGGTTACGCAATGGGCCGACCAACTTCATACATCGCTCCACAGGAATAGCACTCCACGTTTCCTTGATGATTGCTTCCAATTCGTCAGGATTCTGTGACTTCAAGCGCTTCACCACTCTATCCACGTCTTTCCAGAGATGTTCGATTGGATTTAGATCTGGCGATTGGGCTAGCCACATGATAACGTTGATCCTCTTCGCCAAAAGCCACTACTGCACCTTCTTGCTGGTGTGCTTTGAGATGTTATTGGGTTGAAAGATGAAGCTTCTTCCCATTTTTTGCGAGCGCACGGGTTCATCACGTTTTCCAGGATATGCGTGTAAACGTGTTGGTCCATAATTCCGAAGATTCGGTGTATTCGCCCTCGACCACGCCTGCTTATTGCCGCCCAAACCATGACTAATCCTACTCCTTCTTTGATAGTCCGTTGCGTGCAGTTCGGCTTGAACTCCTCATCAACACGACGACGAACATAGCATCTCCCATCAGATCCAAACCTAAACTTTGATTCGTCTGAAAACAGCGCCTTTTCCCAATCTTTGGGCTCCCAGTCGAGATGTTCTTTCGCGAATCTGACGCGTGCTATTCGGTTCCCCGATAATAGGGTGTCCCATAAGTTTTGAAAAATCACAACTTTTATTATATTCAAATTATACCTGATTTAACCATTTATCAATCAACAATGTATGATCCCTTGCTGGCCCCATCCTTCCTCCATCGTTTGGGCAAGGACGCGAATGACTGTCTCCGGAAGGAAGCAGGGCATGAAGCTGCTTATTCGTCGACCGCACGTGCGATGTCGTTGTAGTTTTGGGACTGCCGCGCGCGGCAGAAGTGCTCTACAGTTCGGAGTGCATGGAAATCGCAGGTAGAGAGGTTAGGCGGGTACGGCGGATGGGGCAGCCTCACGATGTTCAGCTTCTCTAGCTGAACCGGGGTGGTCTTCGTCCGGTGTGAGCCTTCATTGTCCATTAGAAGATGGATCTTGCCCTTGAACTTAAGGTCGGTCGATAGTCTGGGCTTCATCTCTACCAGCGGAGACGGGACGACGTCGGCATCTACCAACTGCCTAGCCGGCAGGACTCCGTAATAAACGAGTCCTATATTACAGTAATACAAACAAAGCATGTGCTTCCTGCCGTGGTCTGATCTCCTTGGGACGAGCTGAGGATCTTTATAGTGAGGCTGCCAGTGCAACCTCCAGTCAGGGTTGTTGTGCATTCACCTACTCCTCATCAATGACCATTATCGTCTTGGTCCATCCAGTCGTTCGGTAGAGGAAGAGCAGTAAGGAGCAGACATTCACACGAGCGTTTGGTTCAATCGGCGTCAGATCGCGTGATATTGTGCAAGGACGCTTAGACAGAAAACCATTTCGTTTAAGGACCCGACGCAGAGTGGACTTTGGAATGCCAATTTTCAACTCCACATCCCGTACAGAGTGTTGTATTCAGAGTGTATTCAAGAGTGTTGGAGAAGTACTGAGGAAGACGAAGCACGCCCGACTCCGCGCCCATCTCTTCGACTCTACGGTTGTTCCTGCGTTGACGTACCCTTCAGAATCATGGGCATTACGCAAGCAGGATGAACATGCGATTTGCGTCGCCCAACGAAGTATAGAGAGAAGGATGCTCGGAGTGACTCGCTTTATTCAGGCGAGAGACGGCATACGGAGCTCCGAGCTACGTCGACAGTCGAAGATCAGAGACGCAGTCGCATGGGCCAAGTTGTCGAAGATCAGGTGGGCCGGACACGTAATGCGATTTCGTGACGACCGTTGGACGAGAGCCGTTACTGACTGGATTCCACGGGATGTTAGAAGAACACCAGGTCGCCCACCTTCGCGCTGGTCGGACTTCTTCGTCAAATCCCTGAACGATCGATTCGATGCTCTTCGTGTTCCTCGAGCGAGCAGGACCCACTGGTCTACCATGGCACGCGACAGGGACGAATGGAGACGTTACTGGCGCCCGCCCGAGCAAATCGATGAACAACGGGACGACAAGTGACAAGCGACATCCCGGTTGTTTCAAACTAGGACATCCAGAATTCTCAAAACTTATGGGACACCCTAGTAATACAAACGGCTTTCGTAGAACCACGCGTCCTCTCAATCCAAACACGGCCTAACGGTTTGGAATGCTCCGAATAGAAAATCCTACGGTTCCAGTTGAAGTCAGTTCTCTGTTGATGTCGACAGCAGTTTTGAAACGATCTTTCATCGAGAGCCGATGAAGAATGCGATCCTGCCTTCGTATGGTCTGGCGCGATCGTGGCTCACTTTTCCTTCCACACTCTCCTCCGTTCGCCTGCACATCTTTGTATGCTCGAAAAACTCTGGGTTTTGACAGCTGCATCTCTTTTCCAATGTCACCGTACGACCATCCCATTACTCGAAGAAGAACCATTTGAGCTCGCTGATATACGATGAGCCACTTGCTTTGCGCAAATTATCGACTTCGTGGACCATTGTGAACCACTGCAGGTTATACTGATTTTGCGGATGTGTTTCCATCTAATGACACGGCACAAATTTGCTTGCACTCGGTTTTTCTACAATTCCAGAGAGACGTTTAACAGAATTGATCGTGTTTTATAGAGAATTTTTCGAGGATTCTAAACGTGTGCTCAGTATTTCTCATAAGCTTTTGATTCCAAAGTTATGGCCAAAAAACCACGTAGAGGGGAGGTGTCAGTAAATGTATTGTCGCCACTGTATATCAGGGGTGTGCGGAACTTCCGTTTCCGTGTTCCGAATTCCGGTTTCCGGCCGTTTTTGACCCTTCCGTTCCGTTTCGTGTTCCGCTTTGTTTTTTGGGCGGAACACGGAAACGGAAGAAGAAATCGAAGACCTCCACTGTGCCAGCTTACAAAAACAAAAAGACTGAAGTTATTGTGCTGAAGCCGATGCGATTCGAATTCTGGTAGAATGAAACCAATGCAGCGAAGCACACTCCCCCTCCCCTGTTAAAAAAAACCTGAAATGAAGTATTTGTCGGCACCCGCCACATCTTCGGAGTGTGATAGATCGTTTTCTTCTTCTGGTTTCATTGTAAATGATCTGAGAATAAGCCTCTTTCCCCCGAAATCATGCAAAAACTGCTGTTTCTCCTGTATATCATGCCAAAAAAAGTATGTCTTTCTCTACGTACTTGTCCTCGGCTTATAATGATGTTTATGATGATAAGTTTCCACCGTCTACTTTACCGTTTACTTTGAAACTATCACCAAACGTTGAACACCTTCACCAAAATAATACACACTTTCTAGTGGAGACAAAACGAGCACTCTATGGGTACCTTTAGAAACAGAAATGAAAACTTTTTGTGGCCCAGTTTTGGCTAAATTCCAATAATATAGTGATTTTTGCACTATTTCCGGCTTCCGTGTTCCGCATTCCGGTTTCCGGCCATTTTTGGCCATTTCCGTTCCGTCTTCCGCCTTCCGCTTTTTTGAAAAAAATTTCCGCACACCCCTGCTGTATATGAAGGAATTTATAAGGGGCTTCTTCGATCATGACTGCTTCAAACCGTTAACCGCAAATCTTTTCCACTATTAGCCAAGGGATTCAAACGTTCTTCGCGTCACATCTCAACATTTACTGGGCTCACCAATCGGAATGGTCGACTAATGTGATCAAAAGTGTACAGCCCTCTCACACTCCGGCGGCGCCCTGAGCGGCCTCGCCGGCGGCGGGTGCGGGTTGGATCGGAGCTCCGCCCACCAACTGTCGCTGCCAGCGCACCGGGGCGCGCCATCGCCGCCGCCGGCAAAAAATGCCCGGCGCCATTCCCTCGGCGGCGCCGGCGGCTTCACCGGCGACATCGCCGCCGTCGCCGAAGTATGACAACCCTCTTAGGTTGATCTTTTAACATTTGAAGTTTCCCCATTTTAAGGTTGCTATTAACGAGCATTTTTGCAATAGTTCTGCTTGAAAGTGGGCTTGGGAGCATGAGACTTTCCTACAAATCCTTTCCAAGCGAACGGGTTCGATCACACTTTTAAAAGATTCCGCTGTATATTTTGAGTCATAAAACGTGCTCATCGGCGCCACGAGTTTTTAGCTCATCATTTTCGAGCTATCCAGAATGCAAGAAATCGAAATTTGCAGTTAGCAACTGTAAGACAACAAAGTGTTTGTTATTCAAATGATCTGGAGCCATATGCTCGTCTCTCCCGGCCGGGAGAGACGAGCATACGGCACCAGAAAACACGGGCTCATAATTTGTTGAGTCAAACAGGGTTGCTACGAAAGTCTATTCGTAACTTTTCAACTTAGTAGCTTTGATTAAAGATTTGCTCACTTAGAAACAGAAAACTCGTAGCAACCTGTTCTACAAAATATCCAGCCCTACAGTTCCACCCGTTTCTTGGAGAGGATTTAGCGTAGTTCTATTCCGACAGCGGGCTTCTACGTATCCGGAGAAATCAGGGTGGCTTATGATTTTGCGTTGTGATGTTGTAAAGAATTGAAAAAAAACATGTTGGGAAAAAGTGAGAGCAATAGAGAAACGGCTTCGCTTCAATTTATGGCGGATACCTTGAGCCTGCTTTACCAAAATTGACGTTAACCAAGGTAAACCGATAAAGTATCAATATCATACCAAGACTGAGTGTAAAGAAAAGACTTTCAATCGCTAGAGCAGAAAATGGGCTCATGCATCTTACTACACTGAAAGAATGAATGAAATTGAGCTTTGCGAGACAGAATTAGGAATAAGTATTGAAAGTGACGATGTGTGAGAACGGTTAGGTTCGGGATGGCATCTGGGAAAAACATAAAATGAGAGGAATTTGAAGACTTGAGAGACGTGATATTTCTAATTTTTCTGAGGTAGGAATGACCACAGTAAGAGTGTTAACGGAGCATAAATTCGAATAATAGAAGGTGCATTTTTGCCAACTGCCTCACCTAAAACAAAGGATATCGGGAACACGTTTGATCCCACGGCAATTATCCCTCCATTACCAATGTTTCGCTCTCACAGTACTGGTTAGCAGATTTCGTTACAAGATCAGCAGATTTCGATTTCGTTTCATTGGCTTCATTTAGGCAAGAACAACGGCAGAATGCTTTCGTTACCACTCACTGACAACATCGGCGAAAGTAGGTGATTCAAGTAAACCGGCAGCACTTTCAAGAATCCGTCACTACCAACCTGAAAAAAGGAACATGGCCTTGACTCGAATTGTTGTATGCAGTATGGAATAACAACGAAACGAACCGTATGCAACGTGTACGCGGTATGATCTTGATCAGTCCACGCGTTGGTGCCACTTGCTAAGCAACGATTAGCGATCACGTCAAGCACTCCTTTATATGGATACTTCTTACTACCCATGAACACTAGGTGCTCCAATGTGTGCGGAAGGCCGTCATCACTGTTGGTTTCGGTTGCTGTAGAAGAATATCAAACTTCGTAAAGAAAATCCAACTACTACAGATTTTCTGTTTATAAATCGATGAAAAACTTACCGAAAGAAATACACCCCTTCACCATGGGTCCTGGAACATCACCAATAGCAACCGTTAGTCGGCTTCTAGTCGACTTGTATAATGACACTACTATCGTTCCGTTCATCAGAGCTTCCGATTTGGTCCAAAGCCGATTCATCTGTGAAAGGAATTAATCTTTTTGAAAAAGCGCAAAGCGTAGTCTGCCAGCGAATGAGTTTCTTAACGAGGTAAGAATAATGGACACCTTTTCACCTAGTGTAGAACCTGCTGTCGTTAAGGAATTCCTCAGTGACAGAGATGCATGCATTCTAGATGGTGTGATACACCAGCAACTAGGGCAAAGGATTTCCTAATTTGATGGCAGTCTACAATAAATACCACGAGTTTCTACTCCGTAGCGTCTGCAGTCACTCCGAGCTACTCAAAACATTTATTAAAACACCGATTACCATACAGAATAGATCATTGTGACATTCTACATTATGAATACATGAATAATTTTGTGAAGTGAAATAATCACAAGGCAACATTTCGATTCTAGATAAGACTCGTCAATACGCGGAATAACAAGCATATATTGTCAAAGAACTGATAAAGCGAATGAAACGATGGGAATATTCTATTTTGCAGTTGTACATGCCATATTTCTAGAGGACAGGTGATAGAATCAACTAAAAAGGTCGTACTTTGCGTTAATGATTGAAAAACAGGCGGGTATAGCCTGGTACCGTAGTTTTCGTCAATCTTACTTTACACATATACTTCGGAACATGTTATTTGTAAAACTATTAAACACTTTCACCTCCGACGTGCCTATGTGCGGTTGAATAAATAAATAAATGGTACTATGGGACATCGTGGACAGGCGCCCGCCCTGCTGCGAACCGGTCAATATCCAACAATACTTAGGATGACTAACCCGCCCCGGAGTTCCTCCCTAGCCTGACCGCAACAAATTCTATTGTTCATACTTCATTTTTGAGGAAGACTCTCATTAATGTCGATTCAAACCGAATCCTAAGAACAAAGAACTTTTGAAAGTGAAGCCAGTGACATTCTGGGGCTGATCAAATGCTCACGGCCACTGGTGTCGATCAAGTTATCACAGCGATTTTATGAGCTGGCCCACTTTAGAATACACATCCTTATCAGAGTGGGACTTCATGAATATCTGCTGCAATGTATCTCGGTCTCGCCGGTCAAATGCAATTTTTGCGGCCGCAACGAAATTACTAAAAACAGGGATTAGTTATCTAGTGTTAACATGTGAAAAAACAACCAAAGAAGTCAGGCAAAGACCTACCCCAAGGCCATGTTGGCTGCAATAAGTTCTTGGTAGCCATGAACTTTTGCTAAGTACTTCTTGCTCTCTTCTCGTTGATTGTACTTGATGCAGGCTTTCACGAATGGCTACAAATACAGCAGTCGAGAAAGAGAACATTTCATATGTGCACTAGCCTGCTGATCACATTGTTTCAGACAGAAATAAAAGAACAACTTCCAAAAATATTGAATACGAGGGAATGCGCTCAAAATGAACTATTTAAACGAGCCTCAAAGCAAGGAAAGAAAGTCTGCAGAGTATGCTAACCACATATCCAACCGGTGACTTCTTCTGCGCAAGATCTAAGAGTTGCTCTGTTTTACCCAGCTTTGCTAGGCCTTCTATTGTCCACAACCAGACTCTAAAAAAATTGAATAAGTGCTTGACTTCGAAAACTGTGTTAATAATACAAGACGGAAGAACTATGAAAGTATGATGGCATTGATGGATATAAATAGACTAAATGTGTCCGTAACGGTACCACAAGCAGAGAAGGTTGAAATTAGAATACAAAGACCAATTCGAGCACTGCACATGTGCAGTGAAAGACGGAAGGAGGAAATAACAAAAGTTGGTAGAACACAGGAACGAACATTAATTGAATGTAAACAGACGTAAATGAAACTTCAATAATGAAAACGGAAAAACCCACTGTTTTTCGGTCAGTTTTGCTTGGTGTTTGAACTGCGCAACTTTTTGAGGGTCAGCAGCATACTCTATTAGCGTTTCGCGCACCGTCATGTGTTCTTGCCCGCGTTCTGACTGGCCTGGAGCGAAAGCAGCCTGAAGTAGAAGTCTGCCAATACAACAAATGAAGGGAAATAAGCAGATTGACCAGGGGGAACGAACCATATCATTAAGCAGCTCCTCCACACCTTTGTCGCCCATGTTCCTAGCCGCTTCCTTTGCTCTTCTTAGACAATAGAGGCGTTCGCTTGGCTGGAAGGTAACTTCATACTTTCACAAGTTCAACTTGTTCGCCACATCTTTCATATTTTGATAGGTAAATTCATGTTTTCAAATTATGCGAACTGATTTGACGCTCTTCCCGTAAACTAGGGCGAACCTCACTACAGGGAGCTGATACCAACTAGGTAATTACCAAGTCCACCACCGCTCGGTAATCATATGTGCGTGGCTTGCTCTGCAAAGCTAGTCAATGAATCTGCATGAGCTGGTGTGGGTTACGTATTACCCAACGTATTACCCACTTCTCACTTTGCCTTGGACTCAAGTCGGTGAGCAATATGTGCCGCTCATAACTTACACTGCTAGGAATTCGTGGACTCCAGCACAAGAAGAGCCGCTAGATTTCCTTAAAAGTGATACATGAACAAATTATTTATCTAATGCCACGCTGAGTTGACAAGTGTACGATAAACAACTGCGACAAGTCATCCTCTGTGTTTACTACTTCGTCTATTCCTGATTGACCTGTGTCCTTTCATTTTCTTTGTCCCCTGAAATCCTCAAATCATGTCTGCAGCAACGATGAAGGACAGCCGACGGTTAGATGACGCGGTGTTTTCTAGAGCTTTATCGAACAATACCCCAAGAGCATATGAATCATTCAACATCAAATATCATTTACTATAAGACCTGCCAAAACGTTTACGATTAGAGGTATGCAAATGTTTTCTAGTGGGGTAGTCATTGCTTCACTGAGTCTCATGAACCCGAAAATATTCAAACCCATAGCAGTGACTTACGTTGATTTCATTCGCAACAGCGTCTAGGTGGAACATCGCCTGACGCTCAAAGTCACTGGCCTGCTCTAATAATGCAAGCATCATTTTTCCAGAACCGCGCTCATTTTCATCTCTTACTAAATCTTGATATAAGCACTGCGCCTGAAATCGAAGTTTGCATCGAATTTCTTCAATCAGCGTTGAAAAGAGCATAGTCATCAACCAAGGGTATTTTACGAATGGCAAGCTCATATTCGGCACGCTTTTGTCCTTTCATCAGATGACGGACGACCTGATGCATTAGCTGCGGTCGCTGGGCGGCGGCTGCTCTAGTGAGAGCTTCTTGGACGTCACCCAAATCAAGCAGCACTTGAACCTGATAGAAATAATTATTTGCCAAGTGGAAAAGAGGGAAACAAATTGTATGAACCTGTTTTGAGTCGTCCTTCTCTCGTTTGATTAGTAAACGTGCAAGCTTCGGCAGCTTTGCATCTACGGCTCGCTTCGCAGCATCTACAGTTACACTCTTGAAGCTACAATGAACGAAGAACGTTTACAAGGACCAGGTTCTTACCTGCTAGGGACACATGAGGATACCCCAACAACTTTCTCGTAATTTTTTCGTCCAGTTCCTGCATGTCTAGCTCGGCTGGGTTTACTGATTCTGCGGCCTTGGAAATTGTGCGCCGTACCTGGAGATCACCTCATCTATTGAGCTGACGAGTATGTTTCCGCCATTCCGTTGAATTATCTACTTTACAGTGAAGGAGAACAGGCATACCCATTCGAGAAGAACGCGATCAATTCCCTCTTGTTGATCCATTTCTAGCCAGATGCAGATTTCAATAGCTAATCCGTAAGCACCTATGTCGATTAAACGATTGACCAGACCAGACTCTCCCAACTCTTGCAATCTATAATGAAGAGTGTGAGCTGTGTGAAAACGGCAGCAAAGATTTCGAATTAGAGAGAAAAAGGTAAAATGAAGTTTGTGATATCAACGCTGACAGGCGCTTTAATAAGGATCCGGCTTTTGTAAATACGGTATTACATTAGGCTGTAAACCACCCGAATGAACATTTTTTCATGGTTGGTTCTAGCACGGCGAGGAAGACTACGACGAACTTGAGACTGAACCCTTCCACCGTGGACACCTATACTTACTGAGATGGGTTGAAACCTTCGCGAAAGTCGAACAATCAATCAAGCATCCTCCACTACTTTGTACAGAAGTTGCAGTTCTCACACACCACAGCATCAAACTGACTTTGCGCATTGGGAAGGATGCCAAAGTACGGCCGAAAATGTTACCCACACAGCTCAGTGCTGTGGTCACCACGCACGTATCTGTTTTGTTACAAAAGGAACTTCACCTGGCTCAATGGCTTGGGTGTTGCATTTGTGAAGTGGGTGAAGAAGTCTACTCATTAGCCGAAGACCCCAACGGCTCGGTCATGATAGGCAAGGAAAATCAACACCAGGTCTGAACTGCACCTCAAGGGCTAGGTGCTCCTCATGTTTGTGGAGCTCTCCTGGACTTACCGGGTTTGAGCTCCAACCTGAAGGTGAGACATAGGTAAGAAAGACGGAGTACGCTGACTACCCGAATACTCCAACCACGACCTAACAAAAAAGGGCACATGTAAAATTTTTGGAGGACTACCGAACTTTGGTAACCCACTCAGCGTAGTCTCCAGATACTGTACTTCAGAATCACGCGGAGGTGAAAAAGACTCAGGCTCCAGTCATATGGTGCAAAATAATTACTAACAGGAAGATGATACATAATCGTATGCTCCCTACATATAACAATTACATTCTGTTTCAAGGTAATAAATTTGAAAAACTTAGATGCGACAACTGTTCAATTGGAGGGTATGCATCCTAATTACGGTAGGACATAAAGAATACTAGTAAACGTTCAACACGCTGACTCACTGTGGATACGTAATTGGGATACCGATTCTTCTTCGGTGCACTTCATTCAGCACTCTTAGCTTTCGAATCATTCGTGCGAATCGATTACATTCGAGACCATTCGAAAACGCCATACCGAAATGGGACGCCTAATGTACAATTTAGAATGAAGGATATTGCACGTCTAAATGAATTCTATACCTTCAGAAGCTCCTTCTGCAGCTCTGGGGCCCACATCAACGAGGCTGATGAAATACATTGTTCAACTGCCAAA
Organism: Nippostrongylus brasiliensis; assembly: GCA_030553155.1. Lineage (NCBI taxonomy): Eukaryota > Metazoa > Nematoda > Chromadorea > Rhabditida > Heligmosomidae > Nippostrongylus > Nippostrongylus brasiliensis. The sequence goes on from CP130734.1 coordinate 41,964,756, forward strand.
GTGAGGTCACGTATCTACAAAATGAACGTAAGCCAATTGGAATTTGAATAATAAATGGATGCTGGTACGATAAAAAAATGGCGCAGACGCAGTATAAAATTCATGTACCTGCATAGCATACTCGTACGATTGATGGCTTTTATTGACGCCGAGCCACTGCGCTGATTCGTACAGCAGAGCGCCATCAGATGCAGAAGCTACACCCAGAACAGCTTGCTCATCTCCTAAAGTAGTTATTTCTCAAAAGCCCTTTACCACTCCACCCCTCTCTGAGACTGTGTAGCTTACACTGGCACTAGCATCAAATTACCTTCCAGGCTGGCAATCATGTTCCTTTACGAGACTGTTGTTATGTAAGTATATTGTGAACGACGCCAGAGGTTCAAGCGAGAATGGATTGATGATTTTATTGAATATGTGTGGTCGCAGTTTTGCGAATGTTTCGCATTCGCAAAACTGCAACCACACATATTCATTTAACTCGGCTAATCAGGGGTGCATCGTTTCAGAATGGAACACAAAGAATCGTGGAAACTTAAGGCTCCATAGAATGCTTGGAATCAAACCAGTAGCATCGCAGCCAGAAATGATGCTGTTCTTTCCTTGGTACAATGGTAGCCCACCCGGAGAAAGAACTGTTGTATCATGCTTCTGAACCCTATTCGGATTATTACCCACGATTTCTACGTCTGTTTTTCGAATTTCGACAGTTAGAAATAAGTAGGTAAGGATAAGTGCAAGTAGACTAGGGAAATGAAGTTGGAACGACAAAAAGTTTCTTTTAGGGAATACGGAGCATGCCTAAATCGATTGTTTTTGTATTTCTGTAGAAGCAAGTAAATGAAGGAGAAGCCGTTATCACAGTAGATCACCCAAAAGTTATCCAGCGTGCGGATTCCAAATCTGCTACACATTTTTTAAATTTCGACAACTGTAGACAAATACAGGTAGGTGGAGGCACATGAGGGAGAACAAGTCGTTAGCATGGATACTTCTCCCAAACGATCATCAAGCGAGCTGATTTAGACTCAGATTCTTGTTTCTCCCATTTCGGCTTGTACATGTGCATAAACATAGCACAGGAAGGTACAGGTAAATGAGGAAGAGGAGACCGACACCACGGCTTTAGCTGAAATTGGTACCCGCTTTCTCCCCCCCCCCCCCCTCATTTATCTGTACCTATCTTAAAAGGTAAAGGTGATAGTGTCGACGTTGATCAATCCCCTGAGGGCGCGACGCCTTATTATTACATTTAGAATCGTAGAGGCATGGTGCATGCGTATTTGGCCTAAGCAATGACTTGCAGGAGCCAGCCGCTGAACCAAATCACTGTTTCTACCTTCCCAGAAAAGTCCGGTAGAGTTTGCAGAACTCAAAAACCTGACTACGGAGAGATAGGAGGCTTGGTTAAGCCCGGGACGGAATCAATCGCTCAAAAGTGCGGGTGTCAGAAGCGCCTCTTACCATTACACCACGTGTGTGTCCCAAGTATTGCACTGTGGCACTGCCTATCTGTACTTGCCGAAACCCAAAAACAGACATCAGAATCTAATCAGCACACTTGATAGCCGCGAAGCAAAGATTGCAGCGAAAATGATCCAGTGATCGAGGTTCTATCCTGCAGTCGGCACGATTACTAGCGCTGTGGCAGCAACAACGGGCATGGATGAAATGAGCGCGGCACTGAATGCAGGGAAAGGAGACTTGCTCCTCCTTTTTTGCTCTATTCCGTGCCGACGTGTCGTATTTGGAACCGCGGAGTAAACAATGGCCTTTGACAGCACCTAACTTTGGCCTTGCAACAATATCAAATCGATTGTAAAACGATAGAAAAAGATCACTCACGAGAAACAGTACTGACGAATTGCATTCCAGTTTCTGTATACAGCTTAATTCCATCGGACTCAACACCAATTTCGGTGAAAGTGGAATGAAAGCTGAAACAGACCCTGCGATCAAATGATACAGCGGATCAAAAACTTGACTTACTCGTAACGCGCATTCTCATCACGAACACTGAAGAACTGTATATGGAGAGGGGTTCTCTGAAGGAAGAGCGCATCCGTTCCTACCCAACCGAAGCGAAAGACTGATTCATCACCGAGGACATTGATACGCGACATTTGCCTTGATAGGTCTAGTGAGACAACCTTAACCAACTGATATCATTCAAGTTTCGAACTTTGGAGAACCTTGAACGCAGAAATGGACTTGGCTCTGCTCTGCATTTTCAACTACAGCGACTGCCTTGTGAACCATTTCAGAGAAAAAACCATTTCAGAAAATTGATTAACTTAAAATAATCGCACCTGAATCAACTTCGATGAATGGTAAAGGGCAATCACGGTATGCTCCGCACTTACAGCCATCCTAGTGTATTCTCCCTCTGATTCCGAGAAAGGGGTATCCTAAATAGGTGTTAGAATAGGGCAGTTCGTCAACCCTGGCAGTGAATTAACTAAAGCCCTCTGCGGACTCGGCGGCACGTTATGCGGCCAACGGCGGCCGGGTTGCTTTTTGCCCCATTTTGTGCCATTTTCGTAGCGTACCGACTACCGCAGGCACGGCACTAGATAAAGTTCCGACTTTGGTATGGAACCTCAATTAAGATATCCTTTTCATTGAAATTTCAACAAGTAGGGATGTTAATCATGCTGATTATGATTCTTATGACTGATGTTCGAAATTAGGCAGGTGCAGGTGAGTACAGATGATATCACATTTGTTATTACTGTGCTTGATAACTTTCCTATGGAGTTTCCATGGTAGAAATTTGATCTTCCGCACTTACCTGGATCTATCTGCACCTGGGCCAACGGCGTTTGAACGAGAGGATTTAAGCTATCTTCCATTGGAAAACTATTCCTCAAAATCACTTTCATCCTGGTTAACAGGGTAGGTTCGATTTAGCTTCATTTTCGCCCGAAATCAAAGCTAAATCGAACCTACACTGTTCACCGGGAAGAAAGGTATATTTGAGTCCAATTTTCACACCAATACTTAGAGGCAACTCGAATTTACATTATGTGGAATTCCATTACATTCAGTCCTTCCTGGAGAATATTAAATTTTTCCACTGTCACTGCTACCGAAGGACAACGCGGCAAAATCGATCGCCTTTTAATTGTAAAAAGTGCTGATATTTTGTGTAGTATTGTTTGATATGCACGGAATATGTCATTCAAATTTGTCCACATCTTCTCGTTACATTTCAGAAAATAAAATGAATGAAGAACCGTCAGTTTCCTGTTTCCATAAATATGCTAATATGAATTAACACTTGTACGAAGGCAACGTTTTTTATATGACTGCACTAGTCAGAAAATAAACAAAAATAAATAATTGAATAGAAATTTCAGACAAAATAATGCTGCTCACAACTGTAGCATTAATTTCTACACTCCTAAAAAACGACCCATTCGATACGACCGCCACCCACTCGATCAAGCCAAATACGACCCCCAGCTTCGATTCTCGAACCTCAAGCTTGATCCTGAGTCCGACTCCATGGATCTCGGCATGATGGGAATCAATTGTAGGTTGAAGGTTGAAGCTCAGGACCGAGATCGGCACAGATATTTATTGAACAGACTAACGTTTCGGCGTGCATCGCTTTTTTTAGAGTCTGAAAAAGTCTAACTACACATCAAGTCTACTAGATCAAACGTAGAAACGAACTTTGGAGAGGTTCAAAGACTCCATTAACCGCAACCCTCGTGTTATAAAGACGCATTCGCCCCTACGTTTCAGCCTAAGGTAATTGGCTCGAATCCAGAATCCCTCGAGCGCTTCGCGGGCAGCCGCATGGGTCTTGCGCGCCAGTATTTTGAATGTGACCCCAGAGTCATCGCCGCTGTGGTCGTTTTGCCTGCGGCAGCCCAACGCGGTAGTAGGGCGCATCTTGTACTTCCCATCTAGGTGTTCCTTGACTCTAACGTGAAATGGGCGGGCTGTTTCTCCAATATGTTCCCCTCCACAGCTACTGCATTTTATTAGGTTAACAATTCCACACACCAACCTCTTTCTTTACGAGAAGGGCAGATTAAGCAATTAGGGGTAGTACAGACCCGTTCGCACAGCCTATTTCGAACAAGGCGATTTTAAGGTTGGTAGGGGGATTGTGTGTGGAACTGTTTACCTAATAAAGTGCAGTAGCTGTGGAGGGGAATATATTGGAGAAACAGCCCGCCCATTTCACGTTAGGCCCATGTTATACATTCGCTCGCGGTGAGCGTCTGCGACTTGCGAGCGGTGATCGCGTGCGCCGCTAACCTCAGACGCTGAGCACGCGACGCACGCACGCACGCGCCCGAAGCATACAGAGCAATGCGCGAGGTGATCGACCCACCCCCAGCGAAAGGGTCAATCGCAGTGCAATGCGCAACGACTAGAGAGTGGAAGGTTCGCGAGCGTGTGCATAATAGCCCGTGAACGTCACCACGCCAGCGTCACCATGATGACTCGTACCAACGTGTCTGGCCCTACGGTGTCTGATGCTGAATGGACGAGTTACGCTGGGGGGTGAGCGAACGTATAACAAGGGTCTTTAGAGTCCAGGAACGCCTAGATGGGAAGGACAAGTTGCGCCCCTCTACCGCGTTGGGCTGCCACAGGCAAAACGACCACAGCGACGATGACATAGGGGTCACATTCAAAATACCGGCGCGCGACACCAGCACGGCTGCTGCAAAACGCTCGAGGGAATCTGGATCCAGACCAAAAGCCCTAGGCTGAACCGTAAACGCCTCTATATGACCCCAGAGCTCACCCCATACATTAGGCCCTTGTTATAGGTTCGCTCGCACCCCAACGTAACTCGTCTATTCAGCATCAGACAGCGTGGGGCCAGACACGTTTGTACGAGTTATCATGGTGACGCTGGCGTGGTGACGCGCACGGGCTATTATGCACACGCTCGCGAACCTTCCACGCTCTCGTCGCTGCGTATTCCACTGCGATGGACTGTTTCGCTGGGGGTGGGTCGATCACCTCGCGCATTGCTCTGTATGCTTCGAGCGCGTGCGTGCGTGCGTCGCGTGCTCAGCGTCTGAGGTTAGCGGCGCACGCGATCACCGCTCGCAAGTCGCAGACGCTCATCGCGAGCGAACCTATAACAAGGGCCTTAGTCTTGCATTCTAACTCTTGGTCTCTTCGTAATGTGGAATTGTTCTAGTTTCTCTGTGTTAGAAGGGTTGCGGTTGATGGGGTCTTTAAACCTCCCCAAAGTTCGTTTCGACGTTTGATCTAGTAGTCTTGATGCGTAGTTAGACTTTTTCAGACTCTAAAGAAGGCGATGCACGCCGAAATGTTAGTCTGTTCAATACATATCTGTGCCAATCTTGGTCCTGAGCTTCAACCTGAAACCTACAATGCACCAGCTCAATTTCGAAAAACGGACGCCAGAAGAGTAATCAGCATGCCTAATAATTCCAAACAAGTGTCAGACGCATGGTCAACAATCCTCTCACCTATGTGATGCCGTTGCCTTATGCAGTTATAAATGATCGGCATCATTCTTGGCTGTGCTGCCCGACACTGTACCGCAACAAATGCCGTGCCACAGTCGGCGCCGCAGAGTATGTAGGGGGCTTTAGGGAAACAATACAGTAGTCTCACCACTGCATTCAGTTGCTCTCCTTGACAGCCAGAATAAAATGTCGTGCCTACTGTCACAATAACTTGCGTGAGCTGCGAACGTGGTTGCAATACGGCCCAAGCATTAGGCAACTGTTTACCTACTGTAATAATAAAGGTTGTCAACTGAAAAGATGCGCATATCACACTTGCCAGGTGGACCGTAACGACTAACAAGAAAGATTTCTCCGAGGAATCCTCCAATTCCTCTAAAGATAGAACGGGAGGAGAATGTTCGGACCGTATCGTTATCTGCACCATAACCGCTCGCGCAGGTGAGAACACCTAAGGCGCTAGACCTCTGCACTGAGCTCACCCCCATAGGACCTATATGTTCTTGTAGAGGGAATGGGTACTGTTTCAATATTCTCACTCTACGCATTGATTCGGACTTTAAAACATATTTCTCGCTGGAACTTCGCTCATGGGAGTTATTTGGGGTGATAATCACGAATCTGGAATCAGTGCCTACGGCGGCCTTGTCAGAATTTAGATGCTAAATGAAATCCCATCTGAGCCACGATCTTTGCGAAGTACCTAATACCAACAAAACAATACCAACTGTTCGACCAAAATGATGTTCTCTTCATAGCGTAATAGCTGAGAGTGTTAGATTACCGTTATGCATCGCAAGTAAAAAGAAGAAATGAACATTGTTTTTCACAATAAATATGTGCGAAAGTAATGATAGCAGTCCTATGTCGAGGAAATTCATATCATACAGACTGATACTTACAGCTCTGCATACTCCACACGATAGGCTCACTTACTGAGTTCACCACGAATATTCTAGCTTGATCGTCAATAATTGCAACACCAGAATCTCTTACTGTTGGGAATACCATTACTTCTCGCAGCTCCCTGATTCCCTGAACAACTTTCAAAGAATAAACGTCGAAGCAAAAACGCAGTATTAAGATAACTTTTAATGGATACGAAAGAGAAATGTACACATACTTGGAAGCAAACAACAAAGAGCTCGAGCGCTTGTAATTATACAAAATGACTTACACTTCCGAAATGGAACTCAGCAACGCGCTCTCCTAAGGCAGTATACAGAGAAGCGTTACCGCGACGATCCATTACCACTAGCCGATGCCCTGAAAGTTGAGCAGAACTCCGGCCATTATCCACACCTGACATTCGGGCAGACAAGCGCACCGCACGGACGTTTCAGTTAGTTAACTTCTGTATTCCCATTCGACTTTCAGCCTGTTTACCAATAACTCGTGATGTAAGACATCGTTTAATGTGCTCGCGTCAATGGTTAAACACCGACGCGTAGTGATGTTTCTTGCTCACGTCCACTTTTAACCGTTCTCACCTTGCGTATCGGGTGCACACTTATTCACCCTCGCACCACAAAGAGAAATTCCTTTGCTCTAGTACAAGAGTAATCGGCCTTACAAAACCACATACACCTCACAGCAATAAGTTCACGGAGAAGGCAAATGGAGACCATCAAACCCTTTGTCCACTCCAAAGCGAACACATCCGGCACTTCCAGCTTCTCCTTGAGATGAATTCCGCTGCTCATCAAAATATCGATGAACCATGACGTTTCAGATTTTGAAAATGCGAGAGCTAAACTGTTCCAGATCAGCAGAGTTATTTCTTAGCTTAGTTTCGCTGAACTGAAAGTTCTGCGTGCACTTATTGTTGCGAAAGATATTTCCGAGAAGCATTTTCGCTTTCTGTTCGTAAATAACCTTACCCACGGGTCCGGAGTACGTACACGCTGCAAAATGAATGGCATGCTTCAGCTTCAGGAACGCCAAGTCGGTGTAAAAGCTCACAAACCTACAAGTAAAGCTACAGATACAAGCGATTTCGCGAGACACCGCACGCTTACTTGATTTTCACATCTCCAACGTTTATCCAATTCGTCAGCGAATCAGCCGCTGCTGTCCTTCGGTTTCCCATACCAGAGATTTGTAATAGCAGGTTTGCACTAGTAGCCCAGCTTCTAGCGGACCTGTATAAAGTTTGAAAACGGCTGAATACCTCTCATTACAGTGCGACCTGTACATAGAAGCGGAACGGACGGTTGAAACCAGACGATAAAAATTTTAAAACTTCGACGAAAAAAGTTTATTGACATTGATCAGACAATGACCGCAGCTCAAAACACATTGGCGTTTAGATCACTCGAATATTTAGACATGTTACTGTTCGACCGTTATTACTTGACAACGAAGAAAGGAACGCCATCTACATGCAGGATGGAGATCAGTAAACCACAAGCGCTGCACGGGACTGCGGCAATTAGAAATCCAAAACGATAATTACAGTTACCAATCGTCGTCACGATCATGTGGGTCGTAACACGATCGAATCACCTTCACTTTCGGTTGCTCCTGCCTTGGAACCTCGACCTTTATCGCGCCCGAACGCGCCAATCGAGCCTCCAGCACCTTAGAACAGTGATTCATCGATACAAGGACAATAACAATTAATATTGAGTACACATATTTCTCTAGGAAAAAAGGCGACATTTTTCAAAATTGAAAATCGGAAGGCAGACATGGTTTTTTTCTCAACATTTTAAAAGATTTGAACACAAATGTAGTTTATCATTTTTTCTGCAACTTTTGGCTCGGAATTATAGCGCGAAACTATCTACCAGTGGTCGTCAACTGTAATTGTGATTACGTCTCGGAAAAAGTATGACGAGACCTAGCTCTGTACTTCTCGCAACAAAACCAATGAGAGAAAATTTGTTTCTTTGCGGCTGACGCCCGTACAGTCAAGCTACCGGAGCATGCTCGAACTCCGCCTTTTTTCACCCCCTTCAAGGGCTCAAATTCGGGTGAGGGACGTTTGTTCGCAATGTCGGCTCGACCAAGGGCGCGCGACAGTTCCTGTGGATACAATTAACGACGACTCGTGCAGCAACGGTAAGCTGACTACGGCGACTAGACCGTAGTCGATGGTCCCGATGTCGACCAAATTTGAAGGCGTCTGCCCTCGATCAATGAAACACCTCACAAAGTGATTCGAATAAGCACTCACTGGATTCAAAACCATGAAAACCCATACATTTTCTGGATCAGAATTACATCCTCTATCGAATAAGCTAACAATAAGAACGAACGCTCTTTCAGTGACACTATTGGAACTTTTTAATATTTCATGAAAGAGATACACGAAGCTAGTAATTTCATGAGAAGCAAAAGATCGGAACTCCGGTTTGTAGGAAAAGTGTAGGAACCACAAAAGGGAAAAGTATAGGGACCACAGCCGTTAGTGTCACAGAAAGAGCGTTCCTTGTTAGCTCATACGATAGAGGGTGAAATTCTGATCCAGAAAATGTATGGGTTTCCATGGTTTTGATTCCAGTAAGTGCCTATTCGAATCACTTTGTGAGGTAATTGTAGGTTTAATGTTGAAGCTCGACGTCCGAGATTGGCACAGATATTTATTCAACAGACTGACGTTTCGGCGTGTATCGCCTTCTTCAGAGTCTGAAAAAGTCCAACTATACGTCAAGACTACTAGATCAAACGCAGGAACGAATTTGGCGAAGGTTGAAGACCCCATGAACCGCAACCCTTCCAGCACAGAGAGACTAGAACAAGTCCACGCTAGGAGACGAAGAGGCCAAGAACTTTAAAAGGCAAGATTGATGTATGGGGTGAGCTCTCGGGTTCCTAGTACAAAATAACCAAGTGGTATCGTAAACCCAGTAGCAAAAATATCCTGGTCCACAGCAAATCAGCACATCCTGCGTGGACCAAGGCAGCGGTCGTCGGCAACATGTTTCGCACAGCTAGGGCGGTATCTACCGGCGAGAAAGAACGAGAGGAGTCGCTGACCTTAGCCCAGGAGATTGCTGCCAAAAATGGATATACCACCTCTGATTGTCGACGGAAACGTATCTCCAAAAACATTTCCTACTCCTCTCCAGATGATAAGATCCCTTTCGCCATTCCTTTTATTTCAGAGGGTGTTAGCAGGGCGATAAGAAAGTGTGTTAGGAGAGCCGAGCTGGAAAATCTGGTCAACGTGGTAGACATCCCCCCTACCAACCTTAAAAATCGCCTTGTTCGAAATCGGCTGTACGATCGGGTCTGTGTCACTCCTAATTGCTTAATCTGCCCCTCTGGTAAAGAAGGAGATTGCATGGTATGTGGAGTTGTTTACCTGATAAAATGCAATAGCTGTGGAGAGGAGTATATTGGAGAAACAGCCCGCCCATTTCACGTTAGAGTTAAGGAACACCTGGATGGCAAGGACAGAATGCGCACCACTACCGCGTTGGGCTGCCACAGGCAAAACGACCACAGCGGCGATGACTTTGAGGTCACATTCAAAATACTGGCGCGCGAGACCCACACGGCTGCCCGCAAAACGCTCGAGGGATTCTGGATCCAGACCAAGAGCCCTAGGCTGAACCGTAGGGGCGAATGCGTCCATATAACCCGAGAGCTCACCCCATACATCAATCTTGCCTTTTAAAGTTCTTGGCCTCTTCGTCTCCTAGCGTGGACTTGTCCTAGTCTCTCTGTGCTGGAAGGGTTGCGGTTCATGGGGTCTTCAACCTTCGCCAAATTCGTTCCTGCGTTTGATCTAGTAGTCTTGACGTATAGTTGGACTTTTTCAGACTCTGAAGAAGGCGATACACGCCGAAACGTCAGTCTGTTGAATAAATATCTGTGCCAATCTCGGACGTCGAGCTTCAACATTAAACCTACAATTGCTCTCCATCATGCCGAGATTCATCGAGAGTCGAACATGGCAATTACTTTGTGAGATGTTTCATTGATCGAGGGCAGACGCCTTCAAATTTGGTCGACATCGGGACCATTGACTACGGTCGAGTCGCCGTAGTCAGCTTACCGTCCCTGCGCGAGTCGTCGCTAATTGTATCCACAGGAACTGTCGCGCGCCCTTGGTCGAGCCGACATTGCGAACAAACGACACTCCCCCCTCAAATTCATGTCAGGCTTCTCTAAGAAGATGAAGACATCGACTCGGAGAACGATGGCCCTCGCAATTATAGGCCAACAACTATTCACAATATCTTCACGATTCTAACTGAAACACGTATATGCCAGCGCGTCCTCAGAGGACTGATCAACGCCGACCACATAACTTCATTTAGTCAAAGAACTCGTGTAGACCCAGAACCTCGGTGTGAAAGCCAGTTCTTCAAGCTATTTTATTATATTTCACAACAAATAACCATGAGATCAACTCTAGGTTCAATCTAGAGCCCTTTCATAGTTGTCCTGCCGGGACAACTAACACACGCACGTCTGCTACCACGGTGTCTGATACTGAATGGGTCGAGTTGCGCTGGCAGACGCTGGGGGGGGGTGAGCGCCGGTATAACAAAGGCCTTAAACTAAGCACTGTAAAACTATCTTGCAGCAAGGAGTCGAACTTCTAACCCATAGACAACAATCATCCCCGAATCCACTCAGCTATCTAGACACTCAGAGGCCTTTCTTGGCTTTCTTATGACGATCTATCCCCAGTCAGACACGCACCCGACCGCGCCGCAGTAAGATGTGCTGGTGCCCGCGAAAATTCAAACTGGAGAAGATTGTGGGGTCTAACAGCGTTCAGCAAGGATTATTAGATTTTGGGCACTATTCAACTTGACGGATACCAGAACTCGATTTTTTTCAGTCGTCGAAATTTGCTGAAACTTTGCACAGGGCGTAATTTAGGACGCTGATCACGAGTCTGCCGTCCGTTAGCACGTGGGTGGTCTAGGGCCACCCAAATTGCTACTTGGGTGGTCCAGTTAAGATCACCGATTCCGCTGAACTTTGCCTACGAGGGTTAGTTGGTGTCCTGAACACGATGGTGAAATCCGTTTCCCAAATGGGGGCCGAATACGGTAGTTATGGGTGAGTACCTACCAACCCAACCTCACCTAATACTACCGCATTCGGTCGCCATTTGGAAAACGGACATCACCATCGTGTTCAGGACACCAGAGAACCCTCACTGACAAAGTTTCAGCAAAATCGGTGATCCTGACTGGACCACCGAAGTAGTCGATATGGGTGGTCCGAGACTACCCAAGTGAAAAACGGACAGCAGGTTCGTGTTCTGGACCCCGAATGACACCCTTGGGCGAAGTTTCAGCGAATTTCGACGACTGAAAAAAATCGAGTACAGGTGTACGTTAGGTTGCATAGTGCAGATTTTGGTAACCACTAAGCAGTGAGCAGCAACCCCACAAAGCGATGGCAACTACGGAGCTTTGAAGCACAAACCCTAACCTCCGTTTTGAAATCATCGCTGGCACCGAGATCATCGAATCCTCTGACGTAGTCTACAGTTTGCTGGTCTTTAATTATTCCAATAGTCGGTATAACTCGGATATTGAGGCGAGTAACGAGAAAGGGCACCTGAACGGAGGAATATATTCCCACTTCATGTTTAAAAAAAACTTTAATCACCTTACCTTTTCCGCATTAACATGGATGAAACGCGTTCCTATATGTTTCGTTGCAAGAATCTTCAAGTGTTTGTCAATGATTTTTGAGCTGGAAGCAATTTTGGCTTTAAAATTTTGGACTTGGACTAACAATAAGAATTGAACACAGCTTGTGAATGTGAATAGGAGCAACAAACCGCATATTCCCATCAAGGTAAAATAGGCAAACGACATTCTTGCATCTCTTGGTAGCCTCGAAAAATTCTTTTTCATTTGAAACTTCACTGTATGTCCCATGACCGTTCGACAGAAGTTCCTTAATTGTCGTACTGCAGAGAACAGCTAAGTTTGCTCATCATGAGTTTGTTCGAAGACATGAACTAGTACCACGATATGAACTGAGATACAAAGACAGACAGAGAAAGACAAGTAACCCTCAATCTAAACTCTGAGAAAGATCTACTTTCACACTAACCGCTTTTGCCTTTTGCGCCTTTCTGATTGCCTCCATTCGACGCCGCCTTATCATGTCGAGCTCCTCGTCATCCAAATTATCAATCCTGCAGTTCGGAAGATTGAAGGTTTTTGGTAATTGAACATATCACCTCGGTCGCATTTACAATAGTTCTTTTACTGCTTCAATTGCGGAAAAATGCGCGTGATACCGCTTTTGTAAAATATAGCTACTAGGCAGACAAGTGATGAAGCTGGATTCAAAAGCACCAATCTCTGGTCAGGAATTAGAAAAAATCGGTGTGCTGGTCTCTTAGCGCAAAAAGTTGCCGCAACGTATTGCGCATAATCACCATAAGTGTCACCAAAAATAAGAAAGTAACAGGAAACGGTGCTTTTCAAAGTAATGTGAAGAAGGATACCAACGATCACTAGAGCACGGCGAGGAGAAGATTACTCGCTTTCCCACTCGCGAAGAGTTGAGCCCTCACATATTATTTGCCGACTTTGAGCAAAATATGTGCAGCATTACTCGGCCCAATAAGGCAGCACTTTGAAGAGATTCTGAATGTAGCAAACACAAACCTATTCATTTCGCTGTCGATCTGCTCCTCTAAAACTTGTGCAGCTCTTAAAAGCTGCGCTCCTAGTTGTTCAGATACGCTTGCTTCTACCATTTCTGAAAAGTATTTATGATCACCGGCTTAAATAGTGCACAATTAATTGCGATGGGCAGATTAGGACCTTTATTTTGACGTAGGTATGGACGGTGGAACAACTAGAACTAGTTGCACTCAAAAAATTACACTTAAAGAAAGAGAAAAAAGTATGACCGAAATAAATTTCAGAAGCGGCGAAGAATGAAGTGGGACGGTATGATAGGCTAACAATGTAAACTTCTTCATATTCACATCCGAGACGGTACTTCTTCCAGAGACTAACGGACGATACGGCAGTGAGTCCCTTCCCACCTAATTGATCGAATTCTCGTTCGATACTACCACAGTGATAGTGGTCTCAACTTGCTTGTTGTTTCTCAAAAATAGGCGACCCAAAATTGGTGCAAGTGCGAATGCTTCAGACCTCGATTTCGCCCTGAACATACGAAACTACAGCAGAAACATTAGCACAGTGCACAACACACAAACAACTACCCCCAACCTATACCAAAGCCGGCCTTGAGCGTTTCGGCCCCATCTCACAAGTGCACTTTTGTAGGACGCGGCTGGGACGAGTGGTTGTCATGCTTTCGAGAGCTTCCACGTCTCAGCCGCGTCCTGTAGGTGCTATTGCGTAACAAGCGCGTTTTTGCAGACAACATCGTTCTTAGTCGTGAACAAATAGCTCGCTACTCATCTCGAATACTCTCGACTTTCTTTTCGTGCTTACGAAGGTGCGTACCACAGCTGTATTTTTCTTGTTGCCCAAATGCGCCGTAAAAGTGGTGGAGGGGGGGGGGTTGGTGAGGAGCTGATCGCAAATCTGAGTAGTTTTCCGAATTTCAGACTTAGAAAGTGGGCGATCACGCACGTGGCACCTGCGTTGTCCAGTCATAATCACCGATCTCGCTTAGACTTCGCCCACATGGGGGCTATTTGCATCTGTCTGTAGGATATGCAGGTGCGTCGTAAAACATCGTGGGCCGGCGATAGCTGGAACTCGTGTATCTGACTCGCGCCTATGCCTCCCGATCAGGACGAGACCTATACCCTGCAACCGCGCCGCTGCGCACGCTCCGCAGCCGCGAGTTCTGGCTGCTTGCCAACGGCTGTCCGATCGATTGCCAGCTGATTCGTCTTTTCTTGATGGCACTTCATCACCGTCATTTTTTTCACTCCTGCTCTGCTCGTGACTCGTTTTCTCTTTGTAGGCTCTCTATTGCGCTACTAGTGCTGTTGTTATTGTTTGTGTGTTGTCCTTGTTACGTTGTGATATTTCTGTGAAACGCTGATATATCTTTGCTAGTCGTTGTTTCCTTTTCTTCATTTTGCTATTTTCAGATAAGATCGTTGTCGTCGCAGCCTTCCCTCCATTGCTACTATTATGTCTATTCGATAAGGCCACACTTTATTCATTTCTACTGGATGTTGTGAATTATTCCATCTACTTTGCTGAACTGCCATACTCTTACAGCTGAGTCTGGATCATTCGGGAAGGTGAGCTCAATGATATGTCGTTCCGTTTTTCTCAACTAGCAGCGCACTTTTCTCGCCAGACAGCGAACTTTTCAGCAGGTGTTGGAGGACTTGTGGCGGAACGTTTGTGATTCTGACCGATTTCCTCCGTTCACTTGCTCGTTTCGCTGTTGGCTACTTACCTGATCAATTTCATCGAACAGTACAATGATCACGACAACTTACTTTCTTCGTTTGATTCGCCTTATATCATGTTGGGTAACGTATTTCGGCGTGTAATATAGACAGTGCTATAAGACTCACACACTTTTTGACGTGAATACGAATGTATGAATGAATGACGTGAATACGAATGTAATTGTCAACGTCCGGGCCGAGTCCTTTAAAAATTGCGGCCGCCTTTGATAAGCGTCCCACCCCAGCTACCGCAGACACTCGTTGGGTTGCAGCGGCCCTCCATAAGCGTTGTTGCAACCCAGCCGCTAGACTTAAGCGGCTCGGCCGCCCGTCACAAGTGTACTTTTATGGTGGGCGGCTGAAAGGGAAGGTTGTCTGACATTCGAGAACTTCGACGGCTCAGCCGCGCCCTGTAAGTACTATTGCGTAACAAGCGCGCTTTTGCAGACAGCATCGCTCTTAGTCGTCAACAAATAGTTCCACCTCGGTGGCAAGCCTTGATTCCTCTTATTTTCGTCTCTCCTTTCTTTCTGTAGTAGTTTTCTCCGGTACTATTGTACTTTTGGGGCCCCACTTTTTTTCGTTTAAAATAGGTCTATTGAGGGTAATCGGCCATGAGAAGAACGATTCTGATACTCGTTAAGTGCGGAAATGCCGTATAAGCCCGTTATCTTAGGTTTTAGGGGCGAGGAAACCTGCGAAATAGCACGCGGCGGCGGGAGACGCAGACAGTGCACTCTCTTCCCCTGCACATTTCGAAGTGCTTCCAATGTTGAGTCCGCGTTCAGCTCGCTCCTACTGGCCGGAGAGTGTCCAGTGGAGGCTTGGACAACACCACCAAGGGTTATATCGGCGCGGTTGCAGTAGAATTCGTCCCCATTCCCCACGAATCCCAGACAGTACCATGGTAGTACTGGCTGGGTGTTGGCCGAGCCTTGGTGGTGTTGTCCGAGCCTCCCATGGAAACTCTCCGACCAGTCGGAGCGAGCTGAATGCGGACTCAGCATTGGAAGCACTTCGAAATGTGCAGGGGAAGGGAGTGCACTGTCTGCGTCTCCCGCCGTTGCGTGCTATTTCGCAGGTTTCCTCGCCTCTAAAACCTGAGATAATGGGCTTATAAGGCATTTCCGCACTTAACGAGTATCAGAATCGTTCTTGCCATGGCCGATTACCCCCAATAGCCCTATTTTAAACGAAAAAAAGTGGGGCCCCAAAAGTACAATAGTACCGTTTTCTCCATCAAAGAATTTCTTTGAGTTGCTTAAAAATCTGCATTACAAAGAAAAGCTTTTCTTGATTTCTATCCCATTATGGACTTGTGGATTTCCCTTATAGGTGCTGCAGATGCTCAGTCCAATGCACCCTCATGTCCGCTGGGTATTTCGAAGCCAGTTGCAAACCTTTCCCCGTAGGGGAGAAGTAGAAGTACGAGAAAGTACCAAAGACTCACTCTATTACCCATGGGAGATAAAGGAATGCAAATCTTCAAGTTCCTGGTAAGTTCCTGCATTGTTGATATTGTCACGGTATCGGTCACGGTATCGTGGCCACCACAGAAGACCACGCCCCTCTCCGACCTCTGGTTGGAGTAGTCTTCCTTACTGTACACTTAATAATTGGTTGTGTGTTTATACTTGTATGCTTGTAAGATAAATTATTATAAAACTCTTACTCCTGTCGGGACTAGCATGACATGGAGGTCCCAGGGAGATCTTTCTTTTGGATTTTTACCTTACTTTTCTGAAAAAAGCTTACACTAAGGAAGATTCCGTTTTGGCTGGCCACCAGAACGTACTGAGATCTCGAGATCTGCACTTTTGCATACGCACCGTTATTATATATGCATGTAAGCACAATTGAGCACTATTGCCTCTCTCATACACCTTTTCTAGTCGTTTTCATTGATGGCGCATGAATGAGGCAGAGCACATGGTTGTCGCTACGTTTTTCTTTAAATTCATTTCCGTTCTTAAATCGATCTTTAAACATTTGTTCACCCCCAAGTCTTTACGCTGACTTCTGCAAACAGACAAGTACACAAATTATCGAAAAAAAAAATATTGCGCTCGCGTAATTTTTTCTACGATACTTGATAGCTTTATTATTTGCTTGCGGAAAATGCGATAATTGCTGTTCGCCAGTGCGATAAAGTGCAATATTCGCCTTTTTCGGTCCAGATTTTTTTATGTTGATCTATTCTTGTGCGGAAAACTCGTTTTTTACTAGAGTTTCGAATGCAGGAACTCGTATGTGAACTACGTGTTTTTCGGTCGCTCTTTTTTTGCGCTGCTCGATGCTCTTATTCTTGTGCGGAAAACTCGTTTTTTACAAGAACTTGCTGAAGCAAGGTCTCATATGTAAATTACGTGTTTTTCGGTCTCCTTTTTTTGCGCTGCGCTAAACGTCATTGCTTCTATCACTTATACTTCGCCGCCCTAACTCTCCTACTTATTATTTACACTACTTTTCTCGCTTACTTCCTTCATGAATTTCTTTAAATTATTCATATCAATAGTTCAAAATACTTTTTTCACGCTTTCACATTACTGCTCTGCCATTCATGCCATCGCTAGCATGTACATAATGTATATAGGGTACCCTGGGAAAAAAAGAGAAAAATACAAAAAAAAATATATATTTAGCGCTGGAAAAAAAATGTGTTATGTCAATTCATTTTTTTCAATGCTTTGAGTTGAATTTTCGTCGACATAATGGTTACGGTATCTACTTGTCGCTATCACAAAAGAATCTAGCGTCATCATAGCGTGACCCAATAACCAATTCACGCCGTACCGAAAACCACTTGAGTGTTTTCGATAGCCAGAGTCGCTTCTGGGATTAGTATGTGCAACGAAAGTGCCCCTTGAAGACCCAAGCCGCTCTTAAGGTCACCAGCACCGGACCAATGCAGAAAAAAAGGGGCGGATACTTGCCCAGGACAAAAAAATAATCTCATTACGTCCTCGCGACCGTTGCTGAACAGGTGCTCCTACAGTTCTTCTTCAGCTCTCTTTCTCCTTGCTCTCACTGTTGCTCATCTACTCAGCTCTATCCGTCGATCGCATTACCCTTCTAATAGCGATACATTTTGCTTCGAGCATAGATCTTTCGAGCTTCCAAACATAACTAGTAACGTCCAACTAGCTCCTACTAATTCCCCTGCGGACTCACGCACAAGTCGCATCTTGAGAAGAGATCAGGTGAAATTCACCTCGGATCTAATTAACGAATCGCGTACTGTTCTAGAAAACCTTGTGTTGAACATGGCCACCACTAATAACGGACAACAAGTCGGGGCCTCTGTTGCAAATCCCCATGGTCAATTCGATGTTCGGGTAAACATCGCGGACTTATTTCTTCCTGCCTTGCAAAGTTGGCCGGTATACAACGGTAGTAATATGCCTGTTGTAAGATTCGTAAGGGAGCTTAACGAAAAAGCCAATGCAGCCGGGTATGATGAGGAAAAGTTGACAAGATTAATACCGCTGCAGCTTAGTGGAGCCGCCAAAATTAAGTATGATAATTACGATAACGCAGTGAAAACGGATTATAAAAAAGTGGTGGACCAGCTTAAAAAGGATTTTCGCAGCCCTAATTACGTGGAAATGGCAAAATCTAAAATTTATCACGTTAAGCAAGATTTTGACGAGGACATTGTAGTCTTTGGCCAAAGGGTTAAAGATTTGGTTGCAGATGCCTACGCAGAATGTAGCCCTTTAACTATTGAGGAAATAACGTGTGAAACTTTCGTAAGGGGTTTAACAACGGATCTTAGAATTGCGGTAATGAAAAATAGAACATCTGCGCATTCTTTTGGTGATCTCCAGCAGCTCGCGGAAAGGGAAGGCCACATGCTGGAGATAGTGAAACGTGAGCGTGGGACTGTTGATAATGCCCTTATAAATGCTATCACGGAAGCAGTGAAAAACGCTCACATAAGCGAACGAAATTCTCCAGACTTCTACAGTTCCCAATATAGAAGCCGCTCTCGTTCAGCAAGCAACCGTACTCGCTCGCCAAATCACAGTTTTAATCAATCGCGAAATTTTGCTGGAAGCCCTAACAGAAATCGTTCTGTTCGAGGGTATAACGGTCGTAATTTTCAACGATATAACAATGATCGCGGTCATAATTATAACGGGGGCACGAATGCCTATCGCAGCGATAATAGAAATCATGGCCGGGAGACTAATTTTCGAAATAACGGATACAACCAAGGTAATAGACCAACTCAGTCCCAACCTAGGGCAAGAGGAAGGCAAATAACATTCGACGATAGGGTCACATTCGAAGATAGATCTCGTTCACCATCGCGTACTCGTTGGCAAAACCGTCGTAGTTCAGCAGCGTCTGTATTTAATTCTGTACCCTCACTTTTTATCGCGGTGACGCTATTATCATTAATTGACTCTACGGCCGCACAAAAATTGGAGTTCAAACTTTGCGGAAATGGACAAGCGGGGCTCCCGATTGCCATCCCGAAGCCTCTTAATTGCTCGTTTCCGACCGAAAATGCTCCGGTAATTCTAACGACGGGGGACGTATATGTTGAGAATATGGAACCTACAAAATTTGAGGGCGTTCATTGTTTTAACAAGTCGCGAACGGTCTGCACAAGCTCCTTTTTTCATCTTACGTTAAAAATAGATGCAGATGAGGTCACAACTCTACCGATTTCTTCGAAATTATGTAAAACCATTTCAAAAACAAGGCAGTATAACGGCAAATTTTTGCGAAAACTTCACAGCGCACTTTTTGACACTGGAAACAGTCAACATTTTTCGTATCCATTCCTAGGTAGGCGTTGTGCAACCTCTTACAACATTTTCGTTGAATACGGGGAAATTTTGACGACGGATGGGAGCCACATGATATCCAACTTGGCTGACTTAAGCACTTGTAAAATAGCGGAAACTGAATGTTCAAAAGAAAGTGGCATAGTAGTGTGGGACCCAATCCCAACCAACAATAGATTTTGCAAATTTGTCAAGTCGTCCAGTTCATTAATGTACGTTTCGTCACATAATGTACTGAGTGAAAAGCTACAAGCTGTGTTTTACTATAGTAACGACACGATAACGGCTAAGCAAAAGGAAAATTGGTGCCTCCCATTAAATAGCGAGAAAATGCTAAATGGGGTATTCTTAGATTTCCCCAAATTTTCGAATTCTTACGGAAATATCCGGGAAATCCTTGAAAAGCGGCCAGATATTGTTCAAAAAGCAAATAGCGTCCAAATCCTCCAATCATCGAAGGTAAAATTAGCAGAACCGCGACTCCGGCGATCCGTAAAAGCATTACTGAACAGGAACCATAATACGTCAGACATGATGCTAGTAGTTAATGGAAAAACTTCTCCAGAAGCGAGGGAAGTTGCTAAAAATCAATTTATGAGCATGTTTTCGGTCTCACAAGGTCTTGACTCACTTCATCACGAAGAAAGGCAAGACCAAAAGCACAACGAGCTCAATGTGAAAGCACAGTTTTTGTCGTTTCGGGTACAAGAGCAAATAGATAACGATTTTCGAATGCTGTGGTCAAAAATTTGTCACACTAATAACGTTCAAACAAGAATGCTATCCTATATAGCTGAAAATAGTCCCTCCACGGTGGCCAGAATATTGTTAAATGACGATAGCGTGAGTGCAGTTGTTGCCGGAGATGTTCTCATTGTTAATCGATGCAAAACGTTGTATGCAGAGGAGATAATTCTTTCGAACAAAGTCAAGGGAAAATGTTTTGTGAATACACCGGTTAGAGTGGGTAAAGAGATTTTTTTCCTCAAACCCGGAGCTCAAAGAGAGCTTATGGTCCGCAGCCGTGAAATTGACTGTGCTATCTCACCCAGCAGTATTGTTCATCATGAGGGAAAATGGTTAACTACGAGGGGAGAAGTTCACGTTTACGAAATTCCCATATTAGCCCCGCATAATGGACATAAGGAGTTGGTTTTCAACAGCCCTCCGATTTTTCACTCCGAATTGTCGCGGTTAAATAAAGTCGTCGATACACTAGCAACGAGTTCACAAGTATCACGTTATGATGCCGTTACGACTTCTCAACTACAGTCGAGCCACTTGAGCGATAAAATTGACGAATTCTCCGAAGAAAGTTGGCAATTTGCAATTAGCGTGGAGCAGAATGCAAAAGAACTTCTTATGAATGGAGAAGAATTTTTGCTAGAACTCATTCCGACAGAGTTCTTCGTTGTCGTGGGATTAATAGTACTCATTATCGCGTTGGTAATAACGTTTTATATCTGTTATTACTGCTCCATTTGGCATTTCGTTTGCGGGGGTTTAAAAGGTCAGAAAAAGAAAAAGCAGTCTTCTATGCCAGAGATAATTCAGCCGGAAGATGTAGAACTAGTAACCACGGAGATTGCTGTAACGCGATTGCCTACTAGTGTTACAACAACGAAATTCATATCCTACATTCCAATTGTGATGGCGATAATAGGTTCGGCCGAGGCTATTTTGAATGTTCCATGCATCCTGCACTGATTTATCGCGAGCCCGAGTCTTAGAAAAAAAATAGCTTTCCCTGTGAGTCGCTGCGTCGATCCCCCGATTACGTGTTAAAAATTAGCTTTCCAGAGTTACAAAAAAATTCGTTTCTTTCGTGTTTTAGTTTAATAACGATAACGATTGCGTGATATTGTGTATTGATGAAACTAATGATCTTATAGAACAAAAGATGCCTTGTGATCTCATCAAAACCCCCGGACATTCTGATATAGAATTCGACAGCGACTACAAACCGGAGAAGTCGTATTTTGAGGTAAAAAAAAATATAGAGTAAATCACAAAATAACGATATAATTTATGATTTGAAGGGACATAGCCATATGACGATAACGATTACATAACGTAGGGAGGAAAACAAGATAACGTAAGCTAAAAGGAATGTAGAAAATGAAAGTAATAACGATAACGAAGTAGATAACGAAATAACTATATGGATAGCGAAGTAATAATAACGAAATAACGATAACGAAATAACGATAACGGGATTCTAATCTTTGTTCAGGAGCTAGCTGAAGAAACTAGTGCTCGTACTGGTCTTCTAGAGGAAGAGATTCGAGAGCTCCGGCAGACAGTTCTTGACTGTCAGGAGCAGATGAGACAAATGGAGGCGAAGCTCAACAGCGGGACTATGGCCACAAAAGAAAACGAACCGAATGATGCGATGGCCTCGACCCCGAATGATGCGATGGCGCCGGCCCTAAATGATGCGTTGGCGTTTCCTGAGGCGGTGTTAACTAACACTACAAGCAGAGCCGTTAATGTGGCTTCGAGCGACTATGCCGGACGTGTGATGCGAGCAGCGCCCCGACGGCAAACAGAGTGGCGACCGTTCAGCATTATCAGGTTGTGTCACTTCTGTGACCAACCAGGGTACTCTGACAGTTGCCGAAATGTTCCTTGCGTTCCTGAACGGGTGCAAATCGTACAGAGGAAGAAACACTGTCCAAAGTGTTTGAAACCCCACTTAGGAGTATGTAGAAAGATTACGCCGTGTGTGTACTGCGGGCAAGGGTCGCATCATCGCTCCCTGTGTTCGTCGGCCACCGCCTATGAACTTCGGTCTACCAAAGGCCATCATTGTTAGCTTCCGCTAGAGCACTTCGTTTGTCTGTTGAATTGATGTATTTTTTTGTTTTTGTCGAGGCCGACAAACTTGAGAGGAGTGGCATGTCACGGTATCGGTCACGGTATCGTGGCCACCACAGAAGACCACGCCCCTCTCCGACCTCTGGTTGGAGTAGTCTTCCTTACTGTACACTTAATAATTGGTTGTGTGTTTATACTTGTATGCTTGTAAGATAAATTATTATAAAACTCTTACTCCTGTCGGGACTAGCATGACAATATTCCTATAGTTACGATAAGCAGTGTCACACGACTATAATTGCAGGGCGACTCATATCGGCCACCGTCAGCATAGGCGTAATTGGTGCGCGTATTGTCACTGGAGCGCACATTCCGCGCCCCACTCAATTACCGCGATAATACTGCACGCTAAACGTATTCCATTGGCGACGAAATAGTGTGCACAGAGAGGAGTGATCGAGACCGCGTGGCTTCGCCACGCGGTCAGGCTAGGGAAGGAGTTCCGGGGTGGGTGAGTCATCCTAAGCATTGCAAAACTATTGACTGCGATAGGATCCGAACCCTGATCTATCCTACGATAACGGACATCACTGCCACTTACCTATCTCCACCGCCTGGGAAACTCTCGGATCCCTTATGACGGGCCGCTCCCAGTCCGTTGCCGGTCAGGCAGTTAATGGGGAGTGATTGCACCAATTGCGCCTAACATGACGCGCAGTGGCACCAATTGCGCCTAACATGACGCGCGGTGGCTGATATGAGTCGACCTCCAATTATATTCCTCTAGCAGTGTCGCCTATTTCTTTTCAGTAAAATAAATGTGAAATGAGCAAAGCATGAACTGTCTGAGAAACGCAACTACAAGTCGATTTTTGGAGGAACTTACTCACAGCACACTATGGAAGGTGTGCTTACCCTTCACATCTATTGCAGATCAGACCACCAAAGTCTGCTAAAGACAAGGCGGAAGCACGTTCGTTGAATTTGGCATTTGATGAAGACGATCTCTCAAGCTGGTTTCTCTCTATGCAGAGAGTTATATCCTTTGTCTCCAAAGGTTCCGGGTTTCCCTTTCGCATTCAGTTTACCTGTTAGTCATTCGCCTTATTATGAACTATCATTGGGTTGCACACAGCATGATGATTATTCTGGCCGAACTCCTAACGACGCGGACTCGTCTTGTATTGGTAGTACAGATTCAGGTTTGTTCTTCTTGCATCTTTCTACAGAAAATACAATATTTTGAGCTTTTTTAGGTCGAGTCTCTTCTTTGGAGAGGCCAGCGAGCAGTGGTATGTGAGCCATTGAGCATACTTTGTGGATCGCCTTCAACCTTGCCGAGCAGAAAACATTCTGGGGCTACTCTAGTTAGATTTATCATAGAGTTTCACAGGTTGGCGGTTAGTTTCCTTATTTCTTTCTTTTCTCCGATATAACTCGGACTAAACTGTCAGTATGTAAGTGTTCAAAGCTTACTATAATGGATGTATCCTGTAACGTTCAAGTTGTGAGGAAACCTATCAATTATTCAGATGATGTTCACAACGTATAATTCGTCGAGGGATCTCTTGGTTGTATGTTATGTAGGCCGCATGTTATCTTTGGACTATTCCGGAGATCTATACATGAGGTAGGAAAGTTTGATTTCACTTAATTTGGTCGCCTTTTTTATGCATATCTATACACTATATTTATTACAAATATAATTCGGAATTGAGTTTTAAAAACAGAGAATCTACTCCCCTAGTGCGAAGCATATGAATAGGGCGTCACTTCAATTCACGTCAATTTTCTATGACTCATTTCACGGCTGGCTAAAGATCACTTCAGAGTGGAGCACCTCACCAGTGACCGGTCCTTATTTAGTTATTTAGTTCACCGGTCCTTATTTAGTTTTATTTCAGACTCGTGCTTTAATATGTTCGGGTATTTAATATCGATGTCGAAGATGTGGACTGTGTAGTTAATTATGAATTGCCCAAAATTGATAGACTATTAGTCCACTGTGCTGGTCGAACAGGACGAGCTGGTAACACCGGAGAAGTTCTAAGTCTTGGTAGTGGAGAAGCGGTATGTTATTTTTTATTAATTACCCAAGTTTAATTTTTTCAATGTAAAAAAATCCTTAAAGTGGTATCCTGATTTTATGTGCAGTACGTATTTTAGAGAAAAACCTTCGTGAAGAATGTGCTTCAGAAAATGGACTTTGGATCGACGCAGGCGAGGAAACTATGGATTCAGCTACGCTCGAACCTCATTTACATAAGAATAAAAGGGCCCTCAAGCATTTGAAGAAATCGTTGGAGGCGACTAAGAGCGGCACTAACTAAAGGTAGTTTAATTCCTTTTAGGCATTCCTCGGTTGTGATTACTCTCGTGTTCTCTTGCTCCGTTGTAATCACTTACATTGTGTCTTTTTTCGTCTTTCTATACCATTATCTGTTGTTCTCCAGCTATCTGTTGTTTCTGCTTTTTATTAGGGTGCCATTGCTCATTGCTTTACTGTTATCCCTTATTTATACTTTTCCAGTTTTCTATTGTTTTGGAGTTCGTTTTTCATGTTGACCTCTAAGGCAGATCTCCTCTAGTAACACCACCCAGCACTGTTGAAGACTACTATTGATTTTTATCGAAGATCTCCTTTTGTAATCCTACCAAATATTTATAATCCTACCAAGTATTTCTAATTCTACCGTATATTTGTGATCCTACCATGTGTTTGTAATCTTCCCATATATTTTGTAATCCTACCATATATTGTCGAAGATCTAAATAAATAGTATAAATAGTATATTGTACGGAATTCTTTGCTGCGAACGTTCGGGAGACGCTTACGGGACGCGAGTGAGACGCGAGTGTGCGCTCGTGATTACCCACAGCCGGGCCGAGGCCTTTGAAAGTTACGGCCGCCTCTCACAATCGGCCCAGCCCCATATGGTAGGGATACGGGCCGATTGTGGGTGGCGGCTGCACGTCAACGAGTGTCTGAGTGCATAGCTTCCTGGGGCCGTATGCTCGTCTCTCCCCGCGACGAGTGGGGGAGTCCCCGCCGGTGCCCTCCACCCGAGAAAGTACGCAAACGTAGGAGGAGGAGGCGGCGCGCGGGGAGCCCCTCCCCATCCCCAGCTATCTCGGGTGAGACGAGCATACGGCCCCTGGCCGCTCCAATGAGCGTCCCGGACGACATCAACTTCCGTCTCGGGAACCAACAACCTTAGCAGACGCTTATGGAACGCGGCTGCAAACAAACGCGTGTCTGAGTGCATGCATAGCCATGGCTTTACTGACGTAGGGCCTACATCGCCTGCGGTTTACTTATTCAATTTCAATCGAGGTAATTTCGTAGCATAAGGTGTCGTGGTATGTCCGCTTGTAGAGAAACGATTTTAAGGGCTCATGTAATGTCTTTATACAATCGATTATAGTTAAAGTTCCTAGCTTCTTTCCAGCCTCAGCCTCGTGGAGGTGTATGATTGCTGAGGCTCGTTGGGTAGACGACGATACCGCCTCACTCATCTCATCCGACATCACCTATTATGTAGTATTGGTCCCGTGTCTGATCCCGGTGCTAATCACATTCCATTTCTTAACTTGGCTAGGTTGGTTTCTTCTGATTTTTGTTCATTTTATCCGTGTAATGGCTGAGAAAGGACTTTTCAACTTATGGCGCTCTACTTGTCGCTGAAAAATTTTCCCACCCATCTTGATCAGAATTCATCATTGGAAGTTAATTGAGGTGCTGAACACGAATCTCGCGCATGCTTTTCGAATTCCGACCTGAGACCGATTTGGAGCCGTATGCTCTCCGCGTGGGAGGATGACCCTTACGAGGCCTCCCTATAGGAGCCCGCTTGTCCACTGCCGATTCGGACAACACAATGAAAGTTTAAAAGAAAAAGTAGGAACTGGTGCGGTTTCTGAGTGCTTTGTGTGTGAGCGTGAGTAACGAATTTATACACTATATTTTTCGGCGCTTGATAGGAATTCCGCCTCCACGAGCTTGCCTAGTGTCAAGCAGATTGTTCGATGAAGTCTGTTTAAGATATTATTTGCGTTCGAGCTGTGACTAGAGTGCGACTAAAGTATTTGAAGCTGTTGGGGTAATTATTCAATCTTCCGTTTTTCTCCATTCTAGGAACGTTATTAACAAGCACAAACTTTTGTCTTCATAAACAAAAAAGTACTCTTTTGTCTCGGTCAGAGAGATTCTTGTTGTATATCACAAAGGAAAAACAGTATATATAATTCGCATGAGCTCAACAAGCCTGCGGATGACACTCGCGATCTCATGATAAGCATACCATACGTTCTGCATAATTAGCAGGGCCACGTGGTCCACTCCAAGACTGAAGTCAGAAAAGTTTCCCAATTCGGCAAACCTACATCGGAATCGCAGTCAGCTTATGACATAATGACACAGTTACGTACCAAAGCTTGAGCCAAATCTGATATTTTGACCTAGTTATTCTAGTCGACAATATATAAATGGTTCTTGGCCAAATTTGGGAAACGGACATCAGATTCGTGATCAGTGCCCCAAATAGCCATCAGACGACGTTTTATAGAAACATTTTTTGAACTAGCTCGTTCCACGGAGTGAGAACTTCTTAAATAGTGTCGGAGTTATAGCGAAATCATTGATTCTGAGCGTGCTATCCTAGCTCTCGTTATCAGCGATATAGGTGAACTTCGGCCGAATTTCTGAAAGGCAGATATCCGATTCATGATCAGTGTTCCTGCACAGTTGAAGTTTTAATGCTTTTTTGACCGAGGTCTGGTCCCTGGAGACGAAACTTCTAACTTATGCCAAAATAATCCCTCTAGACATAGTCTGAGCCAAATTGCGTGATCTAGGTTAGACTGCAATATTGGTGGTCTTCGACAGAAATTCGGAGGGAAAAACTCTTTGACCCCTGGTGTGCTGTGAGTATGGCCGCTGAGAGTAACTGTGCAAACTAATCCCAGTGAAACATGAGCTTGCACCCATAGTTCGAGATACTGTCGTAATATCTCCCCCTAAGGTCGTTATCGGTATGTGCATTATATAGAAATGGTAAAATCATTCGTCATCGTTGCCTTGCCCTTACCGTTCGATTTGGGTTTCGCCATTTTCTCTCTTGTTCAGGTCACGAGTTCTTTGTCAACAATTAAAATGGCAAACGTTGACGCCATCCCTGGTTATCTGGAAGCAACATTTCCTACTCTTCCATCGGAAATAAAGGATTATGTCTCTTGTACGTGTTTGCGCCTCAGGCTACATTTACGATGGAGAGTCTTCGAGTTTTTTGGTTGTTTTTAGCAGTTCTTAGAGAGAACGTTGATGAATTACTCACACTGGAAGACGTTGTAGAGGCCGTTGGCGACCACATTCAGGTGAGGCAGATCATGGTAGCTTCAGAGTTGTTCATTTTTCTCTGAACTCCTTTTTTGTACATCACTAGCCGTTCTTGGATGCTTAGTTGATGATAGAAAAGTTTTTCTTTCGAGATGTCTCTGGCATATTGTTTTAAACGAAAATTCTCGCGCATGAATGTATTAAAACTAAGAGTCCGCTTGATTCTGTTGAATTACTATTCGAGTTGTCTTTCAGAGTCACGTTCAGGAGTTGTGCGAAGATGGCGTTAACCGAACATGTTTGCAGCTACTGCAATTCCTGCATGGAGAGTAAGTGCCCTGTCAACGCATCGAAGGAACGGTTTGGCTTAGGGGCGCGGTCCCTTCCATATCGCTCCGCAAAGTTGTTAGCCGTCACTTATATGTATCTTATATGTATTGTTTTATGTTGAACGTCAATAGATTCAATTGATCTTCTACCAATGACAGGCAGTTCAGCATTAGTGTTAATGGGTTGAAACGATATGCCTTTGAAGACGTAGAGTTGATAGAAACGTCGGTGTAACTTCAAAAAGTAAAGGAAGAGCAAAAGAATTTGGTAGTTTGTGCGATGCAGATGTTCTCTGCTAAAAACACTATGCGGAACAAGCAATTTCTCTGTAACAAAAATCGAGTGGACTCCTCATAGACTGCTATTGAAATGAATGTGCTGTGTGGGAGAAGGAAATGAAATCGAGTCCTTTGTCTGTCGAAGAAAGAATCATTTCTACGGTGAGAGGAAAACGGACTTGCAGGCAAGACCTTCATTAATTAAAATGCCACCCTCTGACCATTCATTACGAAAAATTCGAGTCATCTGGAAAGGATTTCGAGACGAAACGGTGATACTTTGTTCAAAGTATCTCTGGACATAAATTTCTCTCTGGAACACGCTACTGAAAATTTGTCTTCAGTGAGTGGTTTCTCATAGAGTTTTTGCCGGTAAAGAGACATCTATTATGTTTCGTTCAAAATCATGCGCTCTCAAGGAATGTTCAACATTTTTCGATTTACACTTTAGCGCTGATCTATTTTTTCTGAAGTGCTGTCTCATTGGCTTAAAATCAATTTTCTCAATCGATTGTTGTAGCGCTAGACTGTACATGGCCCTTGTCATACGTTAGAAGAAGGTCTTATGATAAGCTCTCAAAAGTAACCCAAAGGAAAAGAGATAATCCAGCTGATAGAAGGCGTATTCATGTGTGAAACAGAGGACGGCCGTACCAGATATTATCTTTAGAGCTTCCTTTTTTTTCAGGGCTGTGCCCAAAGCTGAACAGCGCGGTGCAACAACAAAAAAGCTGGATCAGGCTGTAGACATGGCTGCAGATACCCAGAACTTCTTGGAAACAGAGAGCATATGGAAGATGCAGGCCAGAGACATGCCTACGGTAAGATTCGTCAATATTTTTCCGTATGCGTACGTAGCTCGCATCCCCGCTGCGCTTTTAAAGCTAAGTAGGTATGTGTACTACAAAACGTTGCTATTGGATCATATAAACCTATGATCAACATATTCTGAGGCAACATTCTTAGGTGTTTTCGACTTGTCGAAGTTTTTAAAAACGTTTAGAAGCAAGCAGTTCTATCAGTGAACTGACAATGAGGAAGGTTTCTGTCATGTTGGTTACTAAAAGTATTTTGTGTCATTTACAAATTTCCGCGTTCCAGGTCAATTTACCAGGTGGCAAATAAGCTTCTGTCGCGACATCTAAGATATCGAGCTCAGACTGAGCCGATTGCATTTAAAAATCTTAAAGTTCATAAGCCAAATCATGTAGTATATAATACTACGTGGAAATCCTCAAGTCATTGCTATGACGCGAACCTATAGTCCCCCATATGTTGGAGATACTATAGCGTTCGACGAGGGTCTTGAACTCTAGGGGATGATATGGGAAATGGAGAGGTTGGGAGAAGCTTTCTCACTTGCCTCACAACGTCGACAGTAACTGCGTGAGGTCGCGGCAGCAACCTGTCTATTTGCCATCCAGTAGTTTTCTGGCAAAACGAATGGTCTTCTAGGTTTGCCTTTAGTGACTAGAGGTGACCAATTCAATTTCCTTGAAAATGGTTGTCTTGTTCTCCGATCTTCTCATAAAGTTTAAAAAGCACGATTTTTGGAATGATATTCAAAATGGACTATACAACAAAATGTGATTTGAAGTCTTCTTAGTCTGTCGACAAGAAAAAACTCGGGAAAGCGGAAAACCGTGCTGCGCAGAAGGCTGAGCTACGCGAAGCAGAGCCGGTAGTTCGGAAGAAGAAGCCGGAGAGTTCAGCAACGGCGTCTCAGGTATCTTTCATCAGCTGCCATGAAATTCAGAGTCACCGCACGAAAAATGCCTTGGAAACGGTTTCAACCCTTAGTGATCACTCCTTGTCGAATATACTGTCTTTTCTTATTTAAAGATTACCATGAATCATTAATTGAGGCACCAGTAAAAGATCTTGGAGTTCGTGGGCTGAATCAAAAGGACGTCAAATTGGAGAGCGTGGACATTTCCATTGGAACAAAGTCGGTTATTATTGTGCTAAAGTCACAATTACATTTGGATTGCAGAAAACGAAAGCCTGACCGTATTGTGAGCTCTTGAATTTCATAAGTAGTGAATTGTATTTGAGGCAATTACTGTCATGTGCTGATTTAACTATGGCCTACGGTAGACGTTATGGTCTGGTCGGTCGCAACGGGATTGGGAAAACAACGCTGTTGAAGATGATCTCAAGGTTCATTGTTTCTTTCCCTTTCAAGCGTGCATTAGAAGTAGGTTGATATAATGTATCTGTTCCAGCGGTCAATTGCGGATACCATCTGGTATCAGCCTATTAGCTGTTGAACAGGAAGTTGAGGGAGACGACACCAGAGTCGTCGATGCTGTTCTTGCTTCTGATTGTCGGCGTCAGACCATGATTGAGAGGGAGCATGTATTACAAGCAAGACTGAACAGGTACAGTTTTTGTTATTTTCATGGATCCTATTTTAATTTATCAAGCGCGTGAACTCTGCGTGTAAAATTATTTGAATAATGCACACGAACACTTCAGAAGCCAACAACGCAATAAGCTAGTACAGTAAACCAAAGTCAAGGTAAAAGGTAGAGGTAAAGGCGCCGGCGTTGATTAGTCCCCTGATTGTGAGGGCGCGCCACCGCATTTGTGTTCAATTCAAGTCGTAGACATAGTGAATGCGTATTTGGCCTATAAAATGACCTGCGGGGGCCGGCTGCTATATCAGGTTAGTGTGCTCACCTCCCAGACAAATCTGGTACCAATTTACCCGACCCCAGAGGGATCGAAGACTTGGTTAGCCCGGGCCGGGATCGATCTCTCGATCGTGTGGGTGTCAGTAGCGCCTCTTACCACTGCGCCACGCGGGCCTTCATCTCATAAGCGTAACTCAAAAATATTGGTCGTTGTACACCAACCTGTGGTTCGTCGCTTCATGCGTTTCTAACACTTGACGACTAGTCACTATTTTCAACCTGTTATGTCTTATTTTTTGATAATTTCCAATCGGTAGTAGTGTTGTAGTATGAATAGTAGTGTAACACAATGTATGCTTATCCAGTGAAGCCTCGAAGCAAGCAAGGAAGGTGAAACTTTGTCGAATGCCTTTTTGCTCAAATAGATAGAACTGACATCACGCTGACGGGCCCTTAGATCCGTTCACGTTAGGACGGATGCTTCCATCTTCTAAGGACGAACGCGCGTTGCATCGTAGTAGCGAATTATTTCCGTAAAGGCATGATCATAACGGTATGAGCACTTAGTATTAATTTTCGGAAAGCATACATTGATCATCGTGCCGTGTCTTTATTAATTAGTCAATCAGTGACTTGGAATCGTCGGTTTTTCCTTTCCAGAGACGGTCTATCTGATGCTGATAAGAATAAATGGAATGATGAGCTGTCGAAATTGTACTCGGAAATGGAAAGCTTACAATTGGACAAGGTTCTTTTAGTTCTCCTACTTTTGTTTAGTGAAGTATCTACTTTCTTGCACAATCTGGATAGATAGTATTATTAGGCGCCAGCATTGGCGGCGTCTATACTCTACGGTCTTGGATTCACTCCAGATGAGCAGAAGAAGCCCACCAAGTACGCTTCTTTCCGTCTTAAGCAAATGTGGCTTTGAGATGTTCCCGACTGAATCAATTCAGAGAATTTTCTGGCGGTTGGAGAATGCGCGTTGCACTTGCCCGTGCTTTGTTCGTTAAACCTGATCTTCTTCTTCTTGATGAGCCCACTAACATGTTAGACATGAGGGCTGTATATTGGTTGGAAGGACACCTACAGGTGATCTCCTTCGAATTGACTCTGTACTATTATTTTTTCACGCCCTCTTTCTTTAGCAATGGGAAGGAACAATTTTAACAGTATCTCACGACCGCAAATTTCTGAACGAAATTTGCACCGATATCGTGCACTTGCACACCAGGAGGCTGGACCATTACAAGGGAAACTACGACACTTTCGAGAAGGTAGTTCTTTGTTTTTTGTTTTTGTAGCTCTT
This sequence comes from Nippostrongylus brasiliensis, assembly GCA_030553155.1. Classification (NCBI taxonomy): domain Eukaryota; kingdom Metazoa; phylum Nematoda; class Chromadorea; order Rhabditida; family Heligmosomidae; genus Nippostrongylus; species Nippostrongylus brasiliensis. The sequence goes on from CP130734.1 coordinate 41,997,050, forward strand.
GTTCCAGCCAAGTAAGAACCTCCACCCTGCAGCAGGAATGGGATCAGGGAACATCTGGAGCAGCTGGTGCCCGGGTCCGGGCACTTTTCAACAAAGGAGCTGTCGTTTCTTTGATAGAAGCAAACTAAGGGCGCAAGTTCCGCTCAACAAAGTCTTACCTTACTAACTTATTTCTACATGCTGATGTTGACAAGGTGTTTTCAGACCATGAAAGAGAAGCTGACCCAACAGCACAGAGAATATGAAGCTCAGCAGACGCTTCGGCAACATACTCAAGAATTTATAGACAAGTTTCGATACAATGCAAAAAGAGCTGCGATGGTTCAAAGTAGGATAAAAATGCTTGAGAAGTTGTAAGTCTTCGTGTGTCTTTTTTTCCTCCTTTAGTTTTTGCAAATATGTAATGTACCGCATTTGACCTGAACTGATACAACGTTTGTATGATGCATTCTTGATCATTTTCAAGTACCACCGGAGCTTCATATCGCCCACTATCAAAACTTACAAGCGATATGTTGTGTACGTAGTCCTCTTGTGTGATATTTAGAGTAATACCAGCTTCATGTGCCAAATTTTGGAGTCATTCATGTTAACAACAGCATTTTCTTTTATTGAGACACAAATTTGCGTTCAGACCGATACTGCATCCTGTAGAGCTTGATGCAGAAATAACCTTCAAATTCCCCCAATGTGAAGTGCTCAACAACCCAGTACTGCAGTTGGATGACGTTTCGTTTAGGCAAGTGGTTTCGTCTGTTAGGTTGCGACATATTTTCATTCCTTTTTTACATTTCACTGGTCAGATTTATTCGTTGCAGATACTCCGACGACACCCCTTTTTTATTCCGGAAGTTGAATCTTGGTACTCATGTTAATTCGAGGATTTGCATAGTATGTTTCTCTGTGTGTTTGTGTTCACAAATTGCTACCAGCCGACAGGGATTTTTCATTCTCCCTTTCCACTTATTCTATATGTTGTTTGATTGTTCTTTATTTCACTCAGGTAGGAGAAAATGGGTCTGGAAAGACTACCTTATTGAAGCTCCTTCTTGGTGACCTCAATCCAACGGTATGTTTGTTGCGTTTTCTTGTGTGTTCATTTTCTTGTCTTTGTGTTGATTATTTCCATGTTTTTCAAGTTCAATTTTTGCAGGTGGGCATTAGAAATGTAAATAGGCGAATAAGGATAGGATATTTCACCCAGCATCACGTCGACCAGCTCGACATGGACATGACTGCCATCGAAGTTCTAGCTCATAATTATCCAGGTCCTGTTGCTGAATGACAGCGATCATGATTCTGAAAATCTATTTTTTCCTTAAGTTTGCCTGTCTTTCAGGGAAATCACAGGAAGAATACCGCACAGCGCTCAGCCATTTCGGTTTAACGGGTGACATGGCTCTGCAATCGGTTTACACACTATCTGGAGGACAAAAATCGCGGCTGGCATTCGCCAACATTGCCATGATGAAGTGGGTTTATTTATATTAGTGCAATAGTAGCTTACTATACAGGTAGCTTTACTGCACCTCTATGTGGTTGTTTGAAGAAATATTCAATATTTTCATGGCAAAAATACACATTCAGATAAGCGTACATTGGATATCTTCCTATACAAATTTTTAGTCCAAACTACCTCATTCTTGACGAACCGACCAATCACTTGGATGTAGAGACGGTTGAAGCTCTGGGAATTGCTTTAAACGCATTCGATGTTAGTCAAGACATTTTGACGAGTTTTTGTGTATGTCAGTCTTACATCACATACTTCGTAAGCTTCACACATGATGTTCAGGGAGGCGTTGTTTTGGTATCTCACGACGAGCAGCTCATAGAAATGGTTTGCAAAGAGCTCTGGGTAGTGAAAGACCGAATGGTGGTAAATCTTGAAGGAGGCCTCGAGGAGTATCGCAAACAAGTATACAAGCAGCTACAACTCGTTGGATGAGAAATGATTTTAGCGAAAACCACTACCGTTGTTTCCACTGTGTATTAATGAATTATGGCGTCTTCACGCGTTCTGCCATATCATATGTGAGCTGATTCTGTTTCCAGATCAACAGATAAATTGTTACGGCTGTCATTCTTGCTTGATTCTCTTTATTCGCTTTATTCGGCAGACTTTGATTGTCTTTATGAGGTGAACTAAGATGGATTAAATATGTGCGCGTTGAAGCACTTTCTTGAAGTACTCATATCGCTGATCTCGCTACTCGTAACATTTTCAGAATTTTTAACATTGCTATTTAGTATAGAGCATCATAGTGTTACAGTGATGTGTCGTCCTCGAATGAGTACTTTTCTGTCTCGTCAGAGAAACGTAGGATTTCTAGATTGTGGACTTTGTATCGACGGGCCATCTAGGCAAGATAAGAGACATGCACTAGACACGCCAAGAATATCCAATATCCATTATGAGTGCTGCATGCTCCAACAAGCGGTAGGTCTTGTTCTCTATCGAGACAAACGTATCACGCATGAACTCCGTCTCTTCGGCCTTGTGGAAGTTATGGCAGAGAATTTATCTAGTAGAAATGTTGGGATGAGATACCTTGGCAAGCATTCCAGTGCCGCTTTTTTCCTTGTGATAGAAGTACATCGAAGGGTAGAGGTGATAGGTTCTACCGCACCTTGGCCCGAGAGATAAGTTTTATCGGCTACGGACCTAGTCTGCCAATTACAGCAAAATGCGAATTTAATTGTTTATCGTTGACATCATTCATAGACGCAATGGATCGTCTCGCGTGGTCGATGTCGTCACTTCACATCCTCGTTGTCCTGAAATTGGCATTCACCCCCACACTGTCGTCCTCATGCTAATAAATTGCTGCGACATACGTCGGTCTGCAGTCTCGTATGATTTAGCAATGTCTCGGGTGCATTTGTCTCTTCGTCAACGCCTACTCAGCACACTATGCGGATTGCCCATGTCGGCTACTAACGCGATGACGGTCCTCTCACATCCTCGTGTCCTCCGCGGGTCGTCCTATTTCTGCGGTGGCTCAACCCAGGTGGGCGGAACAGGTCAAATGGGGCGGAACGAACTGAGATCCGAGAACAATCTGCAGCATTTTCCTGAGTTCATCGTATCGTCGATGTTATTGTTCCATTACCAGGACCACATGGGGCTACCCGCCAGGTGTATTTCTTTGCGCATTTGAGACGTCTCTTTATGAGAGGCGCTGTTGTTGGGATGAGATGTCTCGAGTTTGCATCGATCATTCGACTTAATTCATCTAAAATAACCGGTTTCAAATGAATACTTCTAAGCGAAGCAGATTCAGTAAATCCAGTTGTTCTTTCGTCCTCAAACTTCCCCTGCTAGATTAATTTTCTGACTTGAATACATCTGCAAGATTAATTCGGTAGGCTACCACCGACCCTTTCCAACTTTCATTCTTTGAATGTTAATCTGTGAAGAATCCGTGATCTTTTTGAAAAAGGCATTACCGGGGAGTGCTCTGTCAAGCGTTGTGGTACAGATCGTCTCTGTCAACGGTAGGGTATTGGTGTTTTGTTGGTTGAAAAAATACCCGGTAAGAAATTATCGCTTTAGGTGTATATAACAGACGCACCAACGTTTTATCCCCATATATCTCTCCACCTTATTCAGTAGCAATTCCTGTTCAGCAGTTGCGAACACTTGTGTGCTTAATGGGACTGCCATTTTGACGTGCTGACCCATTAGCAAGCTTATCATTAACTGAATCATCGTTCTATAAGTTCCTTCCCTTCGTGTTTGAAATATCAGACTTAGGATAGCATGATCGGTACGACCTTTAGTGACTTGCACACCGCCAGTTTTATGAGTAGAATCTGTTCTTTCAATTCAAAAATATTAATTATTATCAGAATTTTCGATGTTCAAGCCTTCGTCTCCCTCAGATGAATAGAAAATGCTATTATTAGGCATCAGCATTTGAAATTCCACCGTTTGAGAAAAGAAACAAGATAGAAAAAACTCTCTCGCACACACAACGGTCACAACGTCTCTCCGTTTTGCGGAGCGATACCAACTAATTCAAGGTGGTGCTCTCAGTAAAGTTTAGGTATGAATGGTTGCGTTCAATTATCGTTTTTCCAAGCTGCCAGGTTAGGTTACCAGCATGAACGGCAGCGCTTCACAATTGGAACAAAAACACACCAATTTGCAATGGTGTTACATGTCTGTTCAATAGAGATTAAGATGGGTGAAGCTGAGGTTGAGCTCGCTCGAAAAGTCCCTCATACAGTAGCAACTTGGAGGACGGGAATGTTGTTATCTAGGTCGCATTGGGGACGTATACTCGTGTCTCCCGAGGCGGAGGATTTCTCCCCGCGCCGGTGCCTCTCATAGGCAGCATGCCGGCGCGAAGAGAAATTCCCCGGCTCGGGAGACACGAGCATACGACCCCTGCTGAATAGGCCACCCTCGCTAGGCTAACACAATATGAGTTGCATTTTCTGGTAGAGCATGGTTCATTTACCATGGAGTATATAGGTGAGGTTTAAATTGTCTCCAAATCCCTGTTTTTGTGGCGAAAAGTTTTTCAGAGTCGAAAACTTGGGAGATGTGGGAACCTTGCTTCGTATGAAATTTTATATGCCGGTTCCAGTTCAACGAAAACCAAAATATACCGAATTTCTGTGGCTTACAGAGCAATATTTTTCATGGAGCATATCTTTTATCAAACATTTGTCGATTAGCTATAGAGAAAATGGCTTTATAGTTAGAACTACATTAAAGACCGTCTTGGAGAAATATTCCAGGTAATTATAATATATCCAATTTCTTGCTTCAATAAGAAGATCATTTTTCCTTCATATCGTAGTGCCCACTAGGCGGTTACCGGCGGACATTGTCCGCCGTCTGGTAAGCGCGGAATTCGCACGCTCACAGTTTTTAAAAAATCTCTCTTTGTGAGATCTACATACTTTAGTCTGTCCTGGTGACATCCACAGTATACTACGTCTTTCACTTGTTTATAGTCTGCAGCTGCAGTTCACGGCAGACTCACATGACGCGCGTTTCATCCGCTACCTAGTGTATTGTCTGTCTTATTGTTCTCGTTGTGATTGCTCCTAGATTCTCGAACTTCACGTCTCTCAATGCGTTATACTCTGTATGTATTTATATTATTATAGACTAATCTCATTCTAATTTCTTTTTTCGTTGTGCTATTGATCGTTTTTTGTAGTTTAATGACACTATTTAAGTGCATTACGTTCACTCTCTTCCTCCTCCCCGTCCATAGTACCTTCTTCTCATCTGAATCAAGGTTGTGCACAGAAGCTATTGTCCGTCTATGCTTGTTTTGTAAATATTGATTCTTAGCTGATGCTTTTGAATCCGTCGCGTTTTTCTTGTTCTTGTGCGGAACTGGTAGTGTCTGAGGATTGGAGGAACGGTAGAGTTATGTCAGTCAGTCAATCGCGCTGGTTTAGTGAGGCATACTGTAATAGCAGGAACTGCAATATGGTCGCTACTCGAGCGACGTAAATCTGATAGTAATGTCTAATAGTAATATCTCGTCTATGCGCTGTAGCAAATTGAGCCCTACTGAAAATAGTGATCCTCTGAATCATCATCCTTTCCAGGCCACCTTATATACTAGTAATAGCAGCGAATACTACGTGTCTGCCATCGTTTTCTGAAGACCATATCATTGTGATCGAGTCGAACTTGCAGCCATACACAGAGGAGAGTTAATTTAATACGCATAGTTCGACTTCCGAATCGACTCCACCGGTCGATTCCAGTGTAGTGGTTTGTGCAATCGTAATTTTGAACGCCATTTTCTATATATTCGACAAATATTTGAAGTAAAGTATACCCAATTAAGAAAGAACTTCGCTCCAAGTACCGAAGTTTGGTGCATTCTGGTTGAATTGAAACAAGCATGCAGAATTTTGTGCGGAACGTGATCCTAAAATTTCACCAATTCTTGGGTATGAGAAATTTGCTATCCATGAACTGTAATTCAGAAACAATCTAAATCACACATTTACAGCACTTTCAGAATATTTTATAATAGGCATAACGTTTTATAATATATAAATCATGCTCCATCATCACCAGCGTCAGGCCCAGGTTGACAGGCCGGCTGATGGTCAAAACCCCGTCACAAAACCATGATCAAAGTCGCACAAAGAGTCAGAGATAATGCTATGACGTCACCCGCATGTGACGCGCAGGACCCCCGCCCGAGTCTTGTGGTCAGTATGCGAGGGCTACCGAGGGACGAACGACTTCGGTTAAAGAAGCTAGTTCGAATTGGGACGCTCAATGTGGGTACGCTCACAGGGAAGTCAAGGGAAGTGGCTTATTTCATGAAGAGGAAGAATATACAAATCCTGTGCCTGCAGGAGACGCGGTGGAAGGGAGAAAAAGCCAAGGAAATCGGGGAAGGCGTCAACCTCTTCTACAAGGGCGACGATGGTAAGAGGATCGGAGTAGGAATAGCGGTCTCGGAAGCTCTTAAAGACTCAGTGTCCGCTGTAGGAAGGATCAACGACAGGATAATAACTGTACGAATAGACATGAAGGGCGGATGCTGGACCATAATATCGGTATACGCACCACAAGGTGGATGCTCCGAGTTGGAGAAGGACGAGTTCTACATGACCCTTGATGGCGTCATCAAATCTGTCCCTGAAGGTGACTTCCTCACCGTAGCGGGTGATCTGAACGGCCATGTGGGGACCGACAGACGAGGGTTGGAAAGGGTGCATGGAGGTAGAGGAATCGGGTGAAAGAATGAAGATGGCGAGCGAATAATTGACCTAGCAGTCGCCCACGACTTGGCTATCTGCAGCACATTCTTCGCAAAGAGTGAAAGCCAGAAGGTGACCTACAGCTGTGGAGGTAGAAGAACGGAAATCGACCATATCCTAGTACGTAGGCAGGCCCTTAAAACGGTCATGGACGTTAAGGTTCTCCCAGGCGAAGATGTTACGACTCAGCACAAGCCGCTGGTTGCAGACCTAAGCGTCAGCCTCCCTCCGAAGCAAAAGGTGGAGATGGAACCCAGAATCCGATGGTGGAAATTGCGAGGCCTTGAGTGAAATGAGCTCAGGAGTAGAGTGATGGCTGCAGGCTTACCTGATCCGAATGGATCAGTGAATGATACATGGCAACAGGCGGCACGAACGATCCTGCAGTGTGCTACGGAAACCCTTAAGAGACGCGTGGAGGGTCAAATGGGGACAAAGCTGCCTGGTTCTGGAATGACGAGGTACAAAAGGTGGTAAAAGAAAAGAAAAGGACATACAAGACAAGGCAAAAGTCCAGATCATCAGAAGACCTCACCATCTACAAGAAGTACAAGAGGCTTGCGAAGGTAGCCGTGGCTAAAGTCAAAAATGCTGAGATGGACGGCCTCTACGAAAAACTGGAGGAACCGCAGGCAGAAAAGTTCGCCTTCCGCCTGGCTAAAGCGCAACATCGGGCTAGCTTAGACGCAAGAGTAGTGAAGACTGTGAAAAATGCCAGTGGATGCATGCTAAGAACGCCGGCAGACGTCAAGTCCAGATGGGAGGAGTACTTCAAAGGATTCCTTAATGAAGAATTCCCTAGAGAACATATCCCTGAAGCAGCGCCAGTGGAAGGCCCAGTACAACTCTGGTCAGAGGAGGAAGTCCAGACGGCTATAAGGAAGATGAAGGTAGGAAAGGCGGTAGGACCGGACGGAGTGCCGGTGGAGGCATGGAAAGCGCTCAGGGAATACGGAGTTGGATGGCTGACGAGGTTCCTCAACAAGGTCACAGCAGAAGGTAAGATGCCTGAAAGCTGGAGAAACAGTATCATCGTACCCATCTTCAAGCAGTAGGGAAACGCCACAGAATGCTCAAACTACAGAGGAATCAAGCTGATATCTCACACCATGAAGGTATACGAGCGGCTGATAGACAGTAGATTGAGAGATATGGTCGAAATCCCACAGCAGCAGTTCGGCTTCATGCCAGGGAGATCTACTACGGATGCCATCTTCATAGCAAGGCAGGTAATGGAAAAATACCGCGAAAAGCGCCGACCGATCTAGCTGGCCTTCCTAGACCTCGAGAGGGCTTATGACAGTTTACCCCGTACGCTACTGTGGAGCTCACTGCGGCAACGAAATGTGCCCGAGCGCTTGGTCCAAATGATCAGGGACATGTACGCCAGGTCTAGAGCAACAATTCGCACTCCATACGGACACACGAAGAAAGTGGACATCACGGTAGGTGTGCAGTAAGGATCCGCACTTAGCCCCTTCCTCGTCCTCCTCACCCTCGACAGTATGGTCCGGCATCTGACGGAAGATCCACTCAAAACCATCCTGTACGCTGACGACATAGCTCTAATAGCAGATAGCAGAGAAGAACTACAGAATAAGGTTCAACAGTGGCAGGAGACACTGGCCAAAAACGGCCTCAGGCTGAACGTGAAGAAAACCAAGTTCATCAGCTCAGAGGATGGCTCGGAGTCGATACTGGACTGCTATCAGGAAACGATTGAGAGGGTGGATCAATTCCGATGCCTCGGAAGCGAGCTATCAAGGGACGGAGCGGTAGATGGGGCAGTGAGGGGAAGGATAAACGCAGCGTGGATGAAGTGGAGGAAAGCTGTACCGGGCCGTTGTCAGACCAGCACTGCACTACGGCAGCGAGTGCTGGCCCACAAATAAGGCACATGAAAGACAAGTACACTCAGCCGAAATGAGGATGCTCAGGTGGGCATGTGGGTGGACACGGATGGATAGGGTACGAAATGAGGACGTAAGATCGGTCATGGGAGTAGCCCCTGTGCATCTGAAAATGCGGGAGCAAAGACTCAGGTGGTATGGGCACATTCTAAGGAGACCGGAGAACCACCCAATAAGAAAAGCATTGGAGTTCGAGGCACCCGGAAAGCGTCCAAGAGGAGCGCCCAAGAAGAGATGGAGGGACGTCATCAGAAGCGACCTCAGAGGTCAAAGCAGCATCAGAAGACGCCCTGGATAGAGTTAGATGGCGACTGTTGACAAAAAGAGTGGACCCTACGACGGCGCGGGATTAAACGCTAAGGAAAAGAAGATGCTCCACCATCAACTTATGGTGAATAGAATCAGGTACCTTCGATTTAGGAATACGTCCTTATGAGATGGTTTTGTTGGATGAAACGCACTGTAGGTTTGAAGCGTATTCTCTTGTTTGAATGTCAAATTTTCGAAATCCCATCGACACAGCAGAAAATCAATGCTGTTCCGCTTTTCAAAAATTATCAAGAAATTGGAGAACAAGGATTGTAGTGAAATGGCAATCTATTCGAAGTCTGTCAGTTTCTGAAAAATCGACAACTGAGCGAGCTCTGCTCGAGGAAGTTCCTTCTCAGAACTTTGCGAACGTTTTTGTATAACGATCCGGATCCTATCCTACTATACAGGGTGCCTCAAAAAATGTACCTCCTGTTTGAAATGCCATAACTTTGGCGAAAGTGAACCAATCGAAACGATTCATAGCTTGAATGAAAGCTAAGAAGAAAGAAAATCTTCTGGTGTAGGCTTGGTGAAGATTGCGCCATGTACTCGACCGAGGCCTTAGATTTTTGATCTGATTGATAGTGCATGGGTTATATGCCTGCTCTAATTTGGTCGTAAACAGGTGATGTTGCTGCTATGTGTTACCCCTGAGGGAGTAAACGTATCTACTTGCCGCAGCTTTCGGTTAGTCATGAAACGTCATCAATATCGATCAATTATTGTAGCCACTGTTTGAGAAGCTAAAACTCTTCCAACAGTGATGCAATCATAAGAAAAGAATTTAGAGGAATGTAAAATGTATGAACCATATAGAATGCGCAATGCTTCTGTCCGAATCGTCGGATTCTAGGCCTGTTTGAAAGTTCACGGATAACATGCTTGTTCTACATTGGTCGCAAACAGGTATCATTATCATTGCGTTACACTTGGGGCAGCGGACAAAACAACTTAGCTTTCGGTAAGGGACGGATTAGCATCACTATCAATCACTGAGTGTTTATTTTGATCTGAATAAGAAAACCTTGTCGTATTGTGCAGGTGCATCTCAAAGTGCATGTTTAACTTGTTATGTTTTGATGTTTTCATGTTTACTGCATCGAGAGAAACGCGTTTCAGCGATATCACTTTTTGGCGACCAAAGTAGAACAAGCATGCTATCCGTGAAGTTTCAATCAGCTCTAGGATCCGACGATTCGGGCAGGTGCATGGCGCAATATTCATAGTTCATACATTTTTCATTCCTCTAAAATCTTTTCTTATGATTGCATCAGTGTTGGAAGAATTTTGGCTTCTCAAACAGTGATTGCAATGATTGATCGAAATTGATGTTGTTCCAAACTTAAGCGAAAGCTGCGGCAAGACGATATGTTTACTGCCTCAGAAGTAACTCATAGCAGCAATATCACCTGTTTACGACCAAAGTATAGCAAGCATATGACCCATGCACTATCAATCAGGTCTAAAATCTGAGGCCTCGGTCGAGTACATGGCGCAGTCCCCACCAAACACAGACCAGAGAATTTTCTTTTTCCTTAGCTTCCATTCAAGCTATGATTTGTTTGGATTGGTTCATTTTCGCCAAAGTTATGGCATTTCAAACAGGAGGTACATTTTTTGAGACACCCTGTATAATAAGCGAAACCGCGATGTTTCTAATGGGTGGCTCATATGGGTCCCGCCGCGATAGTCTGTTACCGTACACCAAGAGCACCTACAACGACGCGGGAGCTCGCTGGAGTCCTGGTTAGTTCTATAGAATAAGATATCTTCACATCCAGACGCTTTCACTTTCACGAAGAGAACCTTTATGTCGAGCGATTATAAACATGGTCTAGTCCAAACAAATCGTAATCTTCTCATGATAGATTTATTCTGGGGAGTAAAAGGAGGTGATCGGTTTTTGTAGACTTTCTCAGCAAAAGCTTGCGCGTGCACGTTACTTATTTCAGGCGGGAAGTTGTGTCATAGTGTGGCTTTTGATAGAATATGAGGAACAATCTCATCTGCCTCGGGAAGTTTTGATTTTTTGCTGGAAATCTTTGCTGTGAAGCGTACAAAAATTATGGATGGGTAGTTAGTTGGAGTATTGTTTTACTGAGTCCAGTTCCGCATCAACGTCTCAATGTCTCCTTGACCAGCAGACGAAGGACAAGATTCGAGACGGTTTTTGCAGCTAACATATTCGTTCTGTGAGATTTTGATACAGTTTCATATGCTCTCAATCTTCACCTGCCCGTCAGCCACCAGTTCGACTTTTGTAGCTGACTCATTCTCAATAGTTTCTTCAGTTAGAGCGTATATTTCTATTATGAACCGCCCGTCATGTACTTCTCCCTCTAATGGACGAGGTAACATTACGGCCTTTTCTGATTTTCAGATTTGGAGCTTGAGCCTGGGCGGCAGCAGTTGTAATCCGTGAGCTCCCACGAGGGAAACAATGTTGGCGAACACGGTACTGTGAGTCGTACACCCGCACTATCGGAGGCGGCGCAACGATAAAACGGTGGTTGCGGCGCTTTGGAGCACCGAAAAGTGCCGTTTCGTGGTCCACGCGTGGTGACCCTAGGGCGGAATCAACCGCAGTTCATTAGCGCCCAATGGCTTCTTCAAGTCACCCCGTGGGGACTCCTATTGCTAGCTTGGGACGCCAGAAAAAGACCCGCCGCGTTTTTATTGGCGACGAGGAGGGGACGGAGCCTAGTCGGTGGTGAGTCACCAAGCGAGAGACCGAAGCGACAACGGGATCCGGAAATCGAGGGGTCAAAAAATCGACTGAAAACAAGTACAACGAATTTGGGGAAAGAGCATATGGAGCGATAGAGCTCAAGCTGCTGAGCCCGAATATGTACTTCTTTCCGCAAATAAATCAGTTTAAATAATTTATTTAAAACGGCGGGTTTCGGCGCTTTGGAGCGCCGCTATCGCCGTTTTATCGTTGCGGCGCGTCCCGTACTCTACAGTATCTCACGTCAACTTTTCACTCCTCGACCTCTAATTCGCTCATTAACCTCGACGGGATTTCCGTAATTGACATCTCGTAGCTAACATTGTTTTCATGTCCTCATACATATATGGAAGATATTGATCATGGTGGCATATTTGTCGGTCTATTGTCAATCGTTCCCATGAATTTTGGTCTGTGAGACCCTTTACGGACTTCTGCACTTTGACCGACTTCTGTACGTACGAATCTTTTCTCCTAGCTAGTGTTCGAATTGCGCCAAATCTGGTCTTGGATTTTTATGGGTGGCTAGATACCATAAGTGTCTGCCGGTCGAATTGGATGCAAGCGTTTTCGGTGACATTGAAAGTAATGACCAGGGGTGTGCGGAACTTCCGTTTCCGTGTTCCGAATTCCGGTTTCCGGCCGTTTTTGGCCCTTCCGTTCCGTTTCGTGTTCCGCTGTGTTTTTGGGGCCGAACACGGAAACGGAAGATGAAATCGAAGACCACCACTGTGCAAGCTAACAAAATGGAGACTGAAGTTGTTGTGCTGACGTCGATGCGATTCATTCGAATTCTAGTAGAATGAAACCAATGCAGCGAAATACACTCCCCCCTCCTAAGAAAACTTGCCATGAAATATTTGTCGGCACCTGCCATATCGTCCCAGTGCGAGAGACTGTTTTCTTATGCTGGTATCAACTTGGAAAGTCTTGTACTTGAAGCCAAAAACCAAGATTGATATTACAGTTTATTCGGGCTGACGTTTCGGCGTCCTCGCCATCTTCAGAGCCTGGAACAAGCTGAGTTCAACCTGAGAAACTACTCACTCAACGCCGCATCAAGTTCTCAGAAAAAATAAGAGAAAACTAAATGACCATCGAGCAAATGAAAACGATCTGGGACAAAGCCTCTCTCCCCAGGATCATGGCAAAACTGCTGTTTCTCCACCATTCTATGCACGATTTAGGCTTTTAACTCTATTTTGAAAGCATTCTTGTCTATCGCGCCAAAAAGTCTGCCTTTCTCTACGTACTTGTATTCGGCTTATAATGGAGTTGATAAAGATGAATTTCCACCGTATCACCAAACGTTGAACACCTTCACCAAAATAATAGGCACTAGAGGAAACAAAACGAGCACTCTGCTGAGTACCTTTAGAAAGAGAAATGAAAACTTTTTGTGGTCCATTTTCTCTAAATTCCAACAATTTAGTGGTTTTTGTACTATTTCCGGCTTCCGTGTTCCGTATTCCGGTTTCCGGCCATTTTTGACCATTTCCGTTCCGTCTTCCGCCTTCCGCTTTTTTGAAAACAATTTCCGCACACCCCTGGTAATGACCGTTGATTTCCCAATAGTCTAAAAGCTGCGTAATGGACATTGGTTTCCTGAGCAAATCCTTTGACGTATCCAAGCGATTTTCAAAGTCATTCTTTAAGCTATGCAACTTCCGCTACCACGATTTCTCGTTCGTCGCATTTGCTTCTGTGGTTCTTGCATTGTACAACTGCCTGTCCAAGTGAGCATGCTGCATGCTCGAACTTCGTCTCTTATACAGTCGGAATGTCGGGACTGACGAATGTGTTCTTTCACCGTGTAAATTCACCAAACTTGCTACCTCGCTGGTGCTGGGAGCATTGTTTGGTCTGAACTACAAGTTTTCCTCGAAAGCGAAGGTCCATAACCTACCGCTAGCATGGATAGCGGAGCAGTACTGCAGTCACAGAATCGAGAAGATAGTGCAAAATTTCGTAACGCGGACACCTGTATTTTTGTTTGCGTTAGTATCATCTGAGTAGTTGCAACTGCAAGATATCTATGAGACATATCAGATTATCTGCCCTCTTTGTCCGCATGTGATGCTTCATTCAACGCAAAGGATTGTCGGAAATGGATAAAAGTGCTTTGAGTGATGCAAAGGTGGGTGGAGTGACTGGCCAACAAGCGCCCGCTAATCGCCCACCATTTGTTACACTTTACCGTACCCTGCCGCAACTGAACGGAGAGCCTGAAAAACTAGCATTCGCGGAAATTACGAAGCAGATGGCATTTACTTTTCGAACACAGAAGTTCGTCGCCCGGAGACCGTCGCCCTTCTACTATTGTCACATCTAGCAACGAATTTATGGAAGTCATCGGTGCTTATTCCCCGGCAAAATACTTTTGGTGCTTGAAGAGAGAACCATCGTCTTTGGAAGGTGAAATCGTTCAGAAAGCGTGGTTTACTGCGAGTAACATCTTTTCCTTTTCGGGGATAGTCGTAGTTTAGCAATGGGACAATTTAGACGGTACGATAGAGCCGTGATAGGGGGTGACTATACGATTGTAGATGCTTAATTTTCTCGTTTCTTTCCGCAACATCTGCTCGTGTGATTATCTATGATTACACACGACTATCATATTTTTGTGAGAGAAAAGGCGGACGGGAGCCCTTACGAATTCCGATGGATCTAGCCATATAATTGATCGTCGGCTCGGACGTTCACTAGTGTGCATCGACTATTTTCATCAGAACTCTCAGAGTTATCAATTTGCAGCTCCATTTGGTCGTCCTCAATTGTTTTGGAGCCACGGTCCATCGAAAAATTGGCTGGCCGCACAGAATGGAACTCACCGCGTGGTGAGATATCTTGGAGGGGCTACATGGTTTGGAGCAAATTTAGCAGTTCAAAAGCGTCCTGTTTCTGGTGATAAAGCTTTTCTCTGGGTTAGTGGCTAATGCATTCTCGAGTACGAATCTGATACGACTTACGACACTTCATATTGCAGGAACCAGGGTGGCTACAGTATTACTCAACGGTTAGCGTTTGCGAACATACTTCTGTTGCAACTCGCAATCAGTTGAAATCTCTTTCTAAACCCATATTCCCAGATCCGCTGTAAAATGGTGACCTCACTGTAACCTATCGCATTGGTGGAACGTTTGCAAATGCTGTTGCACCAATGCGATACATTGCAGTGAGGTCACCATTTTAAAGAAAATCTAAGAATGAGGTTTGCCAAGTCAAAATGCTGACCCTGATTTGAATGGTTTTATCCAGATACTTTGGTAGCGATGATGAAGTTTGTTGTAGTCAAAGCTGCGTTTGAGATAAGCTGTAGAACTACCATTGGGAGGTGTGATAGGAAAAACCGTACACCATTTATGGGACGTATACTCCTTCGCGGTTTTACGTACACTTCTGCACAATAGCTGCTCTAAACCGTCGGTGATGCTTCCAAGTGCACTTTCGAGGGGCGTCCTATTGTAATCGGCCATCTTTTTATTCCAGCGTGTGAACAACGTATATGGTTCTTGAGTGGCTAAGAGCGATTGTCGATCTTGTCACTCCCTTGTGGAGCACGTCTTATGGTGTCACTCTACCACGTTAAAGTGTAGATGTAGACAAAATATGATGATGACTGTTTTTCGGGGCAGAAACTTGACTTGCTTCTCGGAAAGCCCATGACGTGGAGCATCACCAGAGAGTTACGATGAGGAGAAAGGAAGAGGTTTAGAGGTTTCTCGCGAATGGTATCTCTGTTCATTTGTTTGAAATCTCGTTACCTTCCCTCTTTAAGGTAATCCACCTATTACTGTGTGTTTTCGATTTCTGTCGAGCTAAAAGATCCGGCATTCTATTGCACATATTTGTTGAAGATTATTCATGGACTCTTTTTGTAATACGTAAGAGTTTGGTGAGGGTGACATTCTGCGCTTCATCCTTTCAGTGTCACCGTCTCCTCACATCGTTCTTTTTTTCTATGGTGATAGGGAGTTCGTTTCTATGGTGATAATACCGTCTTTAAATGTTGGCCTTCGATCGATTTTCATGAACTGCTTCCTTTTCTCACTGAAGCATATTAGCTTATTTTGAGCAGCAGTTTTATTTGTTGAAAGCGTGTGCATGTACAACAAAGTTTATTTATTCGTCTACCACGCTTGTAGGCGAGCTAAATTAAGAAGTTAGTGGAACAATAAACAGGAACAAAGGTGCTACCTAATACTAAGTTGAATTGAAGTGTTAAATGGTCAACGGCACAATTCAAACCGATTTTGCTGAAGAGAAAAACTAATTTCTCTTTTGAAACGCTCTGTATCCAACTGCATGTCATATAGCGGATTTTCCCATATTGAAGAGCACTCATGATTACAGAAAGCGGGGATGATCAAGAGTTGCTGGACGCAGTATCATTACCGAATAAGTGAATTTTCTCTGAGTCAAGCAGAGAAGACTTCAGTAAAATATATTGTAAACGTGAGCTCAATAAGTCAAGTTATGTAGAATTAATTCTACTCTTTCAGACGCATTCCCAAGGCGTGCTTCGTCTTTCAGGCTCCTCTTTAATCAAGGGGCGGTTCAGAAAGAGATTTCAGGTCGAGTAAGACGATGACTTGCACTATGAAGTGATAGTACATGGTAGCGAGCTTAGCAAATGTAACTGTCAGTAGTGACGAAATGACTAGCTTTTAAAAACTTTGAAAAGAAAACGGCACTATTCCACTTCACGGACACCACTGGCCGGAGGAAACTTTTTTCACCCAATCGTTCTCAAACTTCATCTATGGAGGCAACATGTGGTGCTGATCACGATTCATTTTCCAAATTTTGGTCGGAGACCACCCATCGTGACCCATATCATTCGTTAGGATAGTCTAGTCAAAATTTCAGAGTTGGCTCGAAGCTCATCTAGCGGGGTAATTTTACATGCAGATCACGATTATGATGTTCGCTTTCCGAACTTTGCCCGATTTGGGCCGTTGTGGAGGGTTTTAGTTAAGCTATGAAGGCGAGGAGGCGGGGCCTGAGGGAGAAGCTGCCTGCACCTGCCGGAATCGATCGAAACCTGAAAAAAGGACATCAGATTCGTAATCAGTATAGTAAGTAACCTATCTAGACAAAGTTTCAACCAAATCGGTGATTTTCACCCACTTTAACGATGTGGGTGGTCCTCGGTCGAAATTCGAAAAACAAACCTCAGGATCGTTATCAGTATGCAAAATAACCACTCCAGACAAAATTTCAACCAAATCGGTGATCCTACCTGGCTCTCCCAACTAACCCCTACAAGCGATATGGGTGGTCTCCGGCTGAAATTCGGAAACTAATGTCAGATTTGTGATCAGCACCTCCGAAAACCCTGATTAGAAATACGAACAGCTTTGAGTCAGCAGGCGAAGTTCGAGTCGAATTGAAAACGAAAAGTTTTCTCAGGTTAATGTAGCCCGTAAGATGAAACAGTAAGTCTCGGAGTGGGAATTCTGCTACAGACGGATACAACAGATACGAACCCACTGAAGTTCCATTCATGTTGGCGGCTGGTTCCTATCCAAAAATCCAACTGCTGTTGAAAATTTCGCGTAGTGCTCGATATGAACCTCTCGCCGTAAGTGTCCTCCGAATCCCATGAATTACGAGTCTACGACTCTAAAAGTTCCTGCAGAATATTTTACAAGGGAATTCCTTATTAGGGTCCCTTGGGAGAATGGTAAGCTTAGCAATAACTTGGCAAGTGAGTTCGTGAGTAAAAAATTGACCACACAGCGATATGCTCTTGAAGAGGTAGATGTTCCGGAATTGAGAAGATTTCGAAACATCATTTTTCAGTTTCACTTAGCAAAAACACCTTTTTATTCGGCTTACGTTTTTTTTTGCAGTGTCGCCTTCGTTAGAGATATCCGTAACATTTTAGACTTACCCACTCCAATACTGTTTGGTCTCACAAACCATTGTTCTGCGACTAAAAGGACGGAAATCCAGCCAACCAACTCTGTGGTGTGTCAAGCACCACTAAGGTAGGTTGGCTCTCTCGATCGGCTGTGGATTTCACCGGATGAATGAAATCCCACAATAGAATACTCGATCTGACTACCTCATATAACACTATCAGTTCATTCGAAACCCGGTGAACGGGTTCAGCTGTTTGGTGACCGCTACACACTTCTCTTTCCTGTTGATATTGGGGCCTTGACTGATCCAGATTGCTTCGAGTGTTTGACTTTCCACGATATGGTGTCCGCCGGCCGAAGTGGTTATCGCTACTTTGATACGTGCACTCTTATGACGAAGCCTCTCCTAGTGGTGTTGAAGTCGTGATCCTCTCTTTAATCCTTGTGGTCTTCAAACCTGATGCATAGTGGTCCGCCCGCCTCACCTACGTTTTCCTACTCGCATATCTGCCATGTTCTGTAGTACATGATTTCATGCAGTTCCCTTTATTACCAAAGGGACAGACTACGGATGAAGGAGTGCAGCACGCACGGTCGCACAAACGATTCAACACTACTTGCTTCCTTAGGCTAGCAAAAGTAAATTCCGCAATCCTTACCTAGTCCTGGAGGCCCGCTTTATTGACACACATACAGTGGCGGCAATATACAGGGTGTCTCAAAAAAATGTACCCTCTGTTTGAATTGTCATAACTTTGGCGAAAGTGAGCCAATCGAAACGAATCATAGCTTGAATGGAAGCTAAGGAAAAAGTAAATTTTCTGGTATGTGTTTGGTGAGGATTGCGCTATGTACTCGACTGAGGCCTCAGATTTTAGACCTGATTGATAGTGCATGGGCTATATGCTTGCTCTACTTTGGTCGTAAACAGGTGATATTGCTGCTATGAGTTACTCCTGAGCAGGGTCAAGCTGGAGGTTCGAGAATCGAAGCTGGGGGGTCGTATTTGGCTCGCGTCGAGTGGGGGGTCGTATCGGAAGGGTCGTTTCTTGCGAGCGTAGGAAATCAGTACTCTAGTTGTGCACAGCATTATTTTATCCCAATTTTATTATTCATTTTTATTCAAATATTTATTTATTTTTGTTTATTTTCTGACTAGTGCAGTCATATAAAAAATTTTGCCTTTGCACAAGTGTTAATTAATATTAGAATATTTATGCAAAAAGGAAACTCAGTTCCTTACTCATTTTGTTTTTTGAAGTGTAAGAAAAAGATGTGGATCAGAGAGGAAAGAAACCGTGTGCATCCGGTTTTTTTATGGTTTTATAACAACCAAAAAGATAACGCTTAGATACAACAACACAAGGGAATTCAAACAACATATAAGTGCCTTGATTGTTTTTAAATAGGTAAGTTAACTACCGAACACTTACTTTTCCAAACTCCGAAAGGAACAAACAAATATTTTAGCAGAGAAATGGACGAAGAAAGATCAGCGAAACGATGGAAGCATCTTCTGCTGCAAATGGAAGGCTAGGAATGGAGATTAAGAAACCGACCGATCTTGAATTAGCACTCAATAAAAATTTGACTAACATATTCCATACATATCAAACAATACTACACAAAATATCAACATATTTTACAACTAAAACGCGACCGATTTCGCCGCGTTGTTCTTCGCTAGCAGTGGCAGCGGAAAAATTAAATATTTTTCAGGAACGACTGAACCTATAGCAATGAAACTCCACATAGTATAAACTCAAGTTCCCTCTTAATATTGATGTAAAAATCAGATTTGAAAATTATGTTCTTCTTGGTGAACAGGGTAGGTTCGATTTAGCTTCGATTTTCGCCTGAAATCGAAGCAAAATCGAACCTACCCTGTTCACCAAGAAGAACGTGATTTTCAGAAACGGTTACCTGATGGAAGGTAGCGCGAATCCTCTAGTTTCAAATACCCTTTGAAGTTTGACGAAACTCCTGAAACTGACAGAGCTATAACTGTTTTACTGACATCACTGCTGGTTCACTGCAGCACGTCGCGCGGCCACCGATTTCGCCGCGTTGCTCTTCGATAGCAGTGGCAGTGAAAAAATTAAATATATTTCAGGAACGATTGGACGTATCGCGATGAAACTCTACACACTATGAAACTAAGCTTGTTCTCAACATTGGTGAAAAAATCAGACTTGAAAATTACGTTCTTCTTGGTGAACAAGGTAGGTTCGATTTAGCTTCGATTTCAGGCGAAAATCGAAGCAAAATCGAACCTACCCTGTTCACCAAGAAGAACGTGATTTTCGAGTCTAATTTTTACAACAATAATAACAGAAAACTTCAATTTATATTATGTGAAGTTTCATTGCAGTACGTCCAGTCGGTCGCGAGAAATATTTAATTTTTTCACTGCCACTGCTATCGAAGAGCAACGCGGCGAAATCGGTCGCCGCGCGACGTGCTGCAGTGAACCAGCAGTGGTGTCAGTAAAACAGTTATAGCTCTGTCAGTTCCAGGAGTTTCGTCAAACTTCAAAGGGTATTTGAAACTAGAGGATTCGCGCTACCTTCCATCAGGTAACCGTTTCTGAAAATCACGTTCTTCTTGGTGAACAGGGTAGGTTCGATTTTGCTTCGATTTCAGGCGAAAATCGAAGCAAAATCGAACCTACCCTGTTCACCAAGAAGAACGTGATTTTCGAGTCTAATTTTTACAACAATAATAACAAAAAACTTAAATTTATATTATGTGAAGTTTCATTGCAGTACGTCCAGTCGGTCGCGAGAAATATTTAATTTTTTCACTGCCACTGCTATCGAAGAGCAACGCGGCGAAATCGGTCGCCGCGCGACGTGCTGCAGTGAACCAGCAGTGGTGTCAGTAAAACAGTTATAGCTCTGTCAGTTTCAGGAGTTTCGTCAAACTTCAAAGGGTATTCGAAACTAGAGGATTTGTACTACCTTCCATCAGGTAACCGTTTCTGGAAATCATGTTCTTCTTGGTGAACAGGGTAGGTTCGATTTTGCTTCGATTTCAGGCGAAAATCGAAGCTAAATCGAACCTACCCTGTTCACCAAGAAGAACATGATTTTCGAGCCTGATTTTATCACGAATGTTAAGAAAATACTCGAATTTATAGTGTGTAGAACTTCACTTCGATACGTCCAGTCGTTCCTGAGAAATATTTAATTTTTCCTTTGCCACTGCTACCGAACAGCAACGCGGCGAAATCGGTCGCGTTTTAATTGTAAAATATGCTGATATTTTGAGTAGAATTGTTTGATATGTATGGAATATGCCAGTCAAATTTTTATTTTTATTTTTTTTATCAAGTGCTGATTCGAAATCGGTCACTTTCTTCATTTACATTTCTATCCTTCCATTTGTAGTAGAAGATGCTTCCATCGTTTCGCCGATGTTTCTTCGTCCATTTCTCTCTTGAAAATTTTTGTTTGCTTCTTTCGGAGTTCATAAAAGTGAATGTTCATTACAAAATATTTGCTCTCTGATCAAGCCTATGTAACTAGGGGGATCGTGCTGAGACCGCCACTAATAGAGGGGGGTCGTAAATTTTTTGCAGAAATCGAACCTCACGCTTGAGCCTGCTCCTGAGGTAGTAAACATGTCTACTTTCCGCAGCTTTTGGTTAAGCATGGAACAAGATCAATATTGATCAATAATTGGAACCACTGTTTGAGGAGCTAAAACTCTTCCAACCGTGATGCAATCATAAGAAAAGAGTTTAGAAGGATGTAAAATGTATAAACCATAAAGATTGCGCCATGCACCTGCGCGAATCTTTGGATTCTAGACCTGATTGAAAGTCCACGGATAACATGCTTGCTTCACTTTGGTCGTCAAGAGGCGATATCGCTGATACACGTTTCTCTTGATGCAGTAAACATAAAAACATCAAAACATAACAAGTTTAACATGCACTTTGAGATGCACTTGCACAATACGACTATGTTTTTTTATTCAGATCAAAATGAACACTCAGTGATTGGTAGTGATGCTATTCCGTCTTTAACCGAAAGCTGAGTTGTTTTGTTCGCTGCCCCAAGTGTAACGCAATGATATGACCTGTTTGTGACCAAAGTAGAACAAGCATGTTATCCGTGAACTTTCAATCAGGTCTAGAATTCGACGATTCGGACGGATGCATGGCGCAATCTTCATGGTTCATACATTTTACATTCCTCTTGAGTCTTTTCCTATGATTGCGTCACTGATGGAAAAGTTTTAGCTTCTCAAACAGTGGTTACAATTATTGATCGTTATTGATGTTGTTCCATGGTTAATCAAAAGCTGCGGCAAGTAGATATGTTTACTGCCTCAGGCGTAACTGATAACAGCAGTATCACCTATTTACGACCAATGTAGAGCAAGCATATAACTCATGCACTGTCAATCAGGTACAAAATCCGAGGCCTCGGTCGAATACATGGCGCAATTTTCACCAAGCACATCTCAGAGAATTTTCTTTTTTCTTAGCTTTCATTCAAGCTATGACTTGCTTCGATTGGTTCACTTTCGCTAAAGTTATGGCATTTCAAACAGGAGGTACATTTTTTGAGACACCCTGTATTTACAGACGCCTGCCCTCTGCGCGGTTTTTTGGCCATAACTTTGGAACCAGAGAAGTTCGAGAAATACTGTGCACGAATTTAGAATTCTCGAAAAATTCTCTACAAAACGCACTAAATTGCACTCAACGTCTATTTGAAATTGTAAAAAAAAATCGAGTGGAAATAAGTTGGTCATGAGATAGTAAATGGTAGACACATTCTCAAAATCACAATAAACTACAATGCATCATCAAAACATGTTTATTGTAAAACAACAAGTCAATATTTAGTAGGATAGCCCTTGCTCTTGATCACAGCCAAACGGTCCCGCATTGAGTCGACCAACTTCATACATCGCTCCACAGGAATAGCACTCCACGTTTCCTTGATGATTGCTTCCAACTCGTCAAGGTTTTATGGCTTCAAGCGCTTCAAAACTCTATCCACGCCATTCAGGAGATGTTCGATAGGATTCAGAATGAAAGCACTTGAAGCCACAGAATCTTCATGAGTTGGAAGCAATCATCAAGGAAACGTGGAATACTATTCCTGTGGAGCGATGTATGAAGTTCGTCGGCTCAATGTGAAACCGAACTGTTTCGCTGTGATCAAGATCAAGGGGTATCTTACTGGATATTGACTTGTTCTTTTATAATAAACATGTTTTGATGATGCATTGTAGTTTATTGTGATTTTGAGAAAGTGTTTACCCTCACTATCTCATGACCAAATTATTTTCACTCGATTTTTTTCTACAATTTTAGAGAGACGTCGAATGCAATTTAATGTGTTTTGTAGAGAATTTTTCGAGGATTCTAAATACGTGCTCAGTATTTGTCATACTCCTCTGGTTCCAAAGTTATGGCCAAAAAACCACGCAGAGGGCAGGCGTCTGTAAATATATTGCCGCCACTGTATGTACATCCGCTCTGAAATTATCGGATATGAAAGGAATGCTTGAAGTAATCGTATGTCTGTTCTCCTCGTTGCTATTTGAAACAATTCAAGTGAGAGCACTCGCAAAGAGAGTATAGGTGGTATAAGTTCAGTTTTGTGCTCTCTACTATGTACTTTGATGGTTGCGTTGCTTCAAGTGGGTCTTCGATGAAATAAATCACGCCTTCGTCAAGGAGCAGGAGAATAGGAGCGGTTCTGTGGTGCTTAATGTAGACTATAACCTTTATGCAGCCAACAAGTGGGCCGAGGCAATTTCTCTCAATATACCACCATTATTATTCTATCCCTCGCAATACGAGTCCTTTTACGCTTGTCTTTGTACTTTCTCACGGACCTATACTGCTCGTCACTCTGCTACTCTTCCTTCGTTCTTCGAATTTGAATCCATTTCTGCAGATTACGTTTCATAAGAACATTCAAAATCGAATATTAGCCAGTTCAGTGACAATTGAGACTTTATTATACATTTTTTCTAACTGAATATATAGAGCTGTCTTGAAAACCAACATAACATTTGTATTTTGATGCTGGACCTGGTCTCTATTCTCTATGTAGAAGTTTTGTGAGTCTTTTGGTACTCAGAAGACTCACAGTCACCTCAATCAGTATTGCAAGGCCATTCGACCCTTTTAAGATATGCGTTAAATTGAATAATTTCCCGTGGGGTGGTTCCAGAGTTTTGCCGCATCTGTCACTACACACTTCCTGTTCCTTTGGCTGATTGGTCGCGGTTCGAGCAGTTACTTACGGCTTCGATGCTGGCTTCCTCTAATTCCAGCAAACATTTCTGCTGCCAGTGTCTCCTTTTCAACTCGAAAATTTATTTTGTTCTTGGAATCACCATCCTTGCTCGAAAAAATGTAGATCCGAATGACCAGTTGCAAAGATGGCTGGAAATAGGAACTGGAGCTCATACAATGGTTTTATTTCTGTTCAAAGACTCGGAAGTTTTTTCGCGGGAAATTTTTTTATATCTTCTATGGAGAGTTGCATGAGTTACTTAACAGTTTTCCGGGACTTCCTCGGAGAATTCGACTATGGGGAATCGTTCGAGGTACTAATCAGGTTTCAAAAATTCCCTTGTCATTGTTGCTGTCCGCGTGGACAGCAAGCCGTGTTTTGACAAAGATTGAGCTATATCGATGGCCTCTAGTACCAATATCTGAACTGACGTGCAGTAAGCTAGCATTTCTAAACCAGCTGTCTGATTCACTCCCACCCATTGCAAATCACGTTCCGTGTCATGGTGCACAAATCGGTAGCCAGTTTGGGGTCTCTGCAACTATTTTCGAGCTCGCTTTCTAGGCCGGGGTCGCAGCTCTACCAGTAGGAGTTAGGTATTTTTAGCTAATCAAGCATATTTTGAGATTAGGCACAATTCGCTAAGCAGCATCAAGGAGTTTGTTAATGTTGTTGATGACTTCGCTCTTTTAACTCTCCTACGGCGATGCAGTTTCCGTTTGTCCGGTCGTGGAACATCGGCTTTTACGCTGCTCGTGACTGAATTAACCGTATGGTACTAAGTGCTCCAAAACGCCACGAACTTTCTTTCACTCAAAACAAGATTGGTTTAGCGTCACGAC
Organism: Nippostrongylus brasiliensis; assembly: GCA_030553155.1. NCBI lineage: Eukaryota > Metazoa > Nematoda > Chromadorea > Rhabditida > Heligmosomidae > Nippostrongylus > Nippostrongylus brasiliensis. The sequence goes on from CP130734.1 coordinate 42,021,728, forward strand.
CTATATGTATTATAATATATACACCTCATATATCTATTAGAATTTACTCTTGAGATTGGTCTCAACTCATTCATTTGTATGATGGGAAACCCTCTTCCCATTAAATGGTTAGGAACCCAGACATGGCTGATGAAGATTGCCACTTTCCTACGAAACGTATCCGTGAAGCAGCTAACAGAACCAGCTACTGGTCTGTGTAGGGAACACTGACCAGTAATTGGTATAATAGCACTCGCTGCTCTATACTGATTGCATAACAATCATTTTCCACCATTAGTGATCGCGATCGCAGTGGTGAATAATGGATAGACACATATCTTCTATAGTTAACCTAGGTTAACCAAACGTCAAAAATCTATCAATTTATTTAATTTGGTTGTGAAAACCCGCTAAAATCGCCGTGATACGATCAGGTCTCGCAGTCCCACGTCCGCAACAGGATGGCATGACATCGTGCCGGACGGCAATGAACTCAATGAACTAAAACAGCTACAAATTCTGCCTACATATCAATCTAGTGCACCTACATATATTGTTGGGTGAGGCGGTGGATGAGACTTTTGTAGAGCTACAGTAGTGAGAGATGTGTTGGATGAGTTTTTTTTGCTAGAGCTACAGTGAAAGGTGTCGGCGTTGATCAGCTGATCAGACGCGCAGCCGTTTGGTTGAGATGGTAGAGGCATGGTGAATGCGTATTTGGCCTATACAATGACTTGAGGATTCCATCTACTATACCAAGTCAGTGTCTTTACCTTCCTAGAGAAGTCTGGTAGTCTGGCAATTTACCCTAACCCGGAGGGATGAAGTGATTCGTTAGCCCGGACGAGGATGGATCGCTCGACCGTGCGGGTGCCAGTAAAGCCTCTTACCACTGCACCGTCCTCACTTCCCATAATTACCTATACGATGACTTGCGGAGGCCAGGTTAGGACAAGTTAGTGCTCAAATCAAACAGGCTTAGTAACGAACAAAAACAAACGACAATCTTGCAAACAGGTGTTGGAAGAGTATAAAGAATTAGTAGTGCAGATGCTGCCAACCATTAAATTCACATAACCAGTAATTGCAGGCAGACAAAACATGCAGAAAATATCCACCAACATGTTATACTGCAACTATCAGGAGTAGATGGGCGCAGCTCCTATTGAATTTGGAAACATGCGAACAACATGCGGTGACGATAGAGTCAAGCCGCCAGAAATCCGCCCTAACAGCAACTTGAAGGCTCATGAGATTACCAAGCTGATTACCAGGATGAGCTTAGTACTTCGAAAGAAACTGAGTGGATCTAACCTACCTGGAGCACGCACCTCTGAGGCGGGCCCCGTCTCTCAGAAGCCACTTTAACCTGGTACGCACCTCAGAGTGGTCTAGGGAGGCGTCAAATAATGACTGGTTTCCAGAGGTGTAAGATATAACAGCACCCGAAAGGGGCCTTCTACCACAGTTGACATCCTACCAGTTGGAAAAGGTTAGATTTTCCTCTCTACGAGACGGAGAGGAGTGCCTAGGCAAAGCTGCATTAGAGCTGTCGGTAATATGGAGATAAGGATTCTGTTGGAACATCCGGACGTCAGAGACCCATCATTCTCCATGTTCGAAGTGGGTATGGTCTGCCGTAGTTCTGCTACAATCAGATCAATACTGCGAGTCGAGACAACATAGAGTATCATGATAATCCATTACGCTTCCTCTCTGTCACAAGGCACGGGTGTCTTGAAACAAGAGTCTGTGTCTTGTCTGTCTGTGTCTTGCTTCGACAGAGCTACGAGAGTATGCCACTGAAACAATGCATTGTGAATGAGTGCTATACTGGAAGAACACCAAAAAGCTGGTGAATATCTAGTTTCCTTAGTCTTGCCCTGAAAATCTAACTGCTTTCAGCTTGAAGCACTTCAACGGGTAATAAGCGAAGCCATCGTGCGCAGCGACAGAAGACTATGTTAGCTATTTGCGACTTGCTGAAACATAACGACCTGTGAGCTTCCAAGCCGAAGCAACCTAGACGTGAGCTGACTGATCTAAAAATCCAGTACTGACTGGCTTGAAGGCGTATTTCGCCTCTAATAATGCGGAAGCAAAACACCAATTCAGCGATGATACGTCTGTGTTGCAGGGAATGCAGTGAAAACAGCTTAAGGCGGTTACTATAACTGGGTAGGTTCTGTCGAACAGCGTCAGTTGTTCTTAACCATAAAAGTCTTGTGAACAGTTTTTGCACCCTTTCTATCTTACTAACTTCGCCTTTAAGATGAGGATTCCACACAATCGAACCGTACTCGAAGTGCGGTAGCACATAAGATTTGTACAGTCTAATCAGGATGCGCGTATCTGTACCAGTAACATTCCGAAAGATCTTGAACAAGACTACATATGCTTTCTTCGTAAGCTGTTCAATATGAGATGAGAACGCTAACGTTGAGCTGAACCATATTCCGAGATCTTTGAGTAAAACACATCTAGTGAGCTTTAAACCATCGACTTCGTAATCACTAGCATCTAAAGTTCCTAAGTGCATAACGGCGCATTTGTTCAAGTTAAGTGGAATTTGTTGTTCCAGAGCCCACTCGTTCATTTTCATAATGGAGGTCTCTATCGCATTCTGAACACTTTCCCTGTTTCGAGAATTGTATACGCCGTAGATCTTAACATCGTCGGCATATATCTGTACACCCACATCTTTGTGCAGCGGTGTACGGGGGCGAGGCTTTCCTTAACTCTTATAACCATGAATCTTTCATTGAGGTACGACTTCATCCAGTTCAAAATATTACGTCCAGCTCCCAGGGAGAACATCTTATTAAGCAACATGGGGTGGCTGACTTTATCAAACGCTTTCGAAAAGTCGAAATAAGCAATATCAACTGATTTCTGTACCGACAATGCACTACACCAGTCATAGTACGCATCTGTTAGGTTGGAGGCCGGCTCAAGCTTGAGTTTCGAGATTCGAAAGTGGGGGGTCGTATTTGCATATGAAGAGGGGAGGGGGTCGTATAAAAAAGGTCGTTTTTTATGGTTGAGATGCGGGAAAAGCACTATTTTCAGCGAATACAGCGTTATGAATGGAAAGAATCGTATGAAATTTGAAAATTCATTAGTTGCTCTCCCTCATCCAAGGAAATACAAAAATGTGTTGAAATAAACCTGTTGATTATGTGAATTCAGGTACGACAATGTCGCTGAGGAAATATGAGTGGAGTTTTTAAACAAGGACAAGAAAGGACGGCATGTGAACTACAAGAAGAAGAAGTGGCGGCATATGATTTTGTTTCGATTTCTGGCAGAAATCGAAACAAAATCGAAACTGCTCTGTTCACCAGGAAGTAAGTAATTTCTGGAAGCGATTCTTCTATGGAAGAAAGCCGGAGCTCAACGCTGTATTCAGATTTCCAAAATCCCTCGAACTTTAAAATTATTAGCACTTAACTAACACCACTGCCTTCCCTGCAGTAGCGCGTCGCGTCGCCAAGGGTTTTCGCCGCGCCGCCTCTTGAAAATAGAGCTGTTCGAATGAATGGTTATTGTTGTGCAAGGACTGATCGATTTGGAACGAAACTTCACACAAGGGATATTCCTATCCGGCCCAAACTTTAAAGTTAAATTCAGCATCAAATGTAACTTCCTTCCTGGTGAGCAATTAGTTTCGATTTAGTTTCGATTTCTGGCAGAAATCGAAACAAAATCGAAACTACCCTGTTCGCCAGGAAGAAAGGGATTCCTGGAAGCGACTCTGCTATGGAAGAGAGCTGAAATCCTCTACTGTTTAACGCTATGTTTAGATTTTCCTTGAACTTTTAATATTATAAGCACTTAGCTAGCACCACTGCCTTCCCTGCAGTAGCGCGTCGCGTCGCGATGGATTTCGCCGCGCCGCCTCTGCCAGATATCGAAACTAAATCGAAACTACTTTGTTCACCAGGAAGGAAGTTTCGTTGGACTCTGAATTTTACATCAAAGTTTCGGCTGGATAGGAATATTCCTTGTGTGATGTTTCGCTCCGATTAGATGCGTTCTTTCGGTAGTGAAAACTATATGTCGAAGTTACCCTAATGTGGAAAACATCAAGCTACTATTGTTCTTTTCACGACTGTTGCTATTGCAAAATCGTACCAGACAACAATAAATTCTTTTACTGCATACATTTTTAAGATCACATGCCGTCTTTTCTTCTTCTTGTCCTTCTTTAAAAGCTCCACTGATCTTTCCTCATCGACATTGGCGTACCTGAACTCACATAATCAATAGGTTTATTTCATTACATTTTTGTATTTCCTTGGATGAGGGAGAGCCATTAATGAATTTTCAAATTTCATACAATTTTGTTCCAGTCATAACGCTGTATTCGCAGTTTTTGAGATAAAGGAGGGGTCGTTCCAAAACCTCTTCTGGTGAGGGGGGTCGTAAATTCCGGGCAGAAATCGAAACTTATGCTTGAGCCTGGTTGGAGATGGGCGAGGCTCCAGGCAAGAATCCGTGCGTGCAACTTTCCAATTATTATCTTTTCCATAACTTTGATTGGCGTTGGAGTGATGCTAATCGGCCTAAAGTCACTTAGTTGGAAAGCATTTGAACACTTTGGTATAGCTGTGACCATTGTCTGTTTCCATAGTTGTGGAACCTCTCCGTAATAGAATGAAAGGTTCAACAAATGCGAAAGCGGCTTGCACAGCGAGTGGTGACATTTCTTGTAAACTATTGTAGCTAGTGTTTTTACCTCGTAACTAATGTTTTTACCTTCCAAGTCAGTGTTTTTACCTTCCCAGCTGTTTGCTACCAATTCACCGATGGAAGGCTTGGTTGGCTCCGGCGAGAATCGATCGACTGTGCGAGTATCAGCAGCGCCTCATACCACTGCACTGCGCTGCGCTAGAGCTACAGTATTAGTCCTCAATAATGGCAAAAAAACTTTTAGCACGTGGAGAAATGAGTGGAAAACGGTAACTGCTTTGAGTTGCGGCTGTGGCCCACGCCTGAGTCGAAATCAGCGGTTTTGGTAAAACTCCTAAGAAGAAAATGAATGGTGAAAGACAACCGGTTCCGTTCGAAGCTGTACATAGCAGTCAATTACACAGAGATTGGAGAGCTGCTCATATTTCTAATCATAAGGACACCGTCTTATCCACTAAGCCGTGACGTAGCAATTTGGTTTTTTGCTACATTTTTGCAACGGTTCGCAAAACGTGCCTCAGTTAATGAAGTAGTGGTTTTCTTCGATTATTCAACGAGGATCACTGTAGCTTTTGCCACCAACGATGGAGTCGCTTATAACTACTCTAGCCCTTGAAAATGTTGTTCGAAGCTTCAGAAGGCCACTTACAGTACCGGACGCGCCGCAACGATAAAACGGCGGCAGCGGCGCCTCGGAGCGCCGAAACCCGCCGTTTTAAATTAACTTCCGGTAATGTATTTGATGAAGAATCACGGATGTAGCGGGGCTGGTGACAGCACATCTGTTTACCTTCATCTTTCTGTGGAAACGAACTAGTGGACCTACACGTTGCGAAAGACGAATTGAGAAGGCGAAACTTCATAGATTTGAAGAACTTTGACGATTCCATTAGGTTTGAATTCCTAATTTTCAAAAAAAAAATTTCCATTAATTTAATTTACTGTGCAGTCACGTGACCGTATGTGGATGTTAACTTTATCATCCAAACTGGTGTGAAATTTGTTACAGTGACCATTTACATCGACTTTCACAACTCATAGGCGACTCATAAAGTACAATACCGCTCACAACTTGTGTCCCATGAAACGTTCTGAACGCTCCAGAACGTTATTTACCGGTTTTTCTTTGATAGTGGGTCGTTTAACAATTTGAACATATCAGTGGATTCGTCGAGCTACGCTGAGTTCAAAACTGACGTTATTTTCTTATTTCAGTTTAAAGTGACCCAGTTACAGGCCAGTCTCTCTCGAGTAGTGCTAAGTAGCCCTAATTGGTTTACGACCCTCCGAATCTTGCTATTGGAGTCTCCACGGGAGCTATCGTCATTACGAAACGAAAAATTCCGGAATTTTATCTCACACTGATTGAATTCGAATTCAGCTTCCCACTACCATCATTTTGGTACCTGGTATACGTTTTATCCGTAATTTCGGAAAAAAATTTCGCGTTTCAAGCAAAAATAAAAGGTCTCGATTTCAACCACTTTTTCTGAAAAGGCTGACGGGCAGGTATGGAAATTCTTAATTTTTCTCATCCAGTATAGAAAAACAGTATCACAACTAACAAGAAAACGAATCAAGTGTGCAATATTTTGGGCGATGGTGGGACTCAAAGATCACTACGCGCAATATTTTCGTCCATATTCTGTAATTTTGTCCGACTTTGCGAGACTGTAGCATTACGGAGATGGTTGCGTAAAGCACATTCTTCAGCTAATCGAAAGAGCATCTCCTACTCTAGCTGTTTCGGAGCAAAATTTTTCGAGAAAATTTCCGAAGCCGAGAGAACCGAGAGTTCGCTTCTGACAGCGTGAACAGCTTTTTCTCAACTATCTAGCAATCTGAAATTACCAGATATCCGTTGAATTCAATTTTTTTATGTTCAGTCAATTCGTGTAAAGGAGAACTCATATGTCGTTACTCTGTGCCTGACCTTCTCCACCAGGGCGAAGGGGTGATTCCGCTTGAATATCCTGCGGAGATGATTAGCGCCTTTCGTGACTGCTCAGCCTCGCTGATGGCTCCAATTGGCCTTTGATATTTCAAACTATCCATCAGAAAATATCGACCATTTACAGGGCGGTACTCAATTCTTATCATTATCAAGAGTTCTAAACGAAAAAAGAAAAGCTTCAAAAGTTCAAAACTCTATACATATCATGAGTTACCTTGCGTTTGATATCAAATATTCATTCTGTGTATTATTCGATACAAACACCTGATGATATTTAGACCATGTAAAATCAAGTATTAAATCATTTGAACGGAGGTGAGTTATTTCTGAACTTGTGCTCAGCGCCTTGTTCGGCCCAAGCGAGGTTGGGGCTCATACATTATGTGACGGAGGTTTGGGTAGCCTCAGGAGGGCTCCAAATTTATAATGTCTGATTCAGATTTTTGTAAGATGTGGTACTGCATTTCAAGATGAACGACAAATTCAAACTGCAAACTTTTTTCGAAAACATTCATGGGCGAGCATGACAGTAAAACCATAATCGAACGCTAAGCAGTTACGACAGGCGCTAATTACCTCCTTAGGATATCTGAGCGGTGTTACCTGCTCGCCTTAGTGGATGGAGGAGGCCAAGCACAGAATCACGGTACCTGCGTCATCCTCTGGCGGATGATAGAAATGAAAAATTGAATTTCACTGAAATCCGTCAATTTTACACTGTTTTATAGATGAGAGTTAGACGTTCAGTGCTGTCGAAGGCAAAAATCCGGTACTTCTGTTTGAGGGGAGAAAAACGACTTCACATTCCTTCCGAGAAGTTTTGCCTTAAAATGGCCCTTTATTATACAAAAAGAAAGACATTTGAGTTTGCTCTAACACATAACCGTCTTGAAATAAGGAATCCTCTTTCGACTGCGGAAAAAAGCTGTGGTCTTTACTGCTACCTCAACGTTTCTTGGAACACAAGTTGTGAGCGGTATTGTATGTTTCAGGGCAACATGTTTGTTTGGCAGAGGGAATAAACAGATGGGCGTATCCTTGCGAACTTGTCTTAGTAGCAGTTATTATCTTATTATTTTGGCAGCTGTTTCACCAAGGGGGACCAACATTGGAGTACAGCCTTTGATAAAAGCCACTTTGCCATTCAGCCATTTAGTGCTCTTCATACATTAACCTTATGACGTAGTATGGGAAATGTTAAGGCGTCATAGCTAGAAGGTTTGGCTTTAGTAGCAGGAGCGCACCTTCCTCCATTACAGTGCAAAATTTTGAATTTAGACATTGTTGCGGAACGTTTTAGTCAAAACTCAATAACCGAGTTCGAGGTCCTGTGGTTTGCGCCATAAACATGGTCACGATAAAGGGTAAATAACACATGAGAAACTGATCGGGAAACAACGAAACTGCCTTAGAAATTTACTGACAACATATTTAACAACAATTACGATTTTCATCCAATATGGGCTCTTTGGGCACGAATAACAGTTTCTAGTAGACGTCTAGGATAGGAGTTGAAGGGTGCACGCAGGGTTTCCTATGGGACTTCCTTTCACGCTTTCTTCGGGGAAGACTTCAGACTTCCAGTTGTGGTCTTTTAGAGCGAGCTCCGTTCTCCAGGAGAGACCATAAGCAATAGTCCATAATATTCAAATCTGGCGAGTATGCCGGCCACTCAGGTGTCGTAATGGAATTGGCAAGATCCGCGCACCAGTCCTGCGTTTTTTGGACCCCTGTGCAGGTGCCGCCATCCTGTTGAAAGGTCCATTTTGAACTTCCAAGATGTTTATGAGCCCACGGAAGTAACTCCTCCTTCAGAACGTCGTTGAGGTAAATATCGCTGTCGATCTTGACTTCCTTGTCAACCAAAACCAACGGCGTCCGTCCAGTGGCGCAAGCGCCTGCCAAACATCAGAGAAGCTGAGTGAGGCTGCCATTGGATGATTCTTCCCTTTTGTTGGCATCTTCACTGGTTTGAGTCAATATCCGCTTGTTCTGGCGATTGTACCGCTGTTGGATATAAAAAAGGTTTTCGCCAGTGAGGAGCATCGCGCAATGGTCGGCGCGCGCTAGAAGTCCACGACATTTTTTTTATTTCTTCTTTCCTTATGCGCAGGTCTTGATCCGTTACGTTGACGGAACTTGCAGGGAAATAGTCCAAGCTCATTCCACAAAACTCGTCTCATCGATGTCGCCGACACTTGAAGCTCGGCTGCCAGTTTCCTCATGCTTCGGCTTGCGCGATCGGATTGATTCGACTGTTTACGATACTTTCCAAGCGTTTGGAAGCTATGGATATCGGACGTAACGAGGACGATAGTTCCAGGAACGCTTCACGGAACGATAGACAGTCATCCTGTGCAAGTGGAGCAAACGAGCAATGTCCGGTACAGAATGTCCACTACTTGTGAGCTGCAAGACGGCAGCTCTCTGACTACAAGCCACAACCATTTTTGGGCTAAACAATGTAGCAATGAGGAAATCTCCATGTAAGTGGGAGATTGTATGTAAAATTTACGAATGCAATGAAACGCCAAAAAATAGCACCGGGAACCGAAAAAATAACACACGAAAGTGTAGCCATATCTATGGCTCACCCTGTAGGCTTCATAATTTGTAGGAAATTTTGAATAAATAAAATAAGCGATATTCATATATTTCATTCATATTATTTATTAATTCATTAAGACATGAAATATGATCTTAGTAAGGCGATCGATGTGACAGTATCACCATCGCGCTAAAGAATAAAACATCCTAAGAGAAATGCAGTTCAGAAGACCATTAGCTACCCTATCCAAATGTTATCAAAGTATAGATACAGGAGTTCATTCGAATTCAAGCGACGTCATGAAAAATGTTCAATTAGGGGGTGCACAACCTTATATCAGTAGGGTTGGAAGTCAGTCGGAGTTGGAAACCAAAACTGAAAAACACTACAACAATGAATCAAATAAAACCTTGAATTCAATAGCGCCTTCACATAGCATTTTTTGTTATCTCGTTTATTCGCTTCGAAGTTCACAGGCAAATAAATAAGTGCTCATTTGGATTGACCTGGCAGTCGTGAAACGATATGTTCGAAGATCAGTGATACGAAGAAATAGATGTTTGGTGACAAAACATCACTCGTAGTCTTTCGACGCTAGAAATGACAATGACAAATCTTCTCTGATTGCCTGCCGCAAAGGCAAGAAAAACGGTCTCTTGCTGAACGGCTACTTATTACTTCGAACGCTCTTGATGAACTAAAGCTACGGAAAAAGCTGTCTCTATTTTTGTACTGGTATAATTTATGCACATTAACTGGCGCTTTTTAGTGAAAAGACGATATAGAGGGTAGAGCAATTAGGGCTAGTATTGGCATGACGTGGTCACGTTTTTGCGTCGAAAGGCAATGAGGCGTGTGCCGGCGCCCCGCCCAATACAAGAAGTCCGCCCCACGTTCCCACGCCGGCTACGACGTCATTATGACGTATCGCAAGGGATGGAGTCATCTCCGATCGCAAGCGATCAACGACTATCACTTGCGTCCCAGTAAACGAATAGTTCCATAGGACGGCTCGTATGCAGTGTGCTTTGCTCCAAGCCTCCAAGGAAATTAACCATCTGTACCGCCCCTTCATCTTGTTCGAAATTCTCAGCCTTTCCTCAGACAGTTTGCTTGTAGGTTAGTTTCCCACTTCGTTTTATTTTCACACGAAATCGTCGTGAATTCGCCTATCAAGCTAACTTTAAGTCCTTTTAGGCAATTAAATAAGTCTGCGGAATTCTCCTGCACTTAGGTTCGACTCATAGGATGGCTAAATTCGTACTGTATGAAATACCTTATCACTCATCACTCCATGTGCTAAAAGTGGCTGCCTCTAACCCTGCACTTCTGTTTCACTATCATGCCCATGTCTAAATTTTCAGGCTCTGAGTAATTTTTAGTTGCAATAGTTACATGAAAAAGTACTCAAAATCAGTCAACGGCTTGCTTTTCAAACATTATTATTTTTGAAAACCATTTTGCAGTGATTTTTATATACAATATTTCTAAAAAATATTTCAACTAGCGCTGTATTTCCGTGCAAACCAATGTCATATTCTCAACGTTTCGGGCTCATTATTGGTTGGTCGTAACCACATAAAGCTGGAATCGAAAACGAGACTTTTGATTACTCTAGATACATGGAATGTAAAGAAGCGTCAGAACGGTCATTAGTGGAAAAAAATACGAACTAAATAAAATATTGCTAGTGAATTAGCTCATAGACCCTCATGGCCTTAACACTTTCGTAAGTTCTTGGGCAGCATTTCAACTTCAGCTCTCCAGTGGTACCTGGTAATTACTTTTTTATGTGATTGTACTCAGATTTCATCAAGAGGTCTTCTAGGGATTGTCTTGAATTTGACGTTTCGTTTTACTGTTCTCGCCCGAGGCTCCCTTGTTGTTAACTAGGATAGCGAGCCAGTATGATATTAGTGGTCTTTGTCCCAATTCTCAGAAATTGATGTAGGAATCACAATTGGCACCTAAATGCCCTCTAGGTAGAGTTTTAGTCAGGTCGATGACATTGTATTGACTTCGCTAGCTACTGATATTGGTGTTCATTGGGTGAAATGCATCAAATGGATATCAGTTTTGTGATCAATACGACAAATAAGTAAAGGTAAGGTAAAGGTAAAGGTGCCGGCGTTGATCAGTCCCCTGAGGACGCGCCGCCGCATTCGTGTTCAATTTAGAATCGTAGGGGCTTGGTGAATGCGTTTTTGGCCTATACAATGACCTGCGGGGGCCAGCCGCTATACCAGGTCAGTGTCTTTACCTTCCCAGACAAGTGTGGTACCAATTTACCCGACCCCGGAGGGATGGAAGGCTTGGTTAGCCTGGGCCCGGATCGTGCGGGTATCAGCAGCGCCTCTTACCACTGTACCACGCGGGCCCTTCACGACAAATAAGTACTTTATGCAAAGTTTTTAGCTTTATCAGTGATCTTTATCAGCGAGGAAAATTTTATGGTAAAGCTTCCCATATCACTGTAGTTCCATAAGGAATACAGTGCCCTTTTGTCACGTAACGTGACCGACTTCGTACGTTGCCATCAACGTTGGTCTACCAGTTCTTTTCCAATGTCAAACTCGCTTTTTTTACCAAGATCGAATTGGGTCGTGTGACCTGATCTTCCTTTCTTTTATGTTTACTATTCACTGTATCATTAGCATCTCATCCTTCTATAATACCTGCATTGCTCCATAAAGTGTGTTAATGTCAATTTCGTACCCACCCAATACTCCTATGGGTTTTCCCACCTAATACACCTGCACTGCCTTGACGTGACTCCCGATTTCATAGATTTTATTGTATGATTCTCTGAATTTGACCAGTATGTGGTTAAAGCTTCCTGATGAACCGAAACTCTTGCAGAACTACCATCAATGGAGAAGCAACTATTTCCCGACCAAAAAAGCACAACTTGTCATTTAATCGCCCTATCTTTCAAATTTAGTGTTTAGTGATATGAAGAAGGCTGTTCAAAGCTGCTCCACACCTGATTATCTTGCTTTTTTGTTTTCCTTTAGCAATTTTATTGCAAAAATTGATCTCATGAGCACTTCGCTCTCCTTATTAAAAGGTGATCTCATGAGAACTTCTAAGTTCAACGTTGAAAAAAATCTGAGAGTACAACGCTGCGCAAACTTATACACTTTGTAATGTAATGAACACTTATAACACTTATACACTTTGTAATGTAATAAAAAGTTCATTATCACGTCTTAGCAGGTGAACAAGTGCCGTCGTAGATAGAGGCTTGTACCCAAAAAGCTTGATATTTTCTTGCAGTAATTTACTCTTTCTGGAAACTGGTGTTAAAATATTACATTGTTCGACCGTAGACATTACCGCGTAGTTCAGGTTATTGTTTTTTCATCCATGGTAGTGTTCGTCTCACTGGATGTGGGCTACGTTTCGCACTTGATATTCCTTCTGAAAGCTTCACTAAAAGTTTGACGTTGGTTCTACCGTGGGCCTTGTCGCTTAGCTTCTTGTTATTTATTACGTGGTAGTAAATAGTTGTCATAGTAGATGGGGACGGCACGCTCTGTTGAACTGGTGCCGTAAATGGTGCGTTTACCCACTTCCGATTGCTAAATCAAGTGCACGATCCGCTTAGCGGTTTGGTCAAATCCCACCACTTTTGTTAACATAATGTGTGACGGCGTGACTTCAACTTTTGTCCAATTGCAAGTTTTAGGTCTCGGGTCTCACTCTGAATTTTCTGAAGTATTGAAGAGAACTGGAATTCTTGTTCTCCATCCACGGTTGGGCAGTGGTGATATATTAGGGTGTAAAGTAATTATTCGCCGTTTTTTCAAGCTTCTGTTGTGCGCCCAGTAGATAAGCTTTCGAAATTATGCAGATAGCATTCGATAGAGAATTATTTGCTTTTTCACGACATGTATCTGCTATTCACGAGACCTTGAAATTTTGATAACTTTTTGACCATTGTAGTTGAAATCAAAAACAAGAAAAATTGACTTCACCGACAGTGAATTTCCCCTGCTTCGTTTCGCGACATCCTGCATAACGGTATATTTTTGTTTACTCACGGAGCGTCAAAGTGGGGTATCTCAAAGAAAACAATTTTTGGATGCTTGTGCTACCTTTCTGCCGAGCGTTTTCCATCAGTTTTAAACACGTTACGAGAGCGCATTTGTGACTCTATCAGATAGCATGTTTATTTTTCCATGCTAGCCGTTTTTTAAGACTTTTATCATGGAAGCGTTTTCAAAATTCCTCGACGTGTAAAACTTTTCGTTGGAAACTTTTTGCAGAATTCCAGGCATCATTCAAAAGAGGAGGATTTGGGCTATGAGCAGACGCGTAACAATTTTTCGATTGCGCCAGGTTTTGTTAACTTTTAGGTCGACAAAGTGGAGGTTCGACGACTCGCGTGGCCGCGCTAGAGCTTAGGCTTTATGGAAAACGCTCGGCAGAAAGGCAGCACAAGCATCCAAAAATTATTGTCTTCTTTGAGATACCCCACTTTGACGCTTTGTAAGTAAAGAAAAACCAAGGAAAGCCAAAACAAACTGTATATATATATATATATGTATATATGTATGTATATATATGTATATATGTATGTATATATATGTATATATGTATCTATATATATATATATGTATATGTATATATATATATATATATATATATATATATATATATATATATATACAGTAGCGGTCAAAAAGATATGTCACTTTTCATTTTCATGCACAAATAGTTCAAATCGAAAAGAACCTGATACCAGTTGATAGCTCTTACCACTTTATTTGAAAATATGTCGAAACATACCGTTATTACGAATTCTGTATTTTTTAAAAATATTTTATAGTGATTTTCATATGCTATTTTAAACGAAAATATCTAAAAAATCGCGGAGTGTAGAATCAATCTGAGGCAATATTCTGATGCAGCGTGGTCTAGTTATCGTAGTGTGTTACAAATATTTGATTCACATCGCGGCTAAAATATAGATTTTTCTGAGCAAACATTTTGGTGGTCAAAAAGTGGTCAAATTTTAGGACCATGTGTCAAACAAAATTCTATATCTTCCTAATTTTCCAACGAAATTACACCAAATTTAAGAGTTCTATAGAAAATAGTTTTCTCTTCAAGTTCATGTTTTTGTTCTGGGTCATGTTTCTTAGTTTGTGAGAAAATGTTTTTTAAAGTTGAGATTGCGTAAAATGTTATATTCGAAAAAGTTCAAGAGGAATCGACTCCATTTTCTCTCGGTTCATAGCACATTTACGGTTCTTTCGATATTACACGTACGCTAAAATAAAACAGAGTCCTTCAAAAAATATATCGCTTCGACTAACACACACCATGCGCGCCTTTGCCCGCCGCCATACACTGTGCTGGTAGTGACGGCGCATACGGCGTGTGTTAGTCAAAGCGATATATTTTTTGAAGGACTTTGTTTTATTTTAGTACAAATATAGTATTGAAAGAACTATAAATGTACTATGAACTGGGAGAAAATGGAGTCGATTTCTATAGGACTTTTTTGAATATAACAATTTATGCAAACTCATTTTCAAAAGAAATTTTCTCTCAAATCAAGGGACCAGCTTTGAAAAGAAAATTAGTGTCTTAAAGGGAAAATTATCTTCTCCAAAGCGACTAACTTTGATGCATTTCCGTTAGAAAATTAGGGGGATATAGAATTTTGTTTGAAACATGGTCCTAAAATTTGACCACTTTTTGACCACCAAAATGTTTGTTCAGAAAAATCTATATTTTAGCCGCGATGTGAATCAAATATTTGTAACACACTACGATAACTAGATCACGCTGTATCAGAATATTGTCTCAGATTAATCCTACGCTCGGCGATTTTTGAGATATTTTCGTTTAAAATAGCATATGAAAATCACTATAAAATATTTTTAAAAAATACAGAATTCGTAACAACGGTATGTTTTGACATATTTTTAAATAAAGTGGTCAGAGCTATCGACTGGCATCAGGTTCTTTTCGATTTGAACTATTTGTGCAAATGAAAATGAAAAGTGACATATCTTTTTGACCGCTACTGTATATATATATATATATATATATATATATATATATATATATATATATATATTTATTCCACAACGTTTTTATCCCGATCAGTTACGGGGTACGTCTTTCACGATAGTCGCTCCGTCTTCTTTCTCCTTGGTGCTGCTCCCGCATTTGTTGAGGTGCCACACTTCCATCTTGTCCCGATTTAGAGCTCCATATGGGGTGGTCATATCGTCCTCGATCGCAGGTTCTTGAGCGCCACTTCCTTGCATGCGACCATCGATCCGTCTTGTGATCGTGACAGTTTTCCTCCATCAGCCGACCTGTCACACGGGCCTGACGCTGGTACCGACACCCTTTTCAGCTTTTCCAAGCTAGGCAAGGGTTTCTGCCTGGGACGGGATTGAACCCTGATCATCGAGATCTTGAGCCTAAGCTCTTAACCTCTCTCCCGCCCCATATATATATATATATATATATATATATATATATATATATATATATATATATATATATATATATATATATATACATATATATATACATATATACATATATATATATACATATATAAATATATATATATACATATATATACACACATATATATATACATATATATACACACATATATATATATCACAGGTTGTCGCGAAACGAAGCAGGGAAATTTCACTGTCGGTGGGGTCAATTTTTCTCATTTTTGATTTCAAATTCAATGGTCAAAAAGTTATCAAAACTCCAACGTTCAATAAATAGCAGATACATCTCGTGAAAGTGCCAATAATTCTCTATCGAATGCTATCTGGATGTTTTCGGAAGCTTCTCTACTAGGCGCACTACAGAAGCTTGAAAAAAAAACGGCAAATAATTACTCAACAACCTAATATTTCCAATCAATAAAATAGAATAAGGCAGAAATGATAGAATAGTCAACGCGCAAATGGTGTTAGGTGCGTTTCCTTTTCATCAATGTATTATATTATATTCTTTGGCAGATTGCCTGTCAGTGTATTTTAAGTTATTATATTTCCTTTCACTCATGCGTCATGGACGGCAATTGCTGTAATAGGCTCTTTGAAACACTACTCTTCTCTCCCAACATTTGTTTTGGGGAGTGGGTGACCTTCGCTGAAACATAAATAGCCGTATGAATCTACCTTATGACTTTCGGCAAGAATGAGTGTGTGATTCTGTAGCCTTCTTCGGGCTGACTGGGAGAGAATAAACTCCTATAAAGTGAATCGGTCATTACTACACTGTCCAATTTGTCGAACAGCTTGGAGTGCTGTCTTCAACTTGTACTGTCAGTAGGTGAGGGATCTCAAGACACGGATGTTCTTCCTAGCCAGGGAGAGATGAAATATCACGAAAAGCGCAAATCGTGCTATGGAGACGATATTCCTCGATTTTGGAAAGGCCTACTAGAGTTTATGATTGAATTGAAGAACCACATTGCTGCACCCAGCACATAAGTAGATATTGTGGAAGCACGAAGATGGTCGGCTAGAGGTTGCCCATAGTGATATTGGAGCGAGAGATGAGTAGTGGTAGATAAAGTGTTCGTATACGCAATGTTCTTGCTCAATGAACTCGTAATTCATATCCTAAATATCCTCCATTGATGAAACATCACATCATATTGATTGCACATTTCCTTTGTTTTCTAGCATTTCAAGCTCCATAATTTTTCTCCACCCGCTCCCAGAGTTGCAAGCGCTAAGATGCGTTTGCCAATACGTTATTTTCTCGCTAAAATCAAATGGTTCCACCTACACCGGCTCTTGCTTTCATTAAGTAATTCATTTCGATCATGTGCGTTGCTGCCACAATTCCACAATGTTGCTTTCTCCTGGATGCGATAATAAAGCGGAAAAGGTTGAATCTCAGCGTTTTTCGGTGGGATTCACAATTAGGTGGGTGAGGTTCTACTGATCTGCCTTCTAGTGAGTTATTAGTAAAAAGCGAAACGTCCGGGAGTCCAATTTTAGCTTCATAGTATGCGAAGGATTGCGATGCATAACGGTCTTTGCGCAGCGAAAAGCGAAAACATGTCGTTTTTAGGCCTACTAAATTTCACTTTTGGGAAACATGGTTTTTTCTACATTTCAATGTTTTTTGGTTGTTGGGTTTCTTCACCAGAGTCTGAGTCAGGTCACGCAGCGGGTCTGTGCAGACATTTTGTCCTTGAATCTAATTTTCCTTTTAGCTCAGATTTGTATCGCACATAAAAACATGCACAAAAACTCGCAGCTGTTGAAATGACATCATTGTGCTGCCCTTGCTTTCAGACACCGATAATTTGCTTATTACCAGCGTAAATGATTCATGTGGTGTATTCTACGCTGGGTCGTTACTCCACGGGAAATAGAACACTTCTCTGACATTTGCCGAATGTTACTCACCCTGTATGTACTACTGAACCGAGTTTTGTTATATCGTGGAATTTTTTAAACGTTATTATGCATTGCTGAGAAGAGGTGTCTCAGACAGAGAAGAATTCTAATCCACTTGACGGCTTCAGTACCTTGCTCGATTGAACCATATCCGTGTCCTTAGTGCGGGTTCTTTATTTTAAAATTTTACGATAATGTTCGTATGTAAATTCACGCGGGGAAATGAGAAGGAGTTGCTGAGTGGATCTCAGTTCAGAGTGATATTATGTGGTATTCAATAATTGCTCATTAAACAGCGTTTTCTGATGCTCTTTTTGTCCAATTTCTTACTTCCAGATTGCAGTGGACTTCCTGGTGCACCGTCTTAGTTTCCGTTCGTCTTTGTCAAAGTATAGGAGAGTAGTGTGATGAAATTGAGTTTTAATTCCTTAACATCGTCAATAAAGGATTAAATTTCATAATAGCGTCAATGTAGGAATAATATGGGATCAAATGGAAATTGGTACAGCAGTGTTTACGTATAAATGAGGATCGACATGAACGTCGTCCGCAGAGGCCTAAGAAATGGCTCAAGACTTGAGTACCATTGAACTGTCGGCCAAGAGCTGTATCGACCCTAGCATTTTTGACGGACCCCTACAATCACAACGAAAGACCGTTGAGAACGACAGAAATTAATAACTCACCGCACGTTCCGCGGAAACGTAAGTGGGCATCGATTCTCTCTAAACTTACACGAGTACCTTAAGATTAACTCACACTGCAGTACCAACATCTCATCGCTTCCCAGATGCAGCTGTTTTGGAGTCTGAGCCCTGCAAAAAAGTCATGACCTTTTCCGTTACTATGATAAGCTACTCTCCGTGAGTGTATAGTTTATGTATAGCAAGTACCCAAGGGTCAGAGAAAGATAGGGATAGGTGAAATCACTCATATCGTCAGATTCCACAACAGGTTCTGAAGCCTGCCTTCTGAGTTTATAGTTGATTTAGGTAGTCAGTCAGAACCACAGGATATGCAGCAAAATTTTGGGAAACGACGAAGTGTTTATTACTAAATATGGGATTCATGAAATTGGGTGAGCCTAATATGAGCTTAAAAACATAGAACTGCAAATTGCACCTGCTTGCGTTCCCTTGTGGTACACCTACCTGAATAGGAAGATTTGTAAAGGAATTAAACATGGATTGTATACGTAAAATATTTCTTGACTAAGACTGGCGTGCAACGATTAGAATACGTTTCTTGAGGTTTTGAGTTATTGGTAGTGCCAAGCTACGAATTATCCCGTCTTCCTATGCCGTCACTGGTTCGAATAAAATGTAAGCGAGACCTCAGCGTGCTGTGTTTCTAGCGATGACCTATTCCTAACTGGCTCTATCAAGTTTCCCAGTGAATTCTTTGGTTAATGCCGTTCGTTTCACCCTGCCTCACAGAGCTGTTTCTGTCTGCACCAACCAAAACAAATATAGATTTTCCTATGCAGTAGCTGGACTACTCGGAACCATGTAGGAAGTGACTAGAAGTCAATAGTACCCGAAACCGTGTACCAGATTTCCTCAGTAGCTCGGAACAGATCAAAAATTAGTGTGAAGGAATGGCCTTCTCTCACACTCGTTTTCTCAGACATGCCGACGAATACTGATTTGTTCAGTCTCTCTATGCATATACCTTTCACTCACCATTCCATGACAATGTGTGGGTTTTTCATGTCGCGTCTACGCTTATCCGTTTCATTCAGCAGTTCGGTATCTTAATATCGGTTAACCATCTGACCCACTTTCAAGGTGTTTAGGATTTGAAAGGCCTTCTTCTGCACTTCGTGTATCTTTGTTGAACCCTGTTCCACACTCTTCTAAGGTGGAACTCTCTTTCTCACTAACTATTTTTTCCTATTGACCTACTCATCAGCTTCCACACCATCCTATAGCACACTAAAACGTCAAGACGTTTTTGGAGGTTATCATCAACCTAAAAACTTGCTAAGCGTTGATATAGAACGTTAGAAATAGCTTTAAGATACAGAATGTTAGAAATAGTTTCAATATTACCCTAAGCCATTGTAGAATTGTTACAAGAGGCTGGTGTTCTATACACAGTAACGAAAAATGTGGCATCTATACATTGAGAAGTAGGGCACAACCGGTCGGCTGGAAAGCGCGTGTGGTGTCATCCTAATAATGAGAAGTACGAATCATGGTTACCAGCACTCATCATATGATATATACAGTTGGAAGGTACAAAGTAGGACATCGAAAAGATGTATCGGATGAGAGCGCTCAGCATCACTAGCGAGAGCTGGTACGTCCCTAAATATATATGCTTGGGTCGAGACAGTAACACGACCTCATCGGCATCCAGCTGGAGCCCTCATCGGAGCAACAGTGTGACCTGGCTGCAGTGTCGCAGCCGTCATTATAATAGCTGCTGAACTGTCTCGTCCGCAAAAGTAGCTCGAAACAGTCAGAGATCATGATCAGCTCTGGCGACGAGATCGACTTAATTCGACCCACTTTCGCGATGTACAAGTTTGTGATCAACCCAACTGCTTCGCATCCCTCCTATCGACTTTCCAGCCATGAACATTTTTTGCTTGATCGCCGTGCCACAATGGTGTTCATTGTTGACCACTGTTCCTCGTGAATTTCAGTTCCTATGGAATATCGACTAGTGCTGGCTGAGTACCATACCGCTGGACAGGAAAATCATACATACAGTAGCGGCCAAAATATATTCAACACGCGATCGAGTTGCGATTTTTGCTCCAATTTGACGTGCTCGTTCTCAGCAAGTTAATAAGATTGAACAAAGCCAAGTACATCATTCGATAGAGCAAATCTATCTCTATCAAAAGGTATGTGAGGAACGTTTCTGAATGTGCTAGATCTGAAAAATATAAGGAGTTTTTAGGACATTTATTTTTTGTCGTCAAAATTTTCACTTTGGCGGCGCGTAACTTTTTATAAGGGAGATGTTCAGAGTAGCAAAACATTTAATTCGAAAGAGCTGACAATTATCCTTCGAACAGTGTACTAGGATTTGAATTTATTTATAGCTGTGAAGAATTATAAGTCATTTTTAAAACTTCTACGTAGCATACTAAAAACGCTTTGTCGAGGTAAGGCGAAACAACCGTCATGTCTTCTAAACATTACTTCTTTCACAAAAACATTTTGGTCAAAAAATCTCATCATTGAGAAATATCATAAATTTTTGGACAACTTCAAATCTCCTACCACAATGACTGGTGTCTCTATGATTGCCAAGTCACTTATTGCCTTGGCCAATTGCTCTGTGAATGAAGAGATAGTAGAAGGCGGCCTGTATACTAAGACAATTCTGAATGGTAGGTCCGGATGGTGAATGTCCGCGGCTAATATTTCGTACCCATTACGTACTGATTCGGATAGAACCACTGAGTATGATAGGGAACTTCTAATAAACATGGCTACTCCACCTCCTGGTCTATGACTTCTATCACAACGAATTACAGCATACTCGTTAATCCAGTCACTTAACATAGACGAAATTAAATGATGGCTTTTCAGCCAGGTTTCCGTCAGAAGGAACAGATCATATTTCGACATCAACGCATTAAGAAACGTAGCATTCTTTGGAAACGACCTAATATTCGTATAGAAACACGTAAGCTTTGAGATAGCAGGAAGAGAAGATCTTGAGGAAGAAGTGGCATACCGAGGAAAGGATCTTAGTTTCCCTGTTGTTCCGGAGCCTTAGAGAACAATTGAGGTGTACGAGAGCAACTCTACTTCGGAAGAGTCGACAATACTCGATAATACGGGCGCAGAAACTCGTAATGGAATAAACTGTCGCACTTGTCGGTAACGGGTAGCAGTAGAATAACGATGTGAAATCCGAATCGGCTCCGCGACTGAAGTTAATAAGATTGAACAAAGCCAAGTACATCATTCGATAGAGCAAATCTATCTCTATCAAAAGGTATGTGAGGAACGTTTCTGAATGTGCTAGAGCGAAAGAGCTGACAATTATCCTTCGAACAGTGTACTAGGATTTGAATTTATTTATAGCTGTGAAGAATTATAAGTCATTTTTAAAACTTCTACGTAGCATACTGACAATTCACAAAAACATTTTGGTCAAAAAATCTCATCATTGAGAAATATCATAAATTTTTGGACAACTTCAACTCTACTTCGGAAGAGCTGACAATTATCCTTCAAACAGTGTACTAGGATTTCGGATTTCGAATTTCGGTGATGCAAAATTTGAGTCAACTTTGGAAAATCTGCTGCTCTTTTTTTAAGAGCGAAGGCTGATACCTCTTATCTTGTTTATCAAATGGCATAAGCAGTGGACATCTCAAAAAGTTTATTGGATTCATCACTGATCAAATTATCGACAGCAGCTTGTCCTAAATTAGCTGGTTTGTAAGGTATCAACCTTCAGATCAGAAAACGATGTCCGATGAAAAACAGCGTGTATCTGTTGTCTTGCATAATGACGTAACGTAGCTGTCGCGGTAGGACTTCAGGATTCCACCGTTCTTCTTGTCCAACGGTCGTCGTCTCTTCTCATTATGTGACCGGCCCATCGATGCTTGGCTTTCGATGTGTAGTCCGCAGGGTCTCGCAGACGGGACATCTGCCTAAGATCGGAGCTGCGAAGTCCGGCTCGGTGTTGGGATAGCCGGGTGAACTTCAGAAGACACCTTTCCAACGCTCTGTGTGTGACTTGCAGGGACTTCGCCGTGGCTGACGTATCAGGCCACGTCTCAGCCGCGTAGCACAGAGCAGGAAGAACTGTCGAGTCGAACAAATGAGCACGGAGGTCAGCATCCTGGAGTTGGTCGGTGGCCTCTTTGAGAGACCCGAAGGCTGACCACGCGGCTCTCCTTCTTCTGATGAGTTCTTCCTTCATGTCGTTGTCCATGTTCATGAAGCGCCCCAGGTAAACGTAGGACTTCGTTTCGGCGATAGGAGATCCATCGAGTTCGATGGGCCCCCCATCACACCAGGAGTTCTTCATGAACTGTGTCTTCTTCCGATTGATGCGCAGTCCAATCTTCCTTCCAGCTTCGTCTAGCTCTCGGAGCATCGTCTCTGCTTCAGTCGTACTTTTCGCGAAGATGACGATGTCGTCCGCAAAACGAAGGTTCGAGAGGAATTTTCCGTCCACACGTATGCCCTTATCGTCCCAGTCGAGCGACTTCATCACCCACTGCAATGCGGCAGTAAACAGCTTGGGCGAAATAGTATCGCCTTGCCTGACGCCCTTCTCGATGGGGATGTTGATTGGGCGCCGGAAAAGCTGCACTGTCGTAGAACAGAGGCGGTAGCAGTCGGCCAGCGTTCTTATGTAGGACGAGTCCACTCCTTGATCGACTAACGCAGACAGGATAGCATTCGTTTCGACGCTGTCGAAGGCCTTTTCGTAGTCGACGAAGGTTAAGACGAGGGGCAGATGGTACTCCCAACAAACCTCGATGACCATCGCGACACTTTGGATGTGGTCGACGCAACTGAATCCCTGACGGAACCCAGCTTGCTCAGGCGGTTGTGCTTCATCCAATGTTCGCGATATCCGCGTCAGGATGATCTTCGTGAAAAGCTTGTAGAGCACGCTCAACAAGCTAATCGGGCGGTAGTTGCGAAGGTCATCCCTGTCACCTTTTTTGTGCAAGATGACTGTACGCGAATTCCTCCACTGATCCGGGATTCGTTCCTTCCGAAGGTAGGATGTCATGTGCGCCGCAAGAAGGGTGTGCAGAGTATGGTTTCCTGCACGGAGCATTTTCTAAAGTTGACTCAAATTCTGCATCGCCCTAGTAGGGTTGAAGTTGTTCAAAAATTTATGATATTTCTCAATGACGAGATTTTTTGACCAAAATGTTTTTGTGAAAGAATGAAAGAAGTGATGTATTGTAGACATGACGGTTGTCTCGCCTTACCTCGACAAAGCGTTTTTAGTATGCTACGTAGAAGTTTTAAAAATGACTTCTAATTCTTCACAGCCATGAAGAAATTCAAATCCTAGTACACTGTTTGAAGGATAATTGTCAGCTCTTTGGAATTAAATGTTTTGCTACTCTGAACATCTCCCCTGTAAAAAGTTACGCGCCGCCAAAGTGAAAATTTTGATGACAAAAATAAATGTCCTAAAAACTCCTTATATTTTTCAGATCTAGCACATTCAGAAACGTTCCTCACATACCGTTTGATAGAGAAAGACTTGCTCTATCGAATGATGTACTTTGCTTTGTTCAGTCTTCTTAACTTGTTTAGAACGAACTCGTCAAATTGGAGCGAAAATCGCAGCTCGATCGCGTATTGAATATATTTTGGCCGCTACTGCATAATGGCACGACTCACGCTGAAATCGACCACGAATTGAACAACGGAAGGTGATGCCTTTACGACACTTCTGTGGCACCATCTTTTTCCAATGGATCCGATCACCGCCTTTTTGATTTGTAGGATGCGAAGCGATCCGGGCTCTACTAGTAATTCTCCCATTGCGACTGTCGAATCGCTGAGGACCCGACAGAGGGGTACGAGCTACTTTGGAAGGACTTTGTGCGTGCGTGTTCTTATGCTGCTTGTCTTTCACAATTGAGAAGAAATGATCTCTTATCAAAAACACCATGCATGAGAACAGAAGATGTTTGACAATGGATCCGAACCCAACCCACTGCGAGTGGCTGGTTAGTAATAGCAGTTGGAGAGAGTTCTTGAAGAAAATGCTATTGCGCAGGAGGAAGAAAATTTTGGAAGCCGCCCAAGAAAGATTAAGTCTGAAGAAATGTCGTTGGGACATCAACGAGTTCAGTATTCCACTATCGACATTGAAACATGCGGACGGAACTGTCACCACTTCCTGTTCCAAGATTGTATCGATCACAGAAAGGTTTCGCAGCAATCTATGTAACCTGAACTAGATCCTAATATTCTGAAATACTTCCAAGGATCCTACCATCTTAGATACGAGTCGCAATCAGAAGTGCGAAGTGCGGCCCGGCTCCAGGGCGAGACAAGATCTCCGCCGATTTTCTCCGTGCGCGAAGCCATACCTTGCCATTCCTTCTTGGGGCGCACGTGACATCCTACCTTCGGAAGTGTTGAATCCCGGATCAGTGAAAAACTTCGCACAAATTCATTTTGCACAGTAAAGGTGACAAGTAGGATCTCCGCAACTACTGCCCAATTAGCTTGTTGAGCGTACTCTACAAGTTTTTTCATGAAGATCGTTCTGGGCCCTCTATCCGTTCCATCTGCCCCTCACCCTAACCTACGCTCACTACGAAAAGCCTTTCGATAGCATCGAAGCAAATGCCATCTTCTTTGCGTTAGTCGGCCAAAGAGTGGATTCGTCCCATATAAGAGCGCTGGCCGACTGTTACCGCCGCTGCTCTATGACAGCGCCCTATCGAGAATGGTGTCATACAAGGCGATTCTTTTTCGCCTAAGCTGTCTACTGCCGCATTGCAGTGGGTGATGAAGTCGCTCGACTAGAGCAAAAAAGGTATACATGCGGATGCTCGGAATGACTCGCTTCATCCAGGTGAGAGGCGGCATACGGAGCTCTGACGTCGAAAGTTGATGATCAGAGACGCAGTCGCTGTCGAAGTGGAAGTTGTCGAAAATCAGGAGGGGGGACACGTAATGCGATTCCGCGACGACCGCTGGACGAGAGCCGCTATTGACTGGACTCCACGGGTCGTCAGAAGAACACCAGGTCGCACACCTTTGCGCTGGTCGGACTTCTTTGTCAAATCCCTGAACGATCGATTCGATGCTGTTCGTGTTCCTCGAGCGAGCAGGACCCAATGGTCTACCATGGCACACAACAGGGACGAATGGGGACGTTACTAGCTCCCGCTAGATCCAATCGATTATCAACAGCACGACAGGTGATACAGGTAATACAGATCGCTTTATACATAGATGCTTCAGATATCATGAGATCACCTGAAACCGGCTACGTCTTCGAGGCATTTTTCGAAGGCCCATTGTGCTGATTTGAGTACAGACGTACAAAAACAGTGTTACTATTCGGCCACGCCGGCAGCTTCTCCCGTTACGTTCTATCCTTCCGACGCCAGGTCGTGTGGGAACTTGCGTTTTTAAGGCAATTTCTGTCTGCTTATACATACTTTTCCCTCATAACGTGACTAATACCAAATCTCACCGGTTCCGTGACTAGGTAACTGATAAATCGTTCTTCCATTATTCAGGATTGCACACATTATTACCAATATAGGCCAACAAAAATTTGCTACGCATTTACAAAAAAATCACTACTAGTTTGCTATGCCGCCACTCTCCTGAGAACCTGATAAGTTTCAAACGATTCGCTAATAAAGCTCATCTCCAATATTAGAAGTCCCTGGTCGTCGTCTCGTCTTAGGATTGTTAACCCAGATAGGATCCTTTGCTATAGTGTAACTTTGTTTGAGTTTTCACCTACGTATAACATTGTTGTTAATTCTCAATTGTGAGCAGCTGCGAGTTGTATTTTTCTCACGCCTGTCTCATGCTGTCATAATAGATGAATAATTAAATGAATAAATAAATAAATTTATGTTGTTGATTGGCGTTAAAGCATGCATTGCTGACAACGACAAAGTCTTAAAATGGCAAAGTTGTCGCAAAAAGTCAGTCTGTGCACAACAAATCTGCAGTGTTTTGAGATTTCAGGCGATCGCGCTGCGCAGGTTACGTTGCGAGACAGTTTCTAGTTGGGATCAGTGTGCATCCCTGCAGTTTCGTTACTAGCAACGTCATGATCTTCCAGGAAGTAGAAACATTTTCGAGCCTTTTTTTGTGTAGTATTCCTTGCGTATCGACTGATCCACATACTACTCTCTGAATTCTTGCATCTAATTTGTTGTTAGGCTAGTAATCAATGGCCTCGAGGGTGCTTCTTGACTTCGGTTCAATTAAATGTCGAAAACAGCGTAGAGAAAATTCCGCACTCGCTCACTCTTAGTGTAGTGCTGTCCGTCTTCAATAAGTCACGGCTGTATACAGGGTTTTCTCTTGGAAAACAAAGTATGTAGTACGCTATGAAATTACCATTTATGTGTTGCATTGGAAATCACTTGTGGCGTGATACGTACGATATCTACTTATCGTGAAGAACTCCGCTGTGCTCATTTACTGCGATCTTAATAATAAGCAAACTCTTCTTGCAACTGCTCTTTATTGAGGCGTCATCATGTGATCAAGTTCTCTTCAAAATATTGGCATAACTTCAACAATACCATCGGAAGTCATTGCCAAATTTTTAAATGTATGGTACGAGCAGGATTTGCAGGTTGTTTATAAGGTCAAGTTCCCTATGCATCGTGTTCCTATTGTGAATTACAGAAGTGTTATGCATATTTGTAGATGTGTGGGAGGAGCTGTGCACGAGCCGATGTGCATTTCACCTTTCCCATGTTGCTTTCGAACTTACTTGCTATGCTCTATGTAATTATACCCCATCTAGAAGGACAGCCGTTCAGAACCGTTCAGAGGCAGTGCGGACCATATTTATACACACAGTAACGGTCATAAAGATCTGTCGCCTTTCATTTTTATGCACAAATAGGTCAAATCGAAACGAATCTTATACCAATCAATAGTTCTGACGACTCTATTCAAAAACATGTCGAAACATACCGTTGTTGCGAATTCTGTGATTTTTAAAAATATTTTATAGTGATTTTCGTATGCAATTTATAACGGAAATATCTCAAAAATCGCTGAACGAAGAGTCAATCTGAGATGAAGTTCTGATAGGGCATGGTCTAGTTATTATAGTGTGCTACAAACACTTGATTCAAATCGCCGTTAACTTATAGAATTTTTGAGCAAACATTTTGGTGGTCAAAAACTGGTCAAATTTTAGAACAATGTTTTAAACAAAAATTCTACATATTTCTGACTTTTCAACAAAATTACATTAAATTCAGGTTTGTTGTAGAGAATGATTTTCTCTTCAGGGTACTTACATATTTTTGTTTCATGGCTGGTCTCTCAATTTGTGAGAAAATTTCCTTCAAAGTTGAGGTTGCGTGAACTCTTATATTCAAAACAGTTGAAGAGAAATCGAATCCATTTCTTCCTCGATTTATACTACATTTATAGTTCTTTTGATACTATACGTACGCTGCGATATATTTCACCATCATCCTGGCATCCTGGTTCATCAGTTCCCTCCTTAGGAGATCCGTTGGGTGACCTCCAAGCTCCGCCTCTTCAGATGAGTCGTTCCCTAACGTCGCTCTCTTCTGGTCTCACGTATGCGCATCATTTGTTTTGTGGAGACCCGTCGGGTTTGACATACCTTCGATCGCACCAGAACTCCTTGATGAACTACAGTAGCGGCCAAAAATCTGTTAACACTCGGTCGCGTAGAAATTTCCACTCTTCTTTGACTGGCAGCTCACAAAACAGTTCTGAACTTTAGAGGAAGCTGCGCACAGTTTCTTATAGAGCAAATCTTCGTCTTTTTTAAACAGTGTACAAATAATTTCTAGATGTGCTGAATCTGGAGAAATATAAGAGGATTTTGAGACATACATTTTCCTTCACTCAAAAAATCACTTTGGTGGCGTGTACTTTTTCCGCAAACAGCTCTGCGAAAAAACTAAACAAACATTTTGACAGTGCGAACAATTCTCTTTCGAACGGTTTATTTTGTTTTCCACTTTTCTTCACAAATCCAGAATTACAGTCCTTTTAATGAACTATTCGGTATTTCACCAATTTTGCGTTGATCGAGCTAGATAATACAACCGTTGTGTTTTCCGTGCCTTATTGCCTTTAAGCAATAACTTTCGCCAAAATACCTTGTGAACGCAAGATAACAGGAATTTTCGAACAAATGTCCAACAAGCAAAGTGGTGCCAAATTATGGGTCCGCCCCAAACTTCCCTGATAGTTCACCAAGAGCGCTCTTTCGAGGACAGGAAGTACATACAACCATCGTATTCCACATACTTTGCTGCCATGAAAAACTTTGAACAAGACGTCTCGTCTCGTCGCAAGCCATGAATTTTTTAAAAATTTTAACTAGTGGAGTATTGCAAGATTATAAGACCGCTCAAAATTTAGTTGATAGTACACCAACAGCGCTATCTCGAGGGTAGATAAGAACACCATAGCATTCCATGTGTCAGATTACTTTCACGAAAAAAAAACTTGAGCAGGATAACTTGTTAACGCAGGAAGCCATGAATTTTCAAAAAAAAAATAGCAAACGGCGAGGATGATAGCTTATGACAGCTTCCACGAATCGCGGTCTATTAAAGGAGAAACCTCTTGATTATTTTCTGTTTATCACATCGCTTGTCTGCGAACAACTTTTACAACTAGTAAATATACTACTGTTGAATTACCGATGACATTTATCTTAAGCACTGTCAATCAGGTGTAAACATTGGTATGTCGTAGAGGTGCATGGCGTAATCCACACCAATAACATGACACAAGATCTGCTTCTCATGTGCTTTCGCATGGCTCATAACCTATCTTTGGATCTTCACTATCAGTAAACTTAGACAAGACAGACAACTTTTGAGGCACCCTATAGTGTTGCATTTCTTCGTGAGTTTTCACTTTGAAATTGTCTGTAATCCTGGATTTGTAAAGAAAAGTTGAAAACAAATTTTACACCGTTCGAAAGAGAATTGTGTGCACTGCCTGAAAGTTTGGTTAGAATTTTCGAATAGCTGTTTGCGGAAAAAGTACACGTCATCAAAGTGAATTTTCGAGTGGAGAAAAATGTATATCTCAAAAAATGTTATATTTCTCCAGGTTTAGCACATCCAGAAATTTCTTTTCCAGAGTTTGGAAAAGGAAGACTTGCTCTATCACAAACTGTGCACAGCTTCCTCGAATGTTCCGAACTGTTTCGTTAGCTGCCGGTCAGAGAATTGTGGAAATTTCTGCGCGATCGAGTGTTAACAGATTTTTGGCCCCTACTGTACGTCTTCCGTTTATTTTGTAGACAAATAATCTTCCGGCTCTCGAAGTTTCGCCTCTGCTGCAGTTACACTCCTGAAGAAGGTGGCGATGTTTTTGGCAAAACGAAGGTCTGAGACAAGTGTTCCGTCTAAATCTATGCCCTTTCGTTCTAATGGGGACTTCATCACCCACTGCAGTCCCTCATCCAATGAACGCGACGTTCGCGCTAGAGTGATCTACATCACAAGTTTGTATAGCACGATAAACAAACTAGTCGGGCGGTAGCGTCGTCTACGCATTCGGAAGAAAGTGTGAAATGTGATTTCTTAACGCTAAGGTGTTGTCTTCAGTTTTGAGGTTTTCTCTGAATCTTGTGGAGCAATTTGATGTAGTCGATCGGCTTATCCCGTAGAATTGCGTCTACTTCGCGTCTATTTCTCATATATCGCCAAGCTTCGGCTGTGGAGCAGCCATAATGTTGTTTTTAAAATGCCAACGGTGATCACATTGACAGCCTCAAGTGCAAGGAAAGTGATGCAAGAAAGACAGTTATATTCCTGTTTGACTCGCTAATTCAAGTGACCAACTATTCCATGTCTCCATGTCCCTGCGTCGTAAACAACCACTATGTCCCAACTAGGCAGGTGTAACAATTCCTAGAATCTCGAATATTTGTCAGTCATCTGTTTTGCTTTGCTTTACCAAACGAAACTGTTCCTTCGTAGCTCGTTGTCATTCCATTAAGGTCGACCCCACGTTTCCTCTCAAGACTACTACTCAGCAATCCTCACAAACAAAAAAGTTTAAATGTTGCAAGGTGCTCTTTTTCATTTTACATTTTTTATATACAATACATATACAATACAATGCATATATTATATACAATATTTTTTATAAACAATAATACAACTATATACAATATTTTATAATACACTTTTTATGGCCCACACATACTTTCCTATTAGACAACGTCTGTATCCTCTCAGTGTCGCTAGAGCATTGTTGGAAATCAAATTTTATTGAATTCAAATTTGTTGCTGCATATATTCACGTATCATGTTACCTTCGATTGGGTGTGCACTAAACGTAACTCTTTGCTCGTCTCTCTTTCGATGTAGTGCCCTTCTTAGGCTTGTTCGCACTGTTTGCTCGACATTTCATTTCATCATCTTCCTTACTTGCCGATTCACTCGATCCTGAATGCTGAATGGAAAAACAAACATGTAATACTATATTCAATATTACGTATCATCATTCCGTCAAGGTCGGCTCCACTAGCATGTTACCTCTTTTGTTAGACTACTACTCAACAATTCTTCTAAACAAAAAAGTTTCAAAAATGGGCCACTTACATGAAATATTCGAACAAATACTAACGTAGAATCTCTAATAAGAGAACATTGAGGAATAACGAGTTCAAGCAGAGAGTTGGTGGATATGCTTTCAAGGTAGGCTGCCCTCCTAAGTAAGTCGCTTGCTTTGCACTTCATTGCACCCGTCCACCTACGTAGTTTTTTTAATGTTTTGATAAGAGTTCGACGCAAGCACTGCAACCCCAGCTCGTTGGAAAAAAAACCGTTTTGAATTGCCTGCTGATGCATTGGCACGTTGTCGCTGAGTAGTATTCTAAGGCTTTGCCTAGAGCTGGTAGTTGAAACTATTCCTCATGTATAGTGAAGAAGCAATTCCACGAAGGAAGTCTTGCGCTGTGAAATCAAAAAATAAGCCAAACATTGAACAAACTATTTAAGCATTTGTCTTAGCAGCATTTGTGCTGCTGTCCCTTTGGAATCAAAAGCACTAGGGTAAATATGCATGGAGGAACATCTGGAATCTTGTATGATCCGACGAATGTTTTTTCTCAATTGTGTTTTTCCTCACTTTTAGTTATTGTTACCAACCAGCTAAAAAAGTGTTGTTTCAGTTTTCATTCCTCCAAAGCGAGACAATGGTTCCAATAATTTACCCATTTTAGCCCACAAATCCGTCTTTCCATTTCTTAAGCAGCTGGTCCTGCAGTACAGGTATACTGGTTCATCACTTAGGTTCTAAATCACGGTTCTCCAATTTCTTCTTTGATAGCGACTGACAGAACGCGCTGCCTTTGTAATGGATATAGCGTGGACAGTAATTAATAAGTGGTCGCTGTTATATTATCCAAGCAGCGGTCGGAGTTTTTTGTGCACTTCTTTGCTGAGGAGCATCAGATTAAACCACGAGGGGACAAAATCTGGAGGTTTTCTTCAATCTTTTCTCCCTAACAAATCTTCTTGATGGGCATGCACTCTTGAGCTGCTAATCCTATGCTGTACATTTTCTGGACGTGTTACGCATCGAGCTTTTCTTCTCGTCCAGTAGTCCAATACAGTTGCTGTGCATCTCTCCTGCTGTATCCATTCATAAAAGCTGGTTTGCTAAGTATGTACTATATAAATATAAATATACAGTCGCGGTCAAAAAGATATCACATTTCATTTTTATGCCCAAATAGGCCAAATCGAAACGAATCTTACACCAATCGACAGTTATGACGACTCTATTCAAAAAACATGTCTAAACATACCGTTGTTGCGAATTCTGTGGTTTTTAAAAATATTTTATAGTGATTTTCGAATGCTATCTTGAACGAAAATATTTCAGAAATCGCTGAACAAAGATTCAATCTGACGGAGACGATATTCTGATAGAACATAGTCTAGTTGTTACGATGTGTTACGAACATTTGATTTCGATCGCTGCCGAATTATAGATTTTCTGAGCAAACAAAAACTGGTCGGGATCTAAATCAATCATTTGTAGTCTTTTATAATAACTAGATTTGGATAAAATAGCGCATGAAAGTCACTACAAAATATTTTTTAAAAATCTAAAATTTGTAGCAAAGGTAAATTTCGATGTATAATATTCTCAAGTGAAGTTGTCAGAATTATCAAATGGATTAAGATTCGTTCCGATTCGAGCTATCTGTATTAAAAAATGTAAGGTGACATATCTTTTTGACCGCTACTGTATATACATATACATATATCTTGTATAAGTTATGTATTCGATTCAGCCTAGACAGAGCGAGAGCTCACTCCGCTTATTCCATCGAGGCCTTAGTTTGCTTGAACGCTTACATTGCATTTCTCACAGCTCTGATTGTGAGAAACAACGCGATATGTTAACTGCAAGCAAGGGTAAAGCTTTGTGGCGCGAATATCTCACGCAAATGTTAATTTTAATTGTTGCTTTTTATTGTCTGCGTTAACTTAGTTTTCGAACTGCGATTCGTCTACCTGTAGATAACTCTATATCTACCTATAGATTTTCTTTCGAGAACTTGCTAGTAATCCTGCCTTTCCCTTGGGAATTTTATTTTTGATGAGCGAACTGCGCTGTACACGCTCCGTTTCACGATTTAACTCTTCTCTCCTACCATTCTTTGATGTAAAGCGGCATTAGAGGAACCGACGGATTTTTCCAGTGTTACATCAAAGCATACAGAATTCTTATTCGGCCCCAGGTTACTTTCTCGACACGTGGGGCTGTACTTTTGCCTTTTATTACTATGTATGTACTAGGCTGGCAAATAACTTCGTGGATTCTTTTACAGTCGGTAGCTCTGGTGGACAGAAGTTGCTTAAACTGTTACCGATTTTCTTGCTCTTTTCACTGTTCAATGCCACGTGACGTGCTATTTTTATTATAGTCCCGTTACTTTTATTTGCTTAGAATTTCATTCAGGGTGAAATGAGAACCCACTGAGTATGGCTTCGCTGGTTCTCCTTCATGTGTGCCAGCTTAGCTAATGGGTAAATCCGCCTTCTGTGTAATTTTTCCACTGATCTTTTGAGTCTTCTTAGGTCGTTCGGTACTCAGCTTTCTTAGTAGGACTGACTATTTGTGAACGAGCAAGAGAGCGTGTGTGTCTATTCGAACCTGGTTACGATCTTATAGAAAAATCGAGTGGAAAATATTTCTGTGGGATGCTTGAATCGACTGTTTCCTTTTGTTCCTATACTGCTTGTTTTTCGAATGGAATTTCCCGTAGGCATGGAACTTCTAGATACAATGAGCACCTCATCTTAAGGTTGAAAACATAGCGTACCCATTTATTCTATGCATCGTTGCTTTCGCTCAGTTCATTGCACTTATTCCCCACCCACATAGTCTCACTACCGCAGTTGAGCTGAACGTGATTCGAATTTTGTGTGACTTGCTTAGACAATGAATCTGTGGCCATTTTCGCTTTCTGATTAAAGCAACGCCCGCTTCCTACTTTTTCAATTTAGATATGTAGTACATGCCAAATGCTATTTATGTTAAGCACCTATTTATTGATCCTTTTCAGACGAGGCGTGAATGGGGGTCTAATGTGTACCTGTAACGCTGGCCAGTACGCCTTGAACTGGGACAGTGTGAACGAGGTAAGATGGCTTTTAGTGTTGGTGTCGATAGTTTGGTAGCGTGGAAAGGAAGCGTAATCAGCTCTACTCTTAATTATAGCTAACGCTTGGTGTTTCCTTTCTTGAAAAAAAAAACATGGTTCTTGAATCGCTTTACGAAGCTTTTTCGTTAATAAAGCCCTAGTGCTGTGCTTTCCCCACAAGTTGTCTTTATTGGAGCACATGACCCCGATGAACAAAATTGTCAACGAGTATGCGCATTAATGGTTGCTGTGGTGTGATCTCACTATGCCCACTCGATAAAGTTCAACATTCTTAGAAACATCCATTGATTTCCAGATCGGATAAGATCGAAAAATTTTCTAATACATTGCGTTCTCACTGTTGAGATTCAATCTTAACAATGTTGCTTCTGAATTTGGACTAACTTTAAGTCCCATGGTCCGTCATAGAAGCGAAAAAGGCGGCTGGTGTTACGATGCGAGTTTTTTTAAATGGACGTTCTGCTCGCAATGTTCCCCGTTCGCTGCTCATGAAAAGGTAGATATTTCTAATATGCAAGGAGAACATTTCCATGTACGTTCGAGACAGTTATTCGGCCCTTCGAAGTTTTAATTTCTGTCGATTGATATCTGCTCAATTAGCTGCGCCACCTAAGATTTCCGTTCATTTCGTCGACGACTCCTCTTCACCATACATTAATTCGATTTGGTTAGACGCTCGAGGATGGGAGGATCGATTTTCTTAATTTATGAAGCTTTGTTTCAGCTTTCTTCTTTCTCTCTACAACCTTACCGAGTTACAGGAAAGTGCAACGACCTCAGCCTATTACCCACGTACATCTCACACAACAGCGTAATTTCGTTGTTGAGATGAGATGTTTTTTGGTTTTTTCAAGACTGTAGGAATCTTTGGAACGTCAGCATTTTCCTAATACGTACGTGCGAACGCATCATATTAATAGTAACTAAGGTTGATAGTTACAGTAGTTTTCGAAAAGATATGTCACCATGCATTTTTTGGGTGCATCTCGCTGAAACTGAAAGGAATTCTACATATTTTAGTTGACGGTTTCAATAATTCGTATTGAGATTTTTTTGAAAATTTTGAACTCACTTTCATATGCATTTATAAACGAATGCGTCTTAGGAACCACTGAGCTTCTGCTTTTCTAGTGGTGTTATTCTGATAGAGCATGATTAGCTTGTTCCAAAAGGAATGAATTTTAGTTTTAAGTCATCAATAAACGATGAATTTTTTGCGTGAATTTTTTCATGGTCAAAAATGTTGAAATCTAAGGACAATCTTTCGTATAAAATTCCATGTATTGGTAACTAGTAAATGAAATTGCATCTAATCATGTTGGAATATCACCACTAGACAAGCAGGAGCTCTGTGGTTTCCAAGATAAATTCGTTAAAAAATACGTATGAAAATTAGTTCAATTTTTTTAAAATCCCGAATTTCCAGCAAGAGCACATGTCAGTGTATTTTTTATGAGAATTATTAAAACTGTCGACTGGAATAGAATTCTTTTTGGTTTCAGCGATCTGCGCCCGAAAATGCATGGTGACGTATCTTTCGAACTACTGTGCGTTTCTTCGCTCTGACTGTGGAGCACGGCGCGTCACCCCAAAGAATGGAATTGCATTTTCGTGCTTGTGTAAAGGCTTCCCTCATCCATTGTTGCCCTTTTTAGGGCTTTCGTATGTTTCCTGGGGCAGCTAGAAAACTGTGACATGCTGTGACAATTAGGAGACCGCTTTATTTTTGATTTCCACTCCTTCAAGCGAAGAACCAACACGCCAATCAACAATTCCTCTATAAACTATTTCTTTGCAACAGAAAAACGTAAACACTTTGCAAGGAACTTTTGCATTAAGCCTGGCCACTGCAGGGTGGCAAAAATTGCATGCGCTACATTCGACAAATTTTTAACTATTGTACAGCGTTTTCTGTGTACTTTTTTCTTCGGCTGGCAGAAAAGTCTTGAGACAAAAAAAATAATTTTTTTATTCTCACATAATTTTATAAAGACAAGCTAAGAACCAATAATATATTCACCATGAAACATAACCTTCTCTCATCTGTGTGGCAGTTCAGTGATTCCTCTCTACCAAAATTCGGCAGAGTATGACTCGAAGAAGTTGTCGACTGCCGTTTTGGGGTCGTTGTAATTTTCGAATTATTTTCCTCTCTGGTGATGCTTCAGCGGTCTGAGCAGGTGATAGTTCGATGGCGCAAGGTCCGGTGAATACAATGCACGGGCCAGCGGATGCTAACCGAGTTCGTCTATCTTCCTGCGTGTTTCCAAAGCAACATGTGGGCGAGCGTTATCGTGCAACAAGTGCACAGTTGACCTTCTTGACCTCTTTTCGCGAACTGCATCAACCAATTCTTGAAGCTGGCTGATGTACACGGAAGCATTGACAATCTTGTTCGCAGCCATCAGCTCGTAGTGGGTAGGTTCTTTCGAATGCCACCAAATGCATAGCAAATGGTTGCGCTGGTGAGGGTTCTGCTTCGGCTGGACTGGTGGCTCTGATTTGCGTGGAAGCCAAACAGCTTGGCGTGCACTGTTATCGTGGAGTATCCGGCTCTCATCACCAGTCACCAGGTCTTCAAGAAATTCCTTTCAGTGCGGCTGGACGATGAGTGAATGTCATGTGCTCATTCGCGTTTCCCTTAAGCCTCCGTCAACCGATGAGGGATCCATCTAGTCAAAACTCTCCGATAGTCGAGGTCTTGGAGATGAAGCTCAATAGTGACTTGGGAGCACCGAAACTTTCTTGCCAATTCCCGCGATGTTGCTTCTGGATTGGATTTGATCGCGAGCTCCAATTCGTCATTATCGATGACAGGTGGCCTCCTTTCCGCTTCCCATCTTCAAGGCTTGTATCTCCTGACTTGATACGGGTGAACCAGCGGCTCGCCATGGAGTGGCTCACGGTCCCTTCTCTCGATGTATCATTGATGTTAGGGCCGCTATGCTCGCGTTGGAGCCTCGACGCCACTTGTAGAAGAAGATCACTCGGAGTTGTTGTTGGGTTAGCATGCTTCACATATTACCAAAATGACGCGCGTGGGCGTTTATATATTAACTCAGCAAAAGCTTCAAGAACCTTCTACAGTTACCCAACACTCCAAGAATTCGAGAGCTTTCTTCAAGAAATTAGGAAGATTTCAAAATTTTGTCTCAAGACTTTTCTGCCAACCTAATAAAATATTTATTAGATGCCCACTATCGGTTTTTGGGAGGAGAATTTCGATTTCCAATCCATCCCGAAAAACTGTTTAACTCGAAACGCGATCGCACAATAGCCGACAGGTGGGTTGGAGAACTCGGCTTTTTCATCGAGACTTGGTGCTTCGCTATGAATCCTCTAGGAGATTATAAGGCAATGAAATGAGGAAGTACATATCCAAACAAAACACATAAGTGACTGTGAATGGACTGTCAATACATACGAGTGGAATGATATCCTTAAGAAGAGGATTAACTAATAAAATGACGTGAAGTTGATAAAAATGTTCATAGGCTCGAAAATTTTTGCAAATCGGTTCAAATGATAGTATGTTGAAAGCTTAGGCTTTGAAATTATTGCGGTCTCGGAGCAGAGAATCTTATCTATCAAATGTAGAAAGAATCGAAAGAAAGTGTGGAATTTTTTCATGGGGCGCCGCAATAAGGGCAACCTCTGTTTCGATGAGAAACTTTCTATTATCATAGCGGCTCGAAACTTTCAAAATCACCCTCATCCTTTTAACACAGCTCCAATAAATAACTGCAAGCGAAAAACCACCGTGAAATTTTGATATCCAATAAACTTAATGGTTTCAGGCGATTTCACTGCTTCAGGCAAGACTTTTTTTATTTCCGTCGATAGAAAAGATAAAAGCAATGCGAAAATCCATGAAAAAGAGATCCCCATAGAAGCTGTATTGTCTCTGAAGAATCTTGAAGCAGAATCATCCCAACTTCACCGTTCAGTAACGGTACATGCAGCCAAACCATTAGTGCACCTCCATGAGACCGAAATAAGCTCGTTTTCGACTACGGTTTTCTAACCTAACATTCCTCAATTGAATCCGTTGGACTTTCCCGTTTGAGTGAATCCAAAATCGAAAATATGAATAGATTGTGAAGAGGGCTAATCAAAATTTGAAACAATATAGAAAATTACTACTTGCAGCGCACCATCGATTTTATGAAGTAATAAAATACCACTTATATAAAAATCGAAGCCAGCCACTTTGAAAACATTTGGTAACTATGAAATACCATGTTCTGTTCTTGAATACGAATAAATTTTTTGAGCAATCCCCCCAAGAAAGAAGAGTTATGGACACTTTTCGTGGCGCGCGTAATTTTTTGCCACCCTGTAGTACGAACGTCCTGTGGTTTGGTAGGGAGGGATATGAGGTTGTTCGGTAGCCGAAAGGTTGTAAACGACGTACTATAGTTTATAGATTCAGATCAACTTACGTTTCGAAGAACAACGAGCGGAAACCGTTCCCATCTCCATAATTGTGTCTTATTCAGAAAAGGATTCACAAATGACAATATGATAAGAAGGCATTCACAAAGCCTACACTTCCGGGAAATTTGGAAACGACGCTGCGGAAACAGTGCACGATCACTGTTTCCTATTTCATCACCCTCGTTGTTGTTGTGAAGGAAGCAATGGTCTTGTGCTTCACATTAAATCAGTGACGATAGTTGACGTCCCGCAGTGTCGTCATTGTTGTGTACGTACGAGCAGAAAAATCACCTTACTCTAGAACAACCGCCTTGTTTCTTATTTGAGCATATGAAGTGTCTATCATGAGATGGGAACTGGAGCATTATAGCTGTTTCCAAGCTTAGTATTGTCGTCACTCCGTAGTTGTTCAACATGATCATGGGCAAACTGGTGTTGATGGATTACTTGAAATGTATAATACTTCAATTATTATCTTTGGCGCGACAAGCAAGAGAAGAAAGTTCTAAAAAAGTGCGTTCAGCAGAAGGCAATAGCTTAAGAAAGTACTGAACGGATTTCGTTGACTGGCACTAGGTCACCAGTCTCCTCTATTCATATTCCTTAACTTTGCTTCACGGGACATTCGCTGTACGCCTACACAAGGGGAGCAAACACATAAAAACCAGATTACTGTCAATGTGTGTTGTTGGGCGTTGGCAAATTCTTGAAACCACATTAACGTGAAAACAAGGAAAAAAATTCACACAAACAATTTCTTCAGCTGCCGTAGTTCTCGCCTCTGAGCCGCGCTTTCGAGTATATATAGATAAATCTGTTACGGATCAGTGATTCAGCCTCATTGAAATAAATATTTGTTCTAATACCAAGTAGTTAGCGTTATTCACAAGTTGTAGGCGAAAATAGATTCGTCAATCGATTTGTTGGAGTTATTTTTGTAGGCGTTATTGAGCTGAAAGCAGCGAATGACGATATGTTGCTTATCCCTATTCATTGGTGAACGTATAGTGAGCCTGATCGGAGCATTTCATTTTTGCTGTATACCTAAGCACTTCACGAATGCAAGTGTTCAGCAGAATATGTGAGCATGTTTGTGTAAAGCGAAAAGCTTGGTCGATTTGAAAGCATGGGGCTGAAAAGGAGTTTAACATGATCCAATCGCTCCCAGCCACTACCCAAGAGAATTAACCTGGTGTCTGAAAATAGTGGTTGTTTGAGAGTTCGACCTCGTCTGCCTGCTTAGCTCCTCTTCGTAATGAAGAATAGAGGAATCCGCATCTTATTCCACAACTTTTCGAAGGCCAAAGTGGCTTCCAAAGAATTCTTTGAACTATCTGTATTTTCGAGTTGTTAGATTGACGGGGTCTGTAGCAAACTAATGGTTCTATCTTTTCTATTTTATTTCAGAATGTAAGCAAAGTTCTGCACTCTGTCGCTAGTTCTTCATGTTATGAATGTTCTTGTGATAGCTCCGCAAGTTCCCTTGATTAGTGAGATTATGCAAGAGCAACATTTAATACATATCTAAAGAGGTCTACTCTTAGGATTTTTTTTTTCAAAAAAAAAATACGTTGCAAACTTTGTTGAGCAGTGAATGAGAGAGCTGCCAATCTGATCACTGTGTGATAAAAAGGCCCACAATTTTCACTGAGGCGCAGCAGCTCAAGCGAATGACGGTTGCGAGTACATCAACCAGGAATAATTTAACAGAGCGGTTTTCCGACTGATTCCTGACGTGGTACGAAGAATTGATAATTTACTAGAATAAGAAGTGTTTCCCCATTTTTACATCACGCCGAGTCGTTCAAAGGCTTTTCAAAGTCTGATTTCCTTTGCAGGAAAGCAATGTCCAAAGTCTGGTAGACTGCAGCTGCATTAGTCTACCTTTTCCTTCTTCTTCCTTGCTCAACGATAAAGGAAGAGTTTCTTGTCGGAAACATACACATATACATATGACGTACAGTACCTTGTAAACTTTCCAATGGTGCATTTTTTTTCTTGTGGAAAGCGGTCCACCTTGCGTCAATGCTTACGTCGCCGTCGCGCGCTCTCCACACTTGTACAACCGAATTAGGATACTATTCCCGTACACAGAAAACGAGAAGCTTCGGAATCGCAGAAAATCAGATTATTTGAAACGGTCATGTTTCTGTGTTAAAAGAAAAGTTGATGTTTTGAAAGAAAAAATACCTAACACCTTTTCAGTGGCACAGCGATTCGTCGAACGGGAGCTACCCCAGTGACATACCTTCTCCATACCACAAGAACTCCACTTCCCCTTGTTCTTCCTCCGAAAACGTTGGTTTTGTAAAATATTTGTGTAAGGTAAAGTTCTGGGCTAGACAAATGCCATTATTTGTAGTCTGATCAGTGTGACATTATGGGACGCGAAAGCGAACAGAGTGATTATATGGCTGCCGGTACGTCAGGTGCACAGTGTAAGTGTATTTCATTTGCCTTCGAAAGTGTTCAGCAGTATATTTCGGCATCACTATTTCGCATCAGTGAGGTATGTATTAGCAGTCAATTCGCCATGAAATTAGATCCCGCGGCAGTTCAGCAGTACGACCCATTTTGACTTAAATTGAGTATTGGCCTGAATTGAAAACCTGTTACCGCTGAAGGCTGTTCATTCCAAACGCCACTTATCAGCATGTGAACAATGTTTTGATGGAGCCTCATGAGAACGAGGAGCTCCGCCTCTCTGGTAGGTTTATGAGTGTGAATAGAAAAAGACATATTTCCTGGCACTCTGAAATGCAGCCCACCGTTCGTTGCGTCGTTTTGCCAAGGAGTGCTTCGATGGGCCGGGCAGAAGACTGCGATTTTGTCGCGTGCACGTCCTAGTTTCACTGTGCTGACGAGTTCGAGCAACCTAAAAACGATCACTCATTTTTCCCTGTTTCATACACCAAAATTAGAGAAAATGATCCTTCGAGCAAACATGTTCGGCTTGGACAAGAATCGTCGCAGTACCTCGCACGTTTCCGATGAGGGAGTTCTGAACAACGATGGTACACCCGTACGGAATCAAAACTATGCTGCACTCTCCACTCACAAGAACCCTAGGACAGCCTATTCCAATAACAACTTTGTCCATTTCGAATGTGTTGATCACACAAAGTGCTACTTGATCGAAATTCAAGAGAAAGGAAGGGATGAACTGACATGCGTCAGTTCAACAACATGACTCTCGTCCGTTTGAGAAGACTTCTTCTCGATCTAGGGGTAAGCCTCAAGCCACTTTTCTGAAAGATTGGTGAATGTGAAAGGTGGAACCCCTGCGCCTTCAAATCATGCAATGTTGTTTTGCTACACTTAACAGAAGCTTTTTTACGGAAGGGAAGTACGTGTTAACAAGATTCTCCAGTACTCCTTCTTGCACAGGGAACGAATGATGCACAACAGGGTAGTCCTGAAGGAGCACACAGTGTATGCTGTCGTTAGAGCGATTCTGCTATTCCGAGGAAAACAGCCGAGAGTACATTCGGTGCATACACTCTCCATTATGCCGCTTGACCCGATGTCGATAAAGAGACTAGAAAAATTTCAAATAAATCCGGCTGCCACACTGTTTCGCAATCATCTTATTACACTTGTATTGCCCCCTACAGCTATCAATTATTTCCCATTACGTTATTTTTAGCTGAGAATACAGTCACTAAAGTCGATGATATTGTAGAGGCAGTCAGCAACTTCTCTGGCATCCAATCAGCACAGTTCTGCAAGTATAAGATGGGTGACCAGCCCATTAGGACGTTATTGTTCTAAATAATGACTATGATTGTAGCGTGGAATAAAATGAAATTTTTGCTGACTAAGAAAATTGAAGAAGTAGGCATCATGGTGCTCACGACTCTCTTAGCACCCCATATTTTAGCTCAAATCTATCTTCGCCATACACCACATCTGAAACGTTTTTAAGAGTATCATTTAGGTTATCATAAACACAAGGTGGTAGTAGGACCAAATGCTTTTCGATTTTCTCACGTTTAGGTCTTCGCGTACTCTAAGTTCGATAGCTTTTCAGAAAACCTGTAAAACAAAAAGTTGAAATTTCTGTCCTATGGGATGGTTTTCGCATCGAAAAAAGTCAAGTCAAACAGGAGGAATCTTTTCATGAACTTGAATGGAACACTACCAAGAATTTCACAGGAGTAATATTAATTTTGAGAACGCTCCAGAATCGCCTTCCCCACCGTGAGACTAAGCAAAATGTTGCGCTAGCATCCTATTTTTCTTTACGCAATATTGGCACATGTTCATCTACCGTCCCTTTGATGTAAATTCATTCAACTCATTTGAAAGCCACTGTTAGATAAGGCCCACAATAGATTGCTGTCTGTGTAGCTCTTGTTCGTTTAGACTCTTACGGGAAATCTACTAGTCGGATCTTTTATATAAGGAATAAGGACGACGATTGCAACCGCAACACCTATGTTACTAGAAACACTCATGAGCGAGATATTCGTCAGAGTAGTTGGCTAACGTATGGGAAAAAGGGAGAAATGATGCGCATCAAGACTGTGTCGTTCTTCGGCCTCCCCCTCCCAAAGATCTTTTCAGATTTTAGCTGTAGCTCTTTAGCTGTTCATCACAATCACCCTCTAAAATCTGTCGGGCTAGGCTGCCAAAGGATTACTGACTTTCTTGGACTTGAGGCATTACATTATGATATTGGACTGACTTGGCTGAACGTCGAATCTTTCA
This sequence comes from Nippostrongylus brasiliensis, assembly GCA_030553155.1. Lineage (NCBI taxonomy): Eukaryota > Metazoa > Nematoda > Chromadorea > Rhabditida > Heligmosomidae > Nippostrongylus > Nippostrongylus brasiliensis. Next base: position 42,064,818 of record CP130734.1, read on the forward strand.
TAAATGCTGCACTTAACTAATCACTCGTAAGTCGAAAAAGTTTTTCAATAGGTTTTGTGAATGTTATCCTGTTCGTACTAGATACTATAATAATTTTAGGGACTGTAATTGTCTTCAATGGATTATGAATTTCATAAGGGATCGTGTTTTAGCAACCGCAACATGCCCCCCACAGGCGGAGTCTCGAAAAGCCTCTGCCGAGATTGATGAGGACATCGAATTGAACACTCTTTTTCAAAGAATCCAGGTACGATCACCATTCGTTTTGTCCCTAAGTGATCAGAAACAAGCTGCTACAAAAATATACCAAGCTCCATGCCTCCGTATTTGAGGTAGAAATCGTAATAGGTCGCATATCTCATGTTGCCTCAATCGTCGTCCAGAATTCATACCATTGTTCTGACGTTTTCAGATAATTCTGCTAAATAGCTTTCACGCATTCCGTGGGCCAGAAATTATCCGGGAGTACATGGTTCGTGAAAGTAAGCCTAATAGATTACCAACCGTCCAATATTGAAATTTGGTAAGGTGCGAATGTTGGATTATTTGCGATTGGGTTTGTAGAATTTATACTCATAACCTACGAGACACAGGAGTGTCGCACCTTCTACTAGGAGTCCCTCGCGGACACACGGGAGACCCATTTTGAACACTTTCATTGCCCGACATATTCTTGTAGATGCGACACTAACCCAACGTCCAACTCGTATCTAGAAGATGGGAGTGAGTACACTCTCTCAGTTCCTCGCTTCTGCCGAGACACACATCAACAGCAAATACAGATATTTACGGTTGAGAACCTGTCAACATAGCAAGGTATAATGAATGTGTTTATTCGACAAATAATGATTAAAAAACACAACAAATAACACTGAGCATCTGAGGTAAGAAGTTCAGCGCCCGAGCGTGCACCTTGCTAAGACGGAGCTGACCTGCACGAGAACCTTACCGGGAAACTACAAGGATACCTAGCGAGACTATCAGAAACGTTCCTGCGTAGACCTTCGCGGAGTTCCTACCGCTACCGACGACGGAAACTCGGGGCTTATATTGTTAATAATCCCAGCACTGCGGACTGCGCGCAGCTAACTGGGCCTGGGGAACACCGAACGCGAAAACCTTATAAGACGGCCCGTTAAGCCGGACTTACGAGGGCGCCGAGACGAAACGGCCATTTGTTGCCGCTACAAATCAGTCGCCTGACGGAGAATGCTGAGGTAGGATATTCCAGCGAATATAGTCGTGGAAGTCCCCAGTTGTCGTTGGATTGCTCCTCGTTCTCGTCCCTGGCTGCTCGTGTAGTCCTCTCGTCGCTGGTCCTTGAACCGTCCAATAGGTGGGGTTGGGGTCGAATGGATTACTGTAACCCAGGGTGTGGTGGGATATTCCTCACCACGTTAGTGTTTCGCTTCCATCCGAACAAGGTGGTTCAGTGGTATGTTTATTGGGGTGGCCAGCCTCGCTGGTCCACCAAATCAAGGCGAGAATATAAGAACACTGAGGACAAGCCTCGGACAGTCGGCGGGCGGACCGTTCCGAAGAGGGTCCGCCCTCACATATGCCAACCGAGGGGTCGCGGATTGCGACACAGGGGGCCCTATCGCGCAGGGAAGCTCCGCCCGCCTAACGCTGTGCATGCGCATGCGCCTCACAATATCGATCGGCCGCGATCACACGACTGGGCAGGCGCTTCACCGGTACAGAGGAACTATAGTTGTGCTCTCCCAAAAATTTAGAATAATCGAATATATTCGAATATCGACGATTTTCGAACGTTCGATTTCGAATGTCATTCGAAAATCGCGATTTTTCGAGCATTCGAATTCCAGTACATTCCAAAATCGCGATTTTTCGAGCATTCGAATTCGAATACATTCGAAAATCGCGATTTTTCGAGCATTCGAATTCGAATACATTCGAAAATCGCGATTTTTCGAGCGTTCGAATTCGAATATTCGATTTCGAATAGAATTATTCGAATTCGAACGTTCGAATATTCATTCGAGCACAACTATAGTTCGAATGCGAATGTTTCGAGCATTCGAATTTGAGCTCCGAATTCCGGTTTCCGGCCGTTTTTGGCCCTTCCGTTCCGTTTCGGGTTCCGCTTTGTTTTCGGACCGGAACACGGAAACGGAAGAGGAAATTGAAGACCTCCACTGTGCAAGCTAACAAAATGGTGACTGAAGCTATTGTGCTGACGTCGATGCGAGCAGCGAAGTACACTCCCCCCTCCTCGTGAGGAAACTTGCAATGAAGTATTTGTCGGCACCTGCCACATCCGAGTGCGAAAGATTGTTTTCTTCTGCTGGTTTTATTGTAAACGATCCGAGGAAAAGGCTCTCTCTCCAAAGTCACGAAAAAACGGCTGTTTCTCCACAATTCCATGGTCGTTTTGGGCTTTTAATTCTATTTTGAAACCATTCTTGTCTATCACGCCAAAAAAAGTCTTTCACTACTTACTTGTCTTCGCCTTATAATGAAGTTTATAATGACGAATATCCACCGTTTACTTTGAAGCTATCACCAAACGTTGAACGCCTTCACCAAAATAATAGACACATTCTAGTGAAAACAAAGACAGCAGTTTATGGGTGCCTCTAGAAACAGAAATGAAAACTTTGCGTGGTCCAGTTTTGGCTAAATTCCAATAATTTAGTTATTTTTGCACTATTTCCGGCTTCCGTGTTCCGCATTCCGGTTTCCGGCCATTTTTGGCTATTTCTGTTCCGTCTTCCGCCTTCCGCTTTTTTGAAAAAAATTTCCGCACACCCCTGCTCTACACGCACTGCTTGAAACAGGATGTCAATCAAACAGGGCCTGGGAGAGAACTCAGACAGGCTTCTGCTGACGATTAATGGAGCTGTTTTTATTTTTAGCATCGCAGTGTATTTTCACATTTATTAATATCTGCTGATTTGATGATGCCGAGCCCGTTGCGGAAGATAGTTATTGCGGGGAGGATAAAAGAATGTACGGTACTGAATAAGCAGGGGAAGTCGAGTGCAGAGTTCTTGTTGGCATCGGCTTGCGTGCAATTTGGCCAACTTTTGCATAAACCCCGATCTCGCAGGGAATAACTAAGTAAATTTTCTAGAAAAGATGTAAGGCACTTATAGTTAGATGGTGAAGTTCTCGTGAAGGCCCCTTCAGACTTCACTGCGTTCCGTCACACGTATCTAGTAGATGAGAGTGAATACACTCTCTCACCAAGCCTTCCGAACACAAATGCGGCGGCGCGCCCTCAGGGGACTGATCAACGCCGGCACCTTTACCTTTACCTTTTACCTTTCCTTTGGTTCACTGCAGTAGAATCTAAATGGTTTCTAAGGTCAATTCAGAGCTGGCGGCAAACGGTAAGCCGCCCTCCACTTCCGCGATGGTTACGTGTCGTTGGCTTGCCCACGTTGCCCTCCTTAGTGAAGGCGACACCCCAGCCTCTGGATCAGAGTGCACCCCTCCGGAGGCAACTGTCGCGCTGCCGCTACTCTGCGTCCTTGCGCAGTGCTTAGTCATTGCCGCGGCGCTCTGCGATTATCTCTGAATGAGCCCTAACTCTTTTCGGCTGCGTTACAGATCCGGTGCCACAGCAAGGAATGGTGCTGAACATTCTGCATTTCGTTTAATTATTCTATTTATTATTACAGTGTGGCGAATAAATACGTGCGCATGAAATTCGATTCAATTTTGGCAACTGTAAGAAAGCTTTGAGCGTACTTTTCCTCTCGAAATATTCACCTGATACTTCTTATTCGTTCTGTATGAAAGAAATTGGTTTTTCAAACTGTAGCGAAGAACTGTTCAATTTTTAGCGCGATTGAGCAAGAAGTTCAGAGCGGCATGGTGGTATGATATCCGCGTCCTCCGCTTTGTTAAAATATTTTTACTGGACTTAAATAAGGTCCAAAATGTAGTGTAGCGTCAGCGGAAGATGCGGGTCAGTATAATACGAGGATCACACGAACAGGATTGATATATATTTATTGCGGAAGTCAGAGACACAACAGACGCATGAGGCGAAGAAGTAATAGGTACAAGCAGGATAACTCTCCCCCCAGGATGAATTAACCCATGAAAAGAAAAAGAATCAAAGAAGAGGATGGACCACCAGCCCGGGTCCCAGCACACTGGTGGTTTCTTCGGGCCTTCTTTTATACGGCCCGGGGCGTTTTAACGCGTGGGCCGACTTCTCGGAATCTCCCACGCTAATCCTAGAGACTAGGTGTTCTGCGGAGGCGAGAGAGAAACTCGCCTCGGCTTTTGGTCTCCGGTTCCAAGAAGTTCCGTGTTAATGACCGGCGCCAGCCGGGTCGGCCAGCTGCCAGAGTGATTAGTCATTCTGGTTCCATCTGTTGCTCCCGAAATACCTTTTTCAATATCCCTTCTTATCCCATCTCGTGATCCTGACATCCCCGGCCTCTCGCAAGTTCCGGTCCCCGGAACTAAATTGTGAAGTTTGTAAAGTGCGGGATCAGGATAGGGCAGGAGACGTGTGGAGTAGCGGCGTCGATGATGAAGTGTAGCCGGTCAATGGTGGCGGACGTCGCGAGGATGGTTGGGTTTCACAGTTGACAGTGCTGTAATTGTTGATTTAGTTGTAATATTCGGCGAGAAGGCGAAAATCGGTGGAAAAAATTTTGTGAATGTAAAAGTATATTGTGAAGATGATATAGGGGTACTGGATCGTTTATATGGTGGAGTTGTTGCTATTATAACGACGAACATAGTACCTAATACTTGGTTTGGGTAGGGACAGGCGGTACAGCTTTTGATCAGTGACAGTGCTCTCACCATCGAGCGCGAGTATCAGTAAAGAATGTTTTCGTAATTCTCTCCAAGTGCCATATTACTCAGTTATTGAAAGATGGAACAGTTGTTGTTGAAACAACAGGTGTTTGAACTGATTTAAGTCACTCATAAGTAACGATAAGCAAGTATCGGATACGACTATTATGACGGGGTTTTATTGAGGCCGTGGTTATGATTTCGCCCTAGGTAGATCTTAAAATTGAATTTCCGTTTACCTCCTGCGCGTGTTAGAGTTGTATGCACATACGGAAGGAATGCATGAGCTCCGAACGATCTAGAGGAACACATTTCTGAACGGACAAGCCATCACAGGCACAAGGTACAGGACCGGTGATCAGCAGACGTTCGACAACCCCGTTCCTCGTCCATGTGAGGGTTGGGGAACATGACTGGAGGGCCGAAACAGAGTCTGGATCTGGTGCTGAATTCCTTGCCGTTGATGTGTCCATTAGAGCTAGCGTTATGCTCAAGATTTGTTCGGAGCGTTCGATGGAATTTAGATGTAATAGGCTCAACATTGGCATAGGGTAAGCGAAAAAGTGATGTATATAAATATTTTTGGTTCGGCGAAATTATACCTATCGTGCCTATAGAGATGAAAAAGCGATATAGTCGTTTTCGGTTCCTTTGCGTATCTGTACTTATTGAAGTGTGAAGTTACAGAAGGTTTTTTTTCCAAGACGGCTCTTGAAATGCTGCTGGTAAAATGGCATCAAGGAAACGTGTGCGTGGCACGTATGTGGTAAATGCTGTTCTTTAATTTGCGCATTGCACTCGATTGTTTGGTTACTGTCACTGCTCAATAGTTTGTGGTTATATTGTGCTTAGCGAAATAATGTTGAGTGGGATTTTTTGTAGGACTTATGGTAATTTAAAGCACAATGGGTACTTATATGTGATAGGAAGAAAACTGTTTTCTAAGTGCCGTTTGGAGATGTTTCTGCAAATCAACAACCACTGAACGTGTGGTATTTCTTTGGTTTAAAGGAATGGGAGTTTGTGAAACTTCCGTGATCGTGCTAAAGTAAGGCAGAAGATGTTTCTGAACGCGAAGCTTTGTTGTTTTGTATAGGGGGCTCGGACGTACGTAGTATAAGCTGTTAAAAGAATCATTATTTTTGTGTTAAGGATGATTTTTGATTGAAAAAGTCGTATAGAGCGTAGAATTACATCCTATGCTTTTGTTTTGAAAAAATATTGGTTTCCGTCAGATAGGGTTGACAGGAATTGAGAACTAAACCCTTGAGGTTTCGAGACTTGACGAAAACGGAGTTATTTGATTTACATTGGGACGATCGAAGAGAGGAACAAACGAAGTCTGGCGTGTTTTTCTAGTGGGAGTGGGTTCCAACTGTTGCTCCCGAAATACCTTTTTCAATATCCCTTCTTATCCCATCTCGTGATCCTGGTGTTTATTGGGCGATAATTGGTAGGTAGGGCAAGATTTCGTTCTAGATGGGTGCAGAAGTTTTTTCTTTTGGGCGGATTGTATGGTCGTCGCCTGGAGTCAAAGTTATTGCGTTGCGGACGGCGTCTATAGTTATATTGATGTGAATGCTTAGTAGAATGTCTAGAAGGGTTGTTGAAAGCTGGGCGGTTCGTTTGTTGCTCTTGTCTGGACGGTTTAGGAAAGCGGTTATACCACGGGCGAAAAGAGGATTGCTCACGGGGAGTTTGGGTTGATTTCGTATTGGAAGTTTTAGAACGAAAGTTATTGGGAATTTTGCTTAGATTATTGATTTGTGTTTGGAGTTTGCTTGTTTGATTGCTAAGGGTTAATGATTTGAGGCCTTCCAGGATAAAGTCTTCTTCAAGGCGTTCTTGTTGCTGCAGGCGAGATTCTGTGGCTGCATAAGATAGAATTACTTCAAATTCTGTTGCTGGTGGATAGTGGCGGATCTTACGGCGGATCTTGGGTTGCAGTCCTTTAATAAAACTTTTTATTATAAGTTGGTTGGAAGCTGCTGATTCCGCGTTACCTTGGAAAGCTGCTCTTGCTTTTGCCTGGATTTTAGCAGCGAACTCTTGAACTGTGTCGTTCCCTTGACACATTTTCAGTAGTTCTTTTAATTTAGTATCTGGGTCGGCCGTGATTTTGAATTTGTTGGCTAATGAGTTGCAGAGGGCCGTCCAGTCGGATTTAATGGAAATTGGTAGAGCGCGGTATAATCGTTTAGCTGATCCATCTAAGAAGAGGGGTAGTAAGATATGGGCGTGTTGTTGGTCAACGTTTAGGTTTTCGATTAAGAAGGTGTAGTCTTCCAGAAATTCTTCGAAAGTGCGGTCGCCATCCGCGGTGAATTTTTTGATGCGATTTTTTAATAGGTCGGTGGAAAGTTGTACGTCGGCCGGGTCAGTAGTTAGCGAGTTTGATATTCTAGGGTCCATAGCACGTAGATTCGATCGTTGGCCGAGGTTATGTATGGTTTATGTTGCAGCCGTCCAATACTGGTTTGTGAGCTTTGGGTTTAGACGGTTCGGATTCGTTGGTTACTTCTGGATTTGCGCGACAAGATTTGTTAGAGAGAGAGTTAGGCGATTAGATGTGGTTTTGAAAGTGAAATATAGAGAAATGCAATTTAAGGTTTTAATTTGGACAGTGAGTTTGTGAGAGACACGAATTTTGGTTTTGTAGTTAGTGATGTGTTTGATTGGATTGCCGGTATTTTTGTCTGAGGTTTTATTATTTTTATTTGCACTATTCCCGGTTGTTAATTGAAAAACAACGAAGATTTAGGAAATAAATGTGAGATAAAGTGTGGTCAGTTTGGGGATTTTTAAACAAGAGGAAATGATCTCCCGTTATTTGGTGGATTCAGAGTTTTGACTTCCCCTTACCAAGTGAGGGTGTTAGTGGGTTTTTGAAAGTTTGCACAGCAGAGAAGAAAAGAAAAAGAAATGGATTGTTCCTGAAAGAAGATCAAAGTTTTAATTTAAATTGTCACGTTTGACGTCTTCGCTTGACAGTGAATAGGTTCCCGACGATGACGTTGAATTTGGAATAGGAATATCGAAGTTGTAGTTGATGTCTGTTTACCAGTTGGTCTGGTATGCGGCTGTAAGTCGTACACGAAATGGACGAGACGAACATAGTTATGAGTGAGACCTGATGAATGCGGGGAGGGGTTGTGTTCTACGAGGGAGAGTTAGGCGATTAGATGTGGTTTTGAAAGTGAAATATAGTATTTTAGTATTTCGTGCGCATCATAATACTATCATTGCCGCAACGTGTAGTAACCTGATCAGGATTTCATCATGAAGCTGCTTATTTAAAAAAAGGGGGGGAGGGACTGGTACCTCTCCCCACGTCACACTGATAAATGCGCATAATAGTATTCTCAATTTTATTTTTTTTTGAAGCGAACGCGGTTACAGTTGGCTAACGCGAACGTAGTGGGAAAGCAGAGTGTGACATGCGCGGGTCAAGACATCTTACAGTCCGGGGGTATTCATCCCTTCTCCGTAAGCGCTGACAGATCAAAAAACTCGAATGTGTCAATTGTTGCGATTTGGGAGGTTTGTAGAACACGGAACAGGTCGATGTTTTGCTTCGATATGAGAAAAGAGTATATTAAAAGGATTTTCCTTTCAGTGTTAATTTGATATGAATTGTCAAGAGAAAAGTCGCGTCGAAGAATTATATTTGGAAAAAAATGTGGGTTCGAAGTTTAGGAAACCAGTGAGGCAAACGGGAATGGGGAACCTTCAGAAAGGAATTAGGGGTGAGGGGAAATAAAGGAGTGTTGGTTAGTTTGGGCCGGCTTTTATGAAATAGGTATGAAAACAAAAGACGAAAGGAAAAAAAACTTTTGGAGAATTTCTTTGGAACGGAGCCCGAAGAGAGGAAGAAAAACCAAATGGGGGAAAAGGGAAAAGAAAAGACAACGAAAAGAAGGTTAGTTTGTTTATTTTGTTCTTGCAATCAAGTTGCAAGAGAGAGGCTCAAAATATGGTATTTGAAAAAGTATGACTGAGGAGGGGGAGGGATATGCAATGAGTTCGAAGCCCTAGACTTTTATATGATAAGTATATTTAAGGGATTAGGAGAAAGATGTTCGGAGAAATTTAAATATGAGGGAAAATAAATCCAGAAAGTTCGGAGCCGGGACCTCCATATGATATCCGCGTCCTCCGCTTTGTTAAAATATTTTTACTGGACTTAAATAAGGTCCAAAATGTAGTGTAGCGTCAGCGGAAGATGCGGGTCAGTATAATACGAGGATCACACGAACAGGATTGATATATATTTATTGCGGAAGTCAGAGACACAACAGACGCATGAGGCGAAGAAGTAATAGGTACAAGCAGGATAACTCTCCCCCCAGGATGAATTAACCCATGAAAAGAAAAAGAATCAAAGAAGAGGATGGACCACCAGCCCGGGTCCCAGCACACTGGTGGTTTCTTCGGGCCTTCTTTTATACGGCCCGGGGCGTTTTAACGCGTGGGCCGACTTCTCGGAATCTCCCACGCTAATCCTAGAGACTAGGTGTTCTGCGGAGGCGAGAGAGAAACTCGCCTCGGCTTTTGGTCTCCGGTTCCAAGAAGTTCCGTGTTAATGACCGGCGCCAGCCGGGTCGGCCAGCTGCCAGAGTGATTAGTCATTCTGGTTCCATCTGTTGCTCCCGAAATACCTTTTTCAATATCCCTTCTTATCCCATGTCGTGATCCTGACAGTGGGCTCGCTGATTCTTTTGAGGCTCGGAGTTCTCAAAGAAACACGTGTAGAAGACTAACAAGCAGTGAGTGTAGGGAAGGACATACTCCACTCAATCCATGAAGGTAACGTAAGCGAACGGAGCATGCAGTAGTGGGGCATGGGATTATCAAAAGGAGGACGGACCGACATAATGATTTTAGCTTGAATAAGAGGTACTTCTACCGTTTGACTGCGGGGCGTAACCGGGGGCGGAGCAAGCACGCAATGATTTCGACGATATGAATGCAATCAAATGCTATCGTCGATATCAATGCTTTTCACCGTTCTCACCTGCTTCTACACGCTGTGCTAGTGGTGACGTGAAGTGCTGACAGAGGGGCTTGCTCCGCCCCCAGCCACGCCCCGCAGTCAAACGGAAGAAGTACCGAATAAGATGCCCAAGTAGCTCCACATTTTTTCGCTAATCGGTTCAATTCATAGTAGAAGAAGAGCTTGGGCTCTGTAGTTATCCTATGTAGAAGGCACAAATCCCCATCGATCAAGAAGAGAAAAATCGGAATAAAAAATGCGAGAAATTGCGACAATCTGCCACAGTGCGTCGCATCAAGGGCGTTCTCTGGCCTTAGGTCAAAAATTTCACCGTTGAGATGGTTAGAAACTTTCGCAATTACCACCATCTCATTAGCCCAAAACTCACGCGCAATTACAATCTAAGAACCGACGCTAAAAGTGAGCTTCCTGAATCCTTCATGTTTCAAAACAATATCGGTGCTATGGGCAGGATTGTTTTGATTTTAAGATGGTAGATCTTCCGAAGCTCTATCATCATTATCTTCACAGGAATCCACAGTGCTCGGGAAACAAAAACATGCCAAATGGACGAAAAATTTATAGCCTTCGAATCGCACGATCCTAAATCCGCTTTAGCTCGTCGTCGTTTCGGAAGAATACCTTAGGAGTCTACGACAAGAAAGTCGCCACATTTTGACGAGCCTTTTCCGAAATATGGAGCAATATAGGCGTCAGGTACCTGCGGCGCATCACCTATTCGATGAAGGAAGGAATGAGAGCCGAAATCAGCGCTCATGGCAGCTACTTTGAGAACCTTACTTATTTATGGAATGCCTTACTTATTTACTCTTCCATATTCACCTTTATCACCTGTCGTCCCGTTGATCATCGATTTGCTCGATGATCAACACCAGGCGCCAGTAACGTCTCCATTCGTCCCTGTCGCGTGCCATAGTAGAGCAGTGGGTCCTGCTCGCTCGAGGAACACGAAGAGCATCGAATCGATCGTTCAGGGATTTGACGAAGAAGTGCGACCAGCGCGAAGGTGGGCGACCTGGTGTTCTTCTGACGTCCCGTGGAATCCATTCAGTAACTGCTCTCGTCCAACACTCGTCACGAAATCGCATTACGTGCCCGCCTCACCTGATCTTCGACAACTTGGCCCATGCGACTGCGTCTCTGATCTTCGACTGTCGACGTAGCTCGGAGCTCCGTATGCCTCTCTCGCTTGGAAGAAGCGAGTTACTCCGAGCATACTTCTCTCTGTTCTTCGTTGCGCGACGCAAATCGCATGTTCATCCTGCTTGTGTAACGCCCAGGATTCTGAAGCGTACCTCAACACAGGAAGAACCGTAGAATCGAAGAGATGGGAGCAGAGTCGGGCGTTCTTTGTCTTCCTCACTACTTCTTCAGCACTCTTGAATACGCCCAAATCGCTCGTTTCGTCCTTCCCAGCTCTGGAGTCAAATCGTTGGTCATGTTGACTTCCCGACCCAAGTACACATAGCTGGAGCATTGAGAGATATTCGTTCCGTTGAGCGAGAATGGGGCATCAGAAACGTATCCATTCCTCATGAACATCGTCTCTGTCAAGTTCAGCTGCAAGCCGATCTTCCCACACGCATGATCGAAGTCGGCCACCATGCGTTCTGCCTGGGTGATAGATGTTGTTATGAGTACGATATCATCCGCAAAACGAAGATGGTGTAACTGCCGGCCGTCGATCTTCACTCCCATGTCGTCCCATTCTAGTTTTCGCATGGTGTTCTCGAGAGAGGCGTTGAACAGCTTTGGTGATATGGTATCACCTTGGCGTACACCCCTCTTCACGTTGATACGAACGTTGTTGTAGAATGGTGTGATCACGATCGTGAATCCCTTGTAGAGCTCACTGAGGATATTCAAGTACTGAGTGGAGACGTCTTGTTTGCACAGAGCCTCAATCACCGCTTCCGTTTCGACAGAATCGAAGGCCTTCTTGATATTGATGAATGTGAGGCATAACTCTCGGGATACCTCAATGAGCTTGATCACGGTGTGAGATTGTGCTGAACCCTCTTCGAAACCCGGCTTGCTCGCACGGCCACAGACAGCAGGCAGATAGGGCGACAGCTGCCGATGTCGTGCGGATCCCCCTTCTCATACAGCAACACAGTCCTGCTAGTTTTCCATATTGCTGGTACTTTGCAGTCCAACAGGTATCGTGTGAAGAGCCTGGCCAGGGTGTTGATGAGGACTGGCGGTAGATTCTTCAGATGTTCGGGTCGGACCCTGTCGGGGCCGGGAGTTGCACGATTCTTCATCGATGAAATCGCATGACCAATCTCGGAAGGGAGGACCGACCGCAGGGATGACATGTCTATCTTTCGGGATTGGGTATTCGGGAAGATGGACGTGGCTATCGAAGAGATCGGAGTAGAAGTCGTGGATGACCTTCTCCATAGCTCTTCTGGAGGACGTGAGGGTTCCATCCGGGCGCAGGAGAGCTGTCATCTTGGTCTTATAGTTGATTAAGCCTCGACGAGCGTTGCGTATGCTCTTGCTCGCTTCAGCCGCATCAACTAGCGCAGCTACTCTTCTCTCTTTAAGGTCTTCCTTTACTGCTTCTCTGCACAACTTTCGAGTTCGGACGGTAGTCGCCTTCGGTTCTTGCCACTCCGCGTTGGCGAATCAGCTCGAGAGTTTCGTGAGGAAGGCGTTTCCTGGTATTCTTGGGGCTCTCGGCTTCTTGAGCACAGTCACGTAAGTGAGCAATGAACCTGTTGTATTCCTCGTCGATGTTGTCCTCGGCGGAATCTTTCCAGCAGCTAGCCAGCGAGGAGAAGAGGTCCCAGTTCACGAGTGTACTAAGGCCTCTCTTCTTGAACTTCATGGCTTTCTCTTGACTCCGGGTGAGATGGAAGCTCGCACGGAGGAGACGGTGGTCGGATCCCGTTAAAAATTTTGGGACAACAGCGACATCGGTTAGGCAAAACCTTCGGTTGACGATAACGTGATCAATTTCGTTGTGATGCAAACCACCTGGAGACTCCCAAATCCATCGTCTGGAGGCGGGTTTCTGGAACTGCGAGTTACTATGGATGGTGTTCGTCGACATGATGAACTCGGACAGCTTTTCACCCTATTCGTTCCACTCCAGATCATGGACGCCGATATGAATCTCTTCCAACGACCTTCTAGGCCCGATCGTCGCGTTGAAATCCCCAACAATGACCACGTAGAAGGTATGATCTTTCTTGTAGAGCTTCTCCAACTCCATGTAGAATGCCCCGACTTCTTCGTCATCGTAGTCCGATGTTGGTGCATAGACTACGAAGACCGTCAACGCCGGCATTGATCCACGTCGCATCAGCCGTAAACGTCCGATTCGGGTTGTAAGTTGTTCGAATGAATCGATGTTCATGGCCAAGTTTGTGTTGACGAGAACACCGACACCACCAACGCCTCTGCTGTCGCATGTTCCGAGGAACAGTTCTTCTCCAGTGTCGAACACGGCGTATAGTGGGCGGTGTCTTCTCGTCTCGGTCAGCCCGATGACGCTGTACTTGATCTTCCTTCCGATGCAAGCGTTCGCGCGTTGTAAGTACAGATCGTCATCCTAGTTCTTTTTGGAGCCTGTCAAGGCCCTGAGATTTTAGCAGCCTCTCCGTACTCCCCCAACGTATTGGGGGCTCTTTCGGGGTCAGGGGAATGAGGCTCTTTGTTGTTACTGTTTTCAGCATATGAGGGGGGCGTACGGGCAGCTTGCCAGGCTCTGCCGTACGGGCTGGATACGGCGGGTAGCTAGCCAGACTATCCCGCTGGAGCTAAGGGCTTATTTATTAGGGGCGACCCTGAACCGCCTCTCTTATACTTCCGTGTCTACCGAATGCGAGTTTTCAGGCCACAAAGTTAGCCTCCGTGAGGAGGTGTTACCGTCTGGCACAGTAGAATCAGCTTGCTCGACACTGATTCCACCCCCATCTCACGGCAAGTATAAGGTGGCTTTTGGTCCGCCACCAGGGGCCGCGTCACGTAGCCTCGCCACCAACCGGCTGGGGATCCTTCTTGAAGGAGAACCTTCAAAGAAGGAGATCCTTGGACTCTTCCATATTAGGATACATAAATACATGTATGAATATTCGTTTGCAAAAAAGAAGGTTATAACACTTTTTACGGCGCACATATTTATTCGCCACCCTGTATTAGTTTTTATTTTATTCAATTTCTAGACGCACGCATTAACGGTACTTATACATTGTATTAATAATAGTATATTAATACTCTACTTAATACTACTATTAATACTCGAAAGTTGAATCACGATTCTAACATCCGTTTCTCCGATTTCACGCAATATTGGCAAATTCAGGTAAAAATATGTGAGACATTAGCGAACACGAAAATACCATGAAATTCAGAACGAAGTGGTGATCTTGCATGTTGGCCATTTCCATCATGTCCGTTTTTCTAAATTTGTTCAATGTACATATTAGTAAACCAGTGGTCGGGTCTTTTGATTTGGCTAAAACCCGAAGTCGATTGGGTTACCACGATCCATGCATTTGTTTTTTTTTCAAATTTCAGCCCCCGATCGCGCTCACGGTCAGTGAAGGTGGTCTCACCTACTTTTAAATAACTGCCGAAACCGAGTGTAATTTTAAAAACGGATTACAGGCTCGTGGTCAGCACCCCCATTCATATTTTAAAGCGAGGTTTGGGCAACATTAATAGAAAATCATTCCTGGACGATTGACGTCGACCTTGTAGCTGCTTTGGGTGCTAGCGGAAGTGGGCACGGTATTGGTTGCCGCGAAATGATGCACCACCTTTACTTGTCAGATACGATGGTTCTTGCGGGTAGCTGATTCAGCGAAATTTTGGTCTTGCAAAATCTTCTTCTCCTATACACCGAGACGTTTTGCTTCTAAAGTGCGGAAGTTGGGACAGTTTTGTATGGACGAAATTTAATAACTATTCGTCCATACTCCTGCTGCCAATGGAACTTTATGTTAGATATCCAAGTTGTTCTTTTTGGATTCATTTTTGATGATACGATGTGTTTTTGTGATACATCAATAATTATCAGGAAAAGCAACCACTTTCTACTTATGTGCGCTCTAAATTCACTCCCAGATTTAGAATTAACCTTAAGACTCGTCAAAAATTCACAGTTACGCTTGTCTCTGACACGCAAGCGTTCCTATTTCACACGACAGGATGCTTCTGTGAATTTCTTCGACGTATTGCTGATAGATCCACCATTAAATACCGAAATCTAGGCTATACTTACGGACGAAGTTCTAAACACAATTCTTTGCTCACTTTCTGATTTCAAACCCTGTGAACGGGCGAAATGAATGCACCACTGGGTGTCTATGTGTTGTGCGTGCTCTCGTCCGCTGATTAGTCAGTGGCTGCTGCTGGCGATGACCGAAAAAAGGGGCTCGGTTCGCTGACCGAGCAGTCAGAAAAAACCACGCAATGGTGAGCAAGTCGCACACACAAAAACACACCACATCGCCACCAGCCGCGCTTGGATGGATGAAATTTTCGGCCCACGCGCGGCCGTGAGGCGTCTATCATGAACCGTATTAGTACCTCTATGTTTTTGTATTCGGAAGCCCTTTCTGTCCCGGAAAATGGTTTTATAGGAGGGTAGTCACGAGAAGAAATTATATAATGACAGAGAATGATACTCGGCAACGGTTAGTGTGTGATACGGGTACCTATAAAGCTCATTCTTCATTCCTTCTTCCAATTAGCGTTCGATTTTCTGCGGCTACCCGTCGCGACAACTCGTTGTTCTGCTTGTAACGTGAGTGCTGGTGTTGTATGAACTGGGAGACTACATGCACAAGTCACCGCACGTTTGCTACCGTTCTTTGCTGTATTTCAGCTGTCTTCTCAACACCAGCTTGTTGGATAAATGAGAGAAACAATAGCTGAATTCAAGGTTTGAGTGTTCGAATAGATGAGACCTAAAATCGGCAAAAGAAGGTATCAGATTAGTAAAGGAGCCCATTGGAAAGTGAGTGATGGATTTTTTGGAAATTGTAGGGATATAATAGTAAATTAGTTAGCGCGATAGGTGTAGTTACAGATCGTTTAAGGCCAATTTATAGCCGGAGGCAGGGCGGCGCGGCAGTTGCTGCGAAGGGGCAGTCAGACCCAGCAGCAACGGTGCCAATTGCAGCTGAGTCTGAATGCAATAACATAACAGTTATTGTCTAATCAGCAGCCCATTTTCTTTTGAGTCGTATCAACCTTTCGTTCTTCTATGAAGCAGGAATTCTATAAGAGTTGTTCTCAAGACATCTTGACCTGCACCGACTCACAGTTGACAATTTGGGTGGCTCTCGCCCAAAATTATGAAAACAATTGCCACATTCGTGATCGACGCCCCTAATAACCTTGCTAGGCGAAATTTCGGCGAAAAATTATTTGACCAACGTTAGATCCGTTGAGGCGGATTTTGCAGCTGCAGCAAGGAATGACCCGGGGCATTCCCTACTGCAGCAGCACGGCGGAGACGTTGAAGGTACGAGGTTCGGTTTGAGGGGTGACACGGTCAATGATCTACGCTAGTATTTCTATTTTAATTGGTCTCGTTCGAGGGTGGTGACGTAATATTGGAGATTTTCAAAGGGAATTTCTTCTGAGGAAGCATAGTATAGCCACAATGTTGCTAAAAATGCTAACAAACGACAGATGGAAAAGGGAGACATCCTGCATCCGCCAAGGCAATCTTGAATTAGTGTAGAAATATGCTGCTGTTATCACCCTTTTCCATTAACTAGGGAGGTCAGTGAGCGTGGCTCATGACACTCTGAACGAAAATCCACTGCGGTTCCGCTGAGCCACCGAGGCACAGTACAGGCGGACTCTCACCCCGGAAACTATTCAGCGCCTCTCAAGGGCGGTGGTTTTTTTGCGATTTTCGGACCGCCCATTGGCGCTCAGCAAAATTATTCTACATTGTTGTTATCCTCGCTCGATACTCTACAGTACTATGTAGGTTACGTTCAGAATCTTCGGGGCACGCTCACTGACCTTCCTAATAAGTGCGATCAGTAACCAAATCCCCCCTTCGTTGACCCACCGTAAAGACTTGCTTTTAGGCATTATGGCTCTCGAGTTTGTTTGATGAGAATTTTATCCGGCGATCTGACGTTTTAACCTGCTTGCCGTCTCCACTGGCCTTTTCCACAGCTAGAGCATAGTGAATCGGTTACCGCTCAACGTAACTTAGTGAGGAAATAGTGACAGTATTTTCTACAGATTTCGTTTGCGGATTGTTTTTGGATCACGTGGCAAAATGAATGAAGTAGTGAAAACTCGTTTGAAGTCAAAGTGAGATAATTGTCACCCCATGGGGGATGTGCAGCACCCACCCACACTCCGAGCTGCGAAGCACGTTTTGATTGTTCTGCACTTTTTTACTGCAGTTGGTGCACATTTCTGCACTTTCAATATTTTGTGACACCCTCCTTTATTCGTTATGAAAATTATCCACACAAAAATAGAATGAAAATTATCCACACAAAAATAGAATTGTCAGTATAGCTGTATCAGGTTGTAACCCAGAGTATAAACCACTTAATGGTCTCTCTACCTTTCCCATTATAACGCTTCTGGTACGGCGATAGTACTAGTGATGACTTTAAAGTGGTGTCAATGAACAAAGTGAAAATTTTGGTGTCGATGCAGAGCGAGAACATCGTTAGGTGGTGTTAGGTGAAGTCCAGGTCCATTAGATGGACGCAGACGTTTCGCTCGGAACTTCTTAATGATAATTTCATTTCGGTGACGTCGCTTCTAACTGTAGCTAGTCGTGACTTCAGCCATTGTTTCGTTACCAATGACGAGACGCGCTCTTCTCAAAACGACGCCAAACATGCAAACGTGAAATAGCCTTGTCCTTGAAATTTGATGACATAATGGCAAATCAGCAACGATATGTAGTGCGGAGAGTGATATGCGAGTGATTTCCTCACAAGTCGCTCACTCAATGATAGGAGTATTTGCATGCGTTGCTGTTGTTCAGAATATGTCCAAATATATGGAAGGAGATGGGATTATCTAATGATTAGGCTGGGACAACACCACAACTACGTTATTCGATGCCCAACCCATTACCTTCAACTAACTTTAATCGAGTGGAACTGTTGAGAGCGCTTCGAAGTTTGGCTCCTAAGTATGATTGCGGCGAAACTGACGGCGAATATTTTGCCTGCCAAATGTCGCATTGCTAGTTTAATAACCGTCTCCTAAAAGCAAACGGCGCACACTGTTGCTAGAAAGAATTTTCCACCTCAAATTTCATGCAATCAAATTTGTCCTTCCTCTCTTCAGTAAGGCTCGTCACATGTCGTACATGGGAGGCTCCATGCTTTTGACACAAGTCGCTGCCACACTCCTCCGAATGAGAATTTTTTGAACTGTTCGCCGAGTTTATCTGCTTCCAGCATATATAAAAACGACCAGCAAACTACGGTCCTCGGTCACATGATCAGATAGTGAGAGGCGAACGAGAACGCAAACGATAACCGCGTTTTTGAACGATTGGGAAAGTGCAGAGGCTGTTTGTGCAAATGTCTCCCGCACTCTGAGGGCTTTCGATTGTTCGAGATGCGATTATTTTCAGCCGTATGGAGGCTAGACAGAAACCCAAAGAGATCTTGAGAATGTGATTGGATCGAGAGACTACCGAGTGTACATATAATCAGCGGCGGAACACTTTTTCAACGAAGCACTACATAATGCCAACGCGACATAGAATGTGAACTCAGTCTCATTAAAAATGGGGAAGTTTCCAAAGCATTGATGCGCTGCCGATTGAAATGTCTCCATTCCGTTATAACCGTTGGAGGCGCCTTGAAGGTTGCTGTTTGTATAGAGGAAGCGCCATCCTCTAAGCTCCTTGTCTTTCAATCACTTTGGAGCATGGTCTTATTTATGTTCATCTCATCAATTGATAAGTTAGTAAGTCAGTGCTCGTGAAAATCATTAATGCCATGGTTGACCTGACGAAACTGAAGGCTTTTCCACAATGCAGCGTTTTCATGAACGACCCAAGGGCACATCAAAAATCTCAACGAGGAAGGAGAATCACATACGTATATATGGTCTGTCTCTCTAAGAGCTCAACAATCAGCTTCATAATCTGTTTGTAGCACTTGTCTTTCTGTCTCAACGATTCTTCTCGATGATGGTTGTGGTGCAGCGACGTATTCTGTTCAGTCAGCTTTCGTGAAGTGCCCGAGAATCACACAAAGGCTCTCTGGAGTTCATTGGGCTGCCTCAACATTAAATCGACACAAACTTGATATCCGATGAACGTCTTGATTGCGCAAATCTGATATATTTGCATTGAATGCTAACTGTGGATGAGGTGGCTCTACAACGAAGGAGGTAGCCATTCAACAAGTTTCAGGTAGCTCAATTTGCTAGCTCACACCGTCACGGAAACCTACCATGATATGGTCCTATTCGCTCTTGAACCTCCTTGTGTTGGTGCAAAAAGTTGCAGAAACACTGATCCGATATGGAGCTCATCTAGCCAGGTGGCTTATGAGGGCAGGACAAAGACGCGAATCACGCTGTGTTAGGAATCGGCACTCAATAAAACCAAGCCCAAATAAGGCCAAGTATAGAAATCAGTAGTCAAATAAGTTATGCTTGAAAGGATGCTTTCAAAGTCATACCGAAATCAAGACTATGGTGAAGAGAGTCATACATCGTTTACCCGATGGTAGTTGGTGAACAAAAAAGTGGACCACATCTTTTTGAGGTACCAAATTTTCTTCTGAATGCGGTTCAAGAAACAGGAAACCAATGGCCATGTAAACCATGTCAATGACTACCAACGATGTAATCGCCTTAAGAGAATTTTTCAGTAGTAGTTGCTGTAATTTGGTGTGTTTTCATGTCAGCCGAAGCTCCTTCAAGACTACTTATAAGCTGTGGTGTTCGCGCTATAAGAAAAACACACCAAATTACAGCTACAACCATATGTACATATCTATCTAACCATATCATATCCATCTACCTAACCTGTCTATAACTATATCTGATAACGTGCCAAATGTGCAAGGAGGAGTACATAGTCGAGACGGGCTGACCGTTATGCATCAGGATTAGAGAGCACTTGGTCGGCTTGAGGAGGATCACGATTCACACCGTTGGGAGAGCACAGAGCGCAACATCATGAGAGAGCACATGTCGAGGTAGCGGTTTCCATCCTAGCCCGCGAGCCCAATGTCATGGCACGCAGAACACTCGAAGCGTTCTGAATATTAGCTTAGGGCCCAATATCAACCGGAAAGAGGAGTGTGTAGCGGTCACCCAAGAGCTGACCCCGTTCAAAGACCTATGCGGGTTTTGAATGAACCGATAGTTCCATCTGAAGTCGCGAGATCGCGTGCTCGTTTGGGTCGGTTTCATTCACCCGGCGACCTCTGCAGCCGAGCAGCAACAGGGTGGTTGGTGGTCGACACCACTGGCGAGATTGGTTTGCCGTCTTGCTTGCCGTTGCTGTTGGTTTTCAGGACCACGGTGGTTAGTTGGAATTGTGTTTGTGCGGGTAGGTTATGAATGTTTTTGAAATCCCAGCTACAACGCCGAAACTTTAGTCGGGTAAGAAGTCTATTTAACAACTTCAGGTGCCGCTTATAAACTTTGTATATTGAAGATAAATACATGCCGAGACTCATAGCAGGTCGATCTTGGAGTGTACTCTGCAACCGTTTTTGTTTCTTTTACATGAAATAAGGCGCAGAATTACGCTGTCAGAATTTCGCGAGAAAGCAATGAGACAACTGACAACCGTCGGTGGGGCCGTTCGTTCTTCTTCGTACTCCATCACCAAATAGCTTATTATTTTGTTTCGACTATTTCAGGACCTCTGCCAGCTTGTTTCTTTTTCTCAAAGTTTGCAAAGCAGTTGGCGAATCAGAGGAGCTCTGAATAGTAGTAATAGTAGTCTTTTTCAATTTTCTGCGATCGCCCAATTTTTTTCCTCTCGCTGAAAAGCTACCATCGATCCAAGCAGGCAGATTCGAAGCATGAGGCATGGCTGAATGGTTGTCTAGCTGACGAGTTGAACAAGCGTGTGCACTCCTGCCGCTTCTATACGGTAGCCGGCGCCACGCCCCCTCGGGACCAATCTTTATCAGCAGCATCGACAGCAAAGTTCTCTTCTCGTGCACCCACGCGTTCTGAGCGATTAACCAGAGCATAGCCTTCTACAGGTTTCCACACCGTGTCCGCGGTTCTCTTATTTATTATAGCTTACGATGAGCAAAGCACCCCTACAGCAACTCTGAAAAGTTAAAATCTACTGTGTTCGAAACCCTACTTTGTGAACGCGATTCGATCTCAGCAGTAAAATCTGTTACCGCCACCGTTTGAAACTTTTTCACATTCTTTGAATGTCGATTTTTTGTTTTTTGTTGTCGCTGATGAACGAAATCTTTCTATCGAAATTTGTTTACCTTCACGTCTGCGTTACTGTTGTGGAGGAATTGTCACTTTCCTGGAAGTTGCGTTGAGCAGTTCAGGCAGCTTGATCTTCCTCGCCACTTAAGTGTCCTATTTGGCTCCCAGCTGCGCGGGCCTGGGGCGTCATGTGATGTATCCGTTTAGCAGTAATTAATGTCAAGCTGGCGGCAGATGCAATAACGTTCATACTCATTCGTTCGCTTCTTTTGGTTTTGTCTACCTTCCAGCGAGTAAATGTAGAACCTTAGAAAATCCCTTCTTTCCCCAACATGACAAATTTCAATAGCTCCAAGGTTATGTTTCGTCGCTGTTCTGATTCTTTACCTTATTTTGCGAATGACAGTGGACAATTTTTCTACGAAATATATTCAACAGTGATATCCACCTCATTTCTATTATATTTTATGCCAGAATTTTGTGGCTGTTGACGCAGCGCAAAAATAAGTAATTCAACGTTTGGTTGTGGTATTACAAGCTTACACGGAATTTCTATGAACAGGCTTTGATATTTTCTAAATTGGACACGAATGTAACAGACTTGGTCTTTCTCCATCCTCGATGGCAGTGTTGCTTACCTGTTTTCCCTTTTGATTTTGAGTTTTCTTAAGTCGAACAAGCCAAGTGATTAAGGTGATGTGATGCCAGGCGGTGGGAAAAGCTTTCTGGTTGCGAAGAATTCAGTGAAGCTCAATAGTTGTCATAAGTGCTGCTAATTGTCTTACTAAGCTTGCTTTCCTCAGGACTCAGTACCGATACATTTGTTAGTGTCTAAAATCAAATCTCAGTCGTAACTTTCATTTTTGGGTACCTTTTTGTTTAACCACTGACTGGTTATTGATTTAGACGTTTGAAACGAATGATACTGCTTCCTTGCCCACATCGATCAGTAGGTAAACACACTGCTTGTGATATAATATTTCTTCACTTAACTGCACGAAGAAAGCATGTTTCTATGTATTCGTCACCAAAGATTTGAATTTTTCCCGAGGTCCTTAGTTCAGGTACCACTTGAGGCACTGACTGTACAAGCTTAGGCATTGTAGGTGCTGTTCTCGAGTTCCATAAAACTTCGCTGTTCGAAGCGTGTAAGCGTAACTAGTGGGCTGTCCAAAAAATAATACTGATCCACCAATACTGGTACGTTTCGCGATTTTTAACTGTTTGAAGGTGTACTTCTACACTTATATAGTAGGTGTTTCAAAGAGCATTTGCCATCGACGATTCGCTCCGGTTTGTTGCATTTACAGGAATGAATTTACATTTACTTTGATTGACCGAATATACCGGATGCGCCAGAATCCTGAAACCACTGGTGTCCAAGCTATTCGGGGGCTCGTGGCTTAGGTTAAGGGATTTACGGGAATCCCTACAATTTCGAGTGATATATATTCCAAAAGACCTTTAGTTGCTCCATTCTGCCTTTATTGAGAAACAATGCAGAGTCCTCCGTTAATTTTAGGAAATCGAAGAATCATTCATTTTTCATTATTTGGAACATATTACGAAGAGCAGCGTTTGGTCCATGCTGCTCAGTTGGACTTTGTTGAGGTGGCTGTTTAGCCTGGAATTATCACCTCGAAAAACACCACATCGCTACTCTTTCATCATATCCTACGCATAAAACTTTAACAGTAATATTCGAATGCCGTTTTCGAATTTTCGCCGGTGCCCAACCGATGTCATTTTCTTGTGGTATTCTCTAGTAGCTCCGCTCCTCATTGGACGTGATGATAGTGTTACAGAAACCGCTGTTGTTTGTCCTGGGAATGACAATTCCAGTGACGGCATCTTATGCTCTCTTGTTGAGTCACCGAGTTGGTGAAGCATTTATTTCCACACTGATCTGGCTACATAATTCAATGCAAAGGTTAATAAGATAGAAAGATGGTGGTCAATTGTATGTGTGAAGTTTGCGTGAGATGTGGGCTCCTCCAGGCTTTCCTGTTTCCTGCAGTGCCTCCAGATCTGCCCTCGCCTCGGACGAGCCGTTTCTCGCCTCCTATGACTTTCGTTACCTTATTGAATGCATTGAAACCACAACAAACGTTGATGTTATGATGAACCGCTGTTACCAAAGAGCTCATGATTCTATTCGTATCGTTTCACTGTAGATTATGTCATGTACTTAATTAGAGCAGACTTGGTCTTTCTAGTCGACCGCCCTTAAACTGAATACATTTTCTCAACAAAATGAAATGGTGAAATTTTGATAACTTGCTACAAGTGCTCCTCCTGCCTCCTTACATACAACCACAATTTTTAAACGTGTTCAATGAAGAAGCAGTAGCTGATCATATTCAGTTGACCTTACGTTTCTGATCTCGTGATGGTTGAAAGTAGTTTCAGTATAAATGCTTACGTAGGTGGCCCGGAGTTCGTGAGCGTTCGGCACTAATACGACTTCCATTCGTGTCTTCCTCTTGCGACGCCGATCGGTATTTCTGGTCGATCACCATTAATCTGAACACTTCTTCTCATCAAAAGAAACGGTGAAACATTGAGTACTACTGCTCTTCGAGGCATTTCTTACACAAGCGAAACCACATTTTCTAAAAGTTTTTGGTGAGGTTTTAATGGTTGAAAGCATTTTCAGTAAATTTTCAATGTGCATGGTTACTTATGTGGCCTCACCTCGGTGAACGTTCGGCTCTAACACGACTTCCATTCACGTTTTCTTGTTTCGATCGTCGTCCTCACATTGATTTAAGTCAGCTGTAATGATGGAGAAAATCAGCCGCTCTGGAAAACCTTTTTCGCAGTTACGACGAACATGGTAACGCGGGTTCTCTTTCCCGAATTCATGGAAAATCATTATGTATCTTTGTGTGTCCTATCATTCTTGTCAAGCGCTTTTTTTACTCTCCTCAAGTGCGTGTGTGAGCGACCTATCAATAATGAGCTCTCGATGCGTGTTCTACAGGATCTCGTAAATGGGACATCTTTGTAGGAACGGAACTGCAAATTCGGGTTTGCTGTTAGAGTTGGCATTTTAACTTAAGGAAACACCTTACCAATGCTCTTGCTATGTATTGCGAGGACTGACGTATTAAGTGCCATCTTTCGTTGGCGTATCGTATGGGAAAACCGACCAAATAAGCCGCGATGTCATTTGACTGAAGTTGGTTGGTGTTCTCCTCGAGACTGATAAGTTTAACAAGCATCAACACCTTCTTCTGATGATTACACCCACTAGGTCATTATCCCTAATCACACTGGGATCCGTTCTTTTGGATGGTAAGATGTTGTGCCTGTCTCAAGAAGATGATCGGTAGAACTCTTGTCCTGCCCTGGAGCTCTGCATACTACTAATTGCCAATTGTACCTCGCATTGAATAAACATTGGCATTGTTTCGCCATTATCGAGATCTGATGCAGGCGTATGGAATGTGTACATGTAAAACGGAGCAGATGCTATGTTACCTCAATAGTTAGTTTTATCTCGAAACAGGGAATCGAGGCAGTCCCATGTTCACATTTTGATGGAGATGCAGAACAGTGCACCGGTCGAGCTTTTGGCGGCATTTCGTCTGACTTCCCCTTTCCAGCGACGCTTCCAGTACTTTCTCTATACTATAGTGGATATGACCTCCTGTTGTTCTGTTCAACCGCTGGTGTTGGAAACTACCTCTCAAGCCAATTTGCAGTCTGATCAGTCTCAATATTTTCCTCTTTCCAATCACTATCTTATTATGTGCAGATATGGGGTTATTTCTGCTAGCTTCTGAGAGAGACAGCTTGGTTCTCAGTAGCAGCAGTGTTCTGTCGAGTATTCTACGGCTCGCTGTCACAAATAATGGGAAAAGGTTTCGTTCAGAAGGTATTCGTCGAAAACGATCTGCCCCTTTCCTTCTGTCGGCGACAGGCGTTTATCTCTAGAATGAACAACCGCTCGAGAATTTTAGCATCGGCAGCACAGCAAAATAATTACGCCACAGAAAGAACCACCTTCTGTTGGCCTTTATACGATCGGCCTCAGAATAAAACAGCAAGCGTAGTGAGGATAACAAGGCCTTTAGGTGAGTTTCATGTCCAATCACGGTATTCTATGTTCTTAATCATCGAATTATTCATGAAGAGACGCGCAGCAATCATAAGACTAGCTGGACGGTTTGACCCTCACCATTCCTATTGTATCCACCAAGTTTTTTGCTCATGTGTCCCTGCTGTTACCAACCATTACTGTGTGCGGCGACGAGTAGTGGACGGCGCACAGCACACGCATTCGAAGCAATGAAGGAGCCGACCTTATTTTAGTTTGAAAAGAACTATAAATCAACTATGTGCCGGTAAATAACGGAGTTGATTTCCTCCAAAATTTTTGTAATGTACCAGTTCATGCAATCTCTATTTTGAAAAACTATTTTTAAAAACGAAGGGGACAGAAAAATAGAATTCTATTTGAAACGTGGCCTCACAAACCGATCAGTTTTGAGCACCAAAATGTTTGCTCAGAAAAAAAACTGTAATCTGTCGGGATCTGAATCAAAAATTTGTAGTCTTATCATAACTATTATAGATCATGCTCTATCAGAATATCGTCTCTGTTTGCATCCTCCCACAGCGGTTCTAAGATAATTTTAGTTAAAATAGCACAGCATATGGAAATCACTAAAAATATTTTTAAATAATCTAGAATTTGTGACAAAGGTACAATTCGTTGCATTTCCAAATGAAGTTGTCAGAACTATCGATTGTATTGAGATTCGTTCCGATTTGAGCTATCTGCACCCAAAAATGTAAGGTGACAATTTTTTTGACCGCTGCTGTATATATATTTTCATATATGTAAGAACTGCCGGATCGCAAGCTCAGTTGCATTCGGCGCAGTTGGGACCTTGGTCCGCGGTGTCACCGTTGGGCCTAAGATTCCGGCTCGAGTACTGTTGTGACTATTTTCGAGACGAATCTAATACAACCAAATATTCACTATAAGTTTGTAGGCGACACTATCATGACTACCGATTGCGCCTAAACATCGTCACGGAATAATATCGGATGCTCATCATAAATTTGATATTGAGTTTCGTAAATTACAGTGTTTCGCTTTGGGGGAGCGTGCAGAATAACATCAGTAGTATTTGAAAGCGTGTAGCTTCATCTGTTACCGTGCTTCGTCTTAAGATTGTGGAAGTAGAAGATCGCAGCATTAAATCAACCGCATCAATGGCCTCCGATTACCAGAAAGCACCCACTGACACTGCCAAGTGTGCAAGAACATTGAGAGTCTTTTCGCTACCGGCGGTAGCTGCACAACAGTAAGATGAGTGCGGCGCTTTCTCTGACTGCGAAGTCCGCAGCCCAACCAAGAAGTGGTTCCAATGCGGCAAAGTCGGATCCACTTCTTGGTGGGGCTGCGTACTTCGCAGTCAGAGGAAGCGCCGCACTTCTCTTAATGATGCGCAGCTACTGCCGGGTGCGAAAAGCCTTGAATAAAGCAAAAGTCTTGAATAAATTCCTCACTACGCTTGCTGCTTTGATCCTCGCATGTCCCATTTCCATATCTTTCATCATTCCTGCGCCGTGTTACTAGTGAATGTGAGCGAGCTTTCATTTACCGTGACAATAACTGTTAGTTCGCCGATTGCCCCATGTCTTTATTTTGATTGCGTTCAAAAACGATAGTTTTTTTTGCGATTTGTGAGCCACCTACTAGCCTTGCCAAAACCAGAATGCAGTGTACCGTTTCTAACTCTATACCTTCACGGTGACCTATCTTGTCTATAGTCTTTAGAGACTCGCCAATCGCTCTAGATTCTCAAGTAGTATATGTGCATAGGTTATTATATAAGGAAAGGCCTTTCCGTAGCAATTTTCTTCATTTATAGGGAATACAAAACGGCCCCTCGAACGCGTTTGAAATGTGTTTTCGCTCTCACCTGTGTATTATTTGTCCTCCTTTGAGAAGGAGAGCAAAACGTTCCCAACCTTAAAATCAGAGCGCACCTTTACCTTTTACCTTTAACAAAACTATGGAACCTGACTGGTTATGCTGTAAACTGACCTAGATATACTTCGTTTTCTTTTTTGTTATCCCCTCAACATGTGGCATCGCTACAAGTTCTTGTTAATATATTTATACCAACGGATACGTTCAGAGCAGTAGTGATTATGAAAACGTATTTATATCCGTCGCATTTCGTATGTGCATGTTCGGAACTCGAATATTTCTGCTGTTTAAAGTCAGACTCCCTCCGGATATCAGTGTGCATTTTCAAACTATGTTGAGTTTACATATGTCCTTCTCACCCAGATGCCTATCACTGCGAGGGATGTATTCTACCAGCACTACTCCATTATATGGCGTTGCGACTCTTACTGTTAGGTCTCTTCTTTTTTGTTTTTTCTGCAGTGGAAAGCAAAACTTGGCTTTTGTCATCAGAGTAGTTTTGCATAAATCTATGCTTTTTGCTCTCTAATTGTAAGAGAGAACAGATGTTAATATGGCCATCGGTGGAAAAAAAAAGGTAGTCGCGCTTGTTGAACTGAATGCAGAAGTTTTGTTTTGCAGAACGAACATCCACCACGCTTTACCTTCGATAAATTTATAAAACATTTATTGGTGGTAATTTCTAATGTCTTTCCTAATTGCGAGAAGGTTTTAGCAAGTGGACACACCAAGCCCTGCCTTTAGGCTTCCACTAACTCTTTGACATATGCACGTTTAAGACCGCGCTTAGCGCTTTCGGTGCGCTCGTCTGTAAACTATCAATATTGGAAGCATTTTTTTCGTATTGCAGCACTAATTCGAGCTTCGTGAATTTTGTTTTGAAATTCTACGAAGTGTTTCTTGTTTTGTGTGAAAACCTCATGAAAAGGCTAACTTTTTGAGAGAAGATATTGAATTGTGCCGGAGAGTACAAGCTTCACAATATAACGAATCCCTTTAGTTATTAAACATGCACTTTCGTACTTAGTATTGACACCGCTGTTGACCTAACAATCCGTGACAACGTGGTATGCCACTTAACTTCTGATAGGCGCCTTCACATTGCTGTCAAATGTCAATTATTGAGGGAGCCTTAATTCTGTTTGGTCGCTTGTCGATACCGTTCTACATTCACTCGAAAATGTTTGTTTCAGGAGCAGAGCAATCGTTTTGAAGATCCGAGACAGCAAACCTCTCAACACGAAGCTACAGCTCAAGTAGGTGGAGTCTACTATACAAGTTCCATAACCAATGCACTAGCTCGTTGCCAGAATCTCGTTGTAAGGATACTGATATTTAAAATTACCCATAACACGAAACATTCTCAGAAATTTTCCACTATTCTCTACCAGAGCAGACTTTGGATATTACAATTGTGAAAGTACAACATCTTTACTTGAACAACAGCAGTTGTTCGCTGATTCATGTCCTCATCAATGAATACCCAATACTCTGGAAAATTAACAAGGACCTTCGGGCCAGCATGTATGACCTGCCACTACGACTCATAGCAACCTTTTCTATCCACGATCTTATTACTAGATGTGGATTAGCTTCCAGCCAGTAACCAGAGTCGTATATAGGCGAGTGTTGACTTGTTCAATTGGACACTGCGGTTACTCGAACGCTTCGCTGCAAATGTGGCTTGTCTATCCAGCTCCTGAAAGTGCAAAATCTGTTGTGAAAGTGTCTCACGACGAAAAGCCTCGGATTATCTTTTGAATCTCATAATTCGCAGAGCGCAAAATCTCTCAACTCATAGAGACCTTCAGCTTAAGCTGCTCTCCCTGCCAGCCCGTCTTCTGCTGCATGCTTACGTAGGCACATAACTTCATCTTATCTGATGATAGGTTTTTCACCAGTTTTTCAGCATACTCTCGTATTCATATCGCAAGAGCGCCCTGACTAATTTTATGAGTCGCGGTTGCCTTTATGAAGCTATGTAGGCCAACCTGCTGCAGCATGTGCATCGTCGAATGCAGTGTGAGTCTAGCGATTGATTGCGCCTGCTTAACGGTACGTCCTTCATGACATTAGGGATGTGCTCAGCCGGGCAGCCTGCATCTCAGAACGCGTTTTTTATCACAGTAATCATGCTCGCTCGCTTTTCAAAACACGCGATCTTTTGCATCAACCTAGCATGATTCGTTTTTGGTCTACTGATACCCTTAACTTGTTTTATCTTTCGCATATTGTTGAATTCTTTCTGCATTTTCGTATAAAAGCAATTAGTTACCCAGCAAAACATTTGATATTAAATCCTTCTTCCGTTCTTTACCGCACATGTGTGCAATTAAAGCAGAACGATTTGTCCAGTATATTTCCGGTTTCTCTATTTTCTTCAGAGAGCGGGTAGCTAGATGAAAATGTCGCACCCAGACTGCCGATGAAATATCGCTTTTTTAAGACAATTTTTGACGGTCGAAACGATAAAATTCGGAGATGTTTTCTATGTTATTCCTCACCCGACAGAATTGGCTCAGAATTGAACAGCATTGAGTTAAGTATTATAGGAGTAAGTAACCCTTCACTCATTTCGTTTGAAATTTGGGTCCTATGCCCCTCATTGCACTCCAGCTGTGGAGGAACTATTTGTTCCATTGGAATTGGTCCGGAAATTGGCTACAAAGGCCTAATGGGGTCCTGATCACGAATCTGCCATCCGTTTTTCGAATGGGAGAATAGGTTATTGGCGATGCTGATTACGAAACTGACGTCCGTTTCTCGGATACCGGTTGATATTGGCGAATTCAGGTATAATAAATGCTCTTTCGCGCCGCCACCCTCACCCCGCCACGATGCCTTTCTAGTAACCTGCCTATTACAGCTGAAATTCTAGAAACCATCATCAGAGTCGTGATCACCATGCAAAATAATTTTCCTAGACGACGTTTGAGCCAAACCTGAAATTTTGGTCTCTTCACCCTAGTCGACAATATGGATAGCCCTCGACAAGAAATAGGAAGACGGACATCAGATTCGCGGTCGGCCCTCCATTAATCCCAATGAGCGAAGGTAGGGGAATATTAGTCCTCCAATCACTAAAGCGGAATAGTACCGAAGTTTTCAATCCACTCGGATCGTCCGATATGTCGTTGAACGGGTGAACTTTTTTTCGAAACTGACACCATCCGGACTGAACATCTTGGATCCCGCTTACATGTATTCAGTAGGTATGTTCAGGCGAGAAAGGTAAAAACTTCGCAATGCGACAGTTGATGTAGTTTTATTTTGAAACTGATTTTTCCTTAATCAATTATGTATTTATTACACGGATGTCATCATCATCATCATATCCTCAGCATTTAGTCCCGCGCAGTCGCGGGGTCCGCTGTGCTCGTCAATAGTCGTCACTACATCTATCCTGGGCGTCATGCAGCGTTTCCCCAACTTCCTTGGGGTCGTTCTTAATTACGTCGCTCCACCTTTTCTTTATTACACGGATGTAACGCATATAAAGAAAATGCGAAGTGGTTGGCGTTGACCACTTCTCAAAGGACGCGCCGTCGCTTTCGTGTTCCAATCAAATGGTAGAGGCTTGGTGAATATGTGTATATAATAACATGCGGAAGCCAGCTGCTGAACAAACTAGTGTGTGCCAGGCTTCGAAGGCCAAGCCATCAATTCAGCCCACCTCACAGGGAAAGGTCTGGTTAGCCTGGGCAATGAACTATCGCTCAACCGTGTGGGTGGAAGTAGAATCTGTCACCATCCTATCCTATCCTACTATATAATAAGCGAGACCGCGATGTTTGTAATGGGTGGCTCATATGGGTCCCGCCGCGATTGCCCGTTACCGTACTCCCAGGGACGCATTTCATCAGTTCAGCTCGCCGTCTGTTGCTATTTGTTCATCATTTTACTTCAGAACCTTTTTGTTTCATTTCAAATCTTTATTCCAGTCTATTAGTGGGTAGTTTTTGTTTTTATTTATTATATACTTAGCTGCCTTTTGTCGGCCGGCAGGCCGCTGAATGGCTGGTTGTATTATACCACGCGCCTCCTACCCGTGATCCACCGCTAGAGCGTTGGCAACCTGCTCTTGATATCAGAAATGAAAAAGTATAGAGGAACAAAAATGAATCAAAAATAAAAAAGGAACTACTAAACTATTAAACAAAGAAACCTCTCTCCTGTTGTTCTGCGCACCGCACTGCAGGCGTCAGCGCTTAGTAAACAGCTACCGTACGCACCATCATCGTCGTTGCAGGTGACGTCACGCGCATACCGTATTCCTGTACTTGTGCGTGTGTTTTGAGCCTGAGTTACGCTTAGACGTGCGAGCATACGTGCGCATGAAAATAGCCAAGAAATCCGCGCGTTGCCGCTCTTCATACTGCGCTAGATACCTCCATTAGCCGAGTTCTATTGTTCGTCCGATAATCCGCGCTTTAGACACCTTAATCCGCGCTTCTTCACAATCTGTTCGTAAACGCTTTATCATCAGTTCAGATGTAGCCTGCCGTTCTTCTGAGGCTGTGGGATTTATGCGATGTCTCTAGTCTGATACTGTAGCTCAACCTGAAGCCCTTCTCCTGGTCTAACTAACGCTTATTTTTTTACAACAATGCGTCTAGATCCTTTGCAACGCATTGCAGGTGCTGCTACGTACGTGTTTCGAGTGTATATAATATATTAAGGTTGTTGGAAAGGAAATGCCGTTTTTGCTAGAGAAAAAAGTTCGTTGTCGGAGCGGATTCTCAAAATTTCACTATTAACTGTAGCGTTTGTCATTTTCGCTGGCACGTGCTCGGACGAGGTGGAATCTTTCTCTGAGGAACCCACCTCTTGTGAGGACATGAAAATTTGGAAACCCAGATTTCCATTTTCCACGTGTTTCTGGTTTTTCCTCCTGAGGAGTGTGGCTTTGACCGAAAAAATATCTGATAGCATACCAGATGAATCGTACACTGATAGTGCTATATATGAATCATATAGCCATGTAGGCAAAAGTTCCACCCCATTGATACCACATTTTGTAGCGAGATCCGTTCGACGTACATAGGTCGAACCCTATCACGAAGAATTTTCGCTTTACTTGTTTACCTTGCCTTCACACTTTAAAATTTCAGTCCTCGTAGAGATCTTTGGCAACAAAATCAGTGTGGGTCCATCTCTTCCTAAACGCCAAATCTCTAACGTTGGTGCTGCTGAGCATCTCGCTCCAGCTTGCTCTAGACTCTGAACATCGCTAGCACTTCATGACGTTTTCAAACCAGAAGCCTTTTAACCACCCTTCAAAATGCTCCGATAGCCGAGAAAGGCGACCAAGATTCTCACTTCGTCTACATAACGAGTTGCCATGATTATACTAGTTTGAGTGCTGCTTTTGAATTATGGCCGGTGTTCGCTCTTACAATTCAGTAATTTTAGGTTGTAAAGAAAGTTGTGTCTGTTTCTGCAGCTTATATTCAAAACGCCATAACTCGGCTCATATCCTCCAGTTTTTCTCTTTCAGTGAGGAAGGCAATATAGAGTACGCCGCTGTCGCAAAAGTCTGAAGTTTGGAATTAAGTCAAATTCTCGAAGGCGGATTCGACATCGTGTTGGTATTCGGATCCTCTCCTCCTTGAAAAGCCATATGAACGTTTGAAATTCGGCAGCTAGTTAGCAAGAGGTCTGACAATTATGACGCGCAAGGGAGAGTTTCAATCTTTTGAATTCTGGAGGATCATATTTAAAACACTCGGATTTGAGTTGCTGTAAGAAGGAGCGGGACTTTATTGTTCTCAGCTCTGGTTGAAACGTTTTGAATGTTGCATATATTTACGATGCGTGTTTCTCTCCTTATCGCTTGGTAAAGAATAAGAACAATAGGCACACTAGTACTGCTGCAGTTCATTAAACTGTCACGATTGTCTTCTTGCCGTGAAAATCTGGCTTCTTAAACGTCTTAGAAGGTTCGTCGTTGTATAAAAGCGGGCAAATCTCTTCTTATCATAGTATAATATCCATTCTTCGTCGCAGATTAGAAATCTTGGCACTATTCCACTTGTTGGACACCAGTCATAAAAATTTTTTCCTTCGTCAGATTTCGCCCAAATTTAGTACCGGGGGTAATCTGGGGCCCTGATCACGAATCTGGCGCCTTTTTTCACCATGGTGGACCCACGACGCTACTTGGGTGGTCCAGTCAGGATCACCGATCTCGCTGAAACTTTGCATAGGGGGTTATTTGGGGTCCTGAACACGATGGTGCAGTCCGTTTTCAAAATGGCGGCCGAATACGGCAGTTATAGGTGAGTCTCACCGGTAAGGTCGGTAGGTACCCTCCTATAACTACCGTATTCGGCCGCCACTTAGAAAACGGACTGCACCATCGTGTTCAGGACCCCAAATATAGTGCCGAAATCTTTGCTGAAGTGACTCCGCAAAATCCATTCCAATTGATGAACCCACAACCCTCATTCCCACTCGGAGCAGAGGGTCCGAATACCAATATGAAGTCGAATATTTTAATTAATCCAGATCTTCAGGTTTTTGCGATGGTGGCACTTTTTGTAGTGTTTTCTTAGAGAAAGATATGCTCTTTCGAATGGTGCTTGGATTTAGAGAAACGGCTGGACTTGAGTTGAGCCATGGTGTTTTGAATATTATATAAGAACAGCACTTTCTTTACAACCTAATTTTTATGTGGGCTCATAGAGCATCGCACAGGACAACAGTGTAGCTTCCTTTTAGTGAATGCAGCTGGGTGGTCCAAAAGTGTCAAAATTATCGTCGCCGTCTAAATCGTTGTCAAAAGCCTCCCACATAATACACTTCAATTTCAGTGGCGTGGGTGAGTGGTATGGCAGTTTTGCAATCAGAGGTCAGATGTTCGCTCCCTATTCCCGTGCTTCGCTTTCGCTTCATTGCGTTAATACACAATGCTGTCAGACTTCCAATTTATGTAAGCTATCGACCAGAATCACATGTCAAACTAGCGCTGCAAATGGAAATCGTGCAGTTTAGTACATATATTCCAATGTTTATGAATATAAGCAATACCCGCAATAGCCTAATCGGTTGTTGGATTCACCGATTCGCTGAGTTCGAAATGGCCTTCTCGGCAGGGGTGTGCGGAAATTTTTGTTTAAAAAACGGAACACGGAACGGAAATGGCCAAAATGGCCGGAAACTGGAATACGGAACACGAAAACGGAAATAGTGCAGAAACCAATAAATTATTGGAATTCAGACAAAACTGGACTATGAAGCGTTTTCTTTTCTATTTCTAAAGGTACCCATAGAGTGTTCTTTATGTTTTCGCTAGAATATGTCTATACGGGTGAAGATAAAGATGAGAATGTTACAAAAAAGGCGAGCACTTTCAACAAGGCAGGGCGTTGTTGCCAATGCAGTTATCGAAAAAGGCCGTTTGCACGATCGATGAGTAAAAATCTCGAGAATACTCATCGATGACGATTGCACCACGCACTTGTTTGAGACTTCGCGTTTTTGATCTGATTGATTTGGTAGAGGTTGGTATTCAGCAGCAGATTGAACGAGCCAATGTTCCGTTCAGGAAAGAAGCAACATAGCATTCTCCACAAGGAAACAGGCTCAAATGAGGAAAACAATCACGTGCTTTCTTTTTGCCTTTACTTTATAATTCAGAACATACCTTTCTCTGTGATTCTCTACTTGGCAAATAAATCATAAAGCACAATAAAAAAGCAGCCATTAGCAAGTTATATCTAGCTCAAAATGAAATCAAACTATAGCAATAAAACCTAATCAGACAATCAGCTTGATACCGCCCTTACCGACGAAAATTTTGTACGACCACAAAAATTCGTTGAACTTCTTCCTTGTTGATAGTGCTTGTGAAGTAATTGCATTTTTTGGGGGGATTAGATCATTAAGAAAACCAAACATTCTGACTATGAG
Source organism: Nippostrongylus brasiliensis (assembly GCA_030553155.1). NCBI lineage: Eukaryota > Metazoa > Nematoda > Chromadorea > Rhabditida > Heligmosomidae > Nippostrongylus > Nippostrongylus brasiliensis. The sequence goes on from CP130734.1 coordinate 42,099,857, forward strand.
CTTGCTTGTGAAGTCTTGAGAAATCTTTCGTATACCTTCTTAAAACTACAACATCAGAAAGAACTAGATTTTGCTTACTATGTCAATCTGCTCCTCAATCTGTCAATCAACTGATTGCTATTGGAATTTTTAGTTCATTCATATAAACGAATCCGGCAACAAGGGCTCGCGAATGGTCGCCCAAGCTACAAAGTACTGAAATGGTAGCTGTTCGATGTAAGGACGTATATAGAGAAAATAGGAGTTGCACGACTTGATCAAACGAAATGTCTACGCTCCCTCTCCGCAACGCGCATTTTTCCAAGCACATTTCCGGAAAAATCGAAACCTTCGGCTCGGCTAAGCTCAAACCGAACGAGCAGTAGGGATCTTGCTTCATCCGTATATCACTTTGTGAACCTAATAGCGCATGTCTCAGAAAGCACTGACTAAAACTGAACAATGCTATGAAGGAGTGCCTCCAGTTCTTGGCTTTTACAAACAACGAATGATGCTGGTGCCGGTTCAAGCGGATTGTTAATAGATGTATGTACTCGAACCGCTGAATAGAATCATCGGCTTTACATTCCAATGGTTCGCCGTTTCTTTGAAAACAGTGGGAGGATGGGAAGGGAGAAGCGTCGGACATTTGGTTCATCGTAATAGGTAGCTAGTTTTATCTACCAAATGGGGAGGGAGAGGGTTGTAAAAATTTGTTAAATATACATCTCATCTATGAACATGTACCAGTAATTAATACCCATATGTACAGCAAGACTGGCTACCGGTCAGGCCACAGGTACGGGGCTGTCTCCAGGTGGCTAGCCGTGACGAAATCTTCCTTATCACTTCTTTCCTTCACTTACCTTACCTCTCTTGATAGAAGGATGGTGAATGATTTGCTCCTGCTCCATAAAATTATTCATGGCGTTTGCGGTGTAAATTCTGGGAGCTACGTATCGTCCAGTAGATAATCCAGGAGAAGTTCGTTCAGACCGCAGGCAGGGGTATCTAGGCTCAACTGCAGATGTTTTTATTTCATAAATCGTACTGCACCACTGTTTGTTAAGGTGGCTAGGAACGGGTCTTGGCAACTAAGCTACGGTGCTTTCAAGGGAGTCATAAGTAGGGAAGACGCTTTGATAGCTCACATATTTCCTCTTTTCTCTCTTTGTTCCTCACTACTATGATGTCTTTGTTTTGAATGCATTTTAGTTTTTGATCTTATGTATTTCTACGCTAGTTGGATTGTTCGGTTAATTGAAAGTTGAGACTTGATGCCATGTATTTGGCATTTTATTTTTTTTCACATAGGTGGTTTACCATCTGTGTAATAAACATGCATACAACATACAATGTCGTACTGTCTGTTCATGTGTTGCTTTGATTGCCTGTGATATTTACTAGTTTGTTGAAAAGTTCTGTCCTTTTTGCCTCCATTATATCATTATTCAGAATCGATCCGTCAAGGTCAACTTGAAGTTTTATATCTTTTGTTGTGAGAAACACCCACATTTATTCTCCAAGTGCTCTCTTCTTGAAACCTCGGCATGATGTTATAACTGTTGTATGCTTTTGTGCCGGGCGAGCGTCGTCTTCAGAGGCCTAAAAAGTGGTCCGAAATTGAACTGACCCTTGATCTAATCGGCCAAGCGCCGCATCGTTCCTAGCATTTTTGACGAACTCATAAAATCTCCACAAAATTGAGTAATCAAGAGAAACCCAGTGACTTACCCCTTGGTCCAGCCGTCAGAGCGTTGCCGACGTGGCAACCAGCTCTGTTAGTTGACAAATGCGACTGAGTCACATCAGTCATTCCGGAACCCTCGGAACGGTGTAAATGATAAGAAGTCATTGCTTATTAAAAGACACTCATTTCTACTGTTCATAATCGGATTCCTTGCGGAAATTCAGAATGCCTCCAATGCCTTTCTGGACGATATCTCAGCCTCGTAAGATAGAATTTTGCACGCCGTGATGCCAAAATTCTGATGCCAAAATCATTCCCGTCGTGCACTCCATGCTTGTGCCTTCCCAGCGGTGATGTTACGTTACCCCTTCTCTTGCTGGCCAGATGTTCATTTATTCGTGTCAACAAAACACGACCGTTCTCCACAATGTACTTGCCGTTCCAAGTCCTGATCCAATCTCATACACTACTACCGATTTTTCACAATCTCCACTCTTTTCGTAAGGACAAGCAACACAATTCTCTGATACACATTCAGTGTCGTAGAGCCTATTTCGCATTAGTTGACGTTTGATGTTGCCATTTGGGATGTTAACAAGAACAACATCATTCTGTAGCTGAGCACGAACAAGGCATCGCTGTACTGTAGAGGAGAATGCGTTAGAGACAGAAGGAAGACACAAAGGTACGCGGTCTCGGAAGGGTTGTACGCGCTGGACAGTAGTTGTTCGTCTTTGCTATGATGTTCTAATATAACCATTCTGAGAGGCTATTCTGGAAGCCAATCTCACTGATTCTCATCATTCGTCGTCACCCGTGCATACTGCTGTAGCTGTCTTAAACATGTTGCGTACTACTGCTCGTTTAACAGCAGTGGGGTGAGCAGATTTCGCATTGAGCAAGATACTTTTATAGCTTCCTTTTCGATACCACTTTACGCTTACTATGCCGTTGGATACCTTCACCTGCGTGTTAAAATACGGAAGCCTACCGTCTGAAGGTATCTCTCGAGAAAGGTTGATGTTCTGGGATTGCTGGTTAAGAATGCGAAAGCATCCATCCATCTCGGACCGTTCAAATGTTATCATACAACAGTTGTCGATGCAGCTACAGTACATCAAAGGCAAACGAGCTAGCACCGGTTCCTCTATTCTGTTCATAAAGCAAATTGCAAGCACTGGCGCAAGCCGTTGACCCATTGCCAGAATCCTCAGTTGGGAATAATACGTGCCTGACCATTAAAAGATGTTACAGTTCAGACGTTCTTTGTCTAGAGTCTTGATTGAGTTCCTCTCGAGTCCAGAAGTGTTGATGTTAGCTAGGTGCCTTTCAAGCATTTGGGATAATGCTTGTAGGGCTTGATCGTTTTGGACGTCGGTATACAATGAGGTGACATCGAAAGACTCTACAACGCAGTTTTGTTGTAATTAAACGTAGTGTGAATAGTCAAGGAATATCCTCGTATTGGTCAGGTGCGAAGGAATCATGGTTAACAGTTGGCTCACGTTTTTGTTGAGAAAACAAGATATGTGATCGGTTGGTCCGCCAACACAGCTAATTATATAATTTTGAAGGTATCCGCTGACATCGAAAGCATATCTGCAGAGGAACGCTTGAGCGTCTTTATAAGGCTATAGAACACAGGACATCTGGGATGGTCTTGCCTGAGTCCGGAAATCAACTTTCTCTCTAATCGCGCAGATTGTCCTGATGTTATCCAAGCCCGGTTCAAGCGCCAACATTGTGAACGAATTTCCTCCACGGTGGATATTCGGTAGAGGAATCTCACAGGTGGAGTTCACTGATACTACTGTCAAGTGACTGCGGTGTTACAACGAACTCTCCACCCTTGTCACTCACGGAGACGCGTACCGTACCATTGGATCTTAACTCACACATCTCCTTAAATCCCTTTCGTAATTTGACGTCTACTTCTTGAACAGGCTGAGGTTCTTGATAAAATGTGCGTGGGAATCGTAAAGGCGGTATCATTGGAGGTGGTCTGCGGGTTGAAATCGCTCACATGCCTCACTCGCAAATGATCTCGCAGCCTCTGCAAGCCTCCTACAACTTAAAGATACGTGAATGAGGTGACATCCCGTGCAACTGAAAAAGATGGGCCGTGATTAAGTAGACTTCCAGCATTGAGTGAGAGATGATCGTCTCCAATAATCGTGACTCTTTGCGAAGGACTACCGTTTTCGTTGTGGGTAACGTCATAACGGTGGTCAACGTGAACTTTCCTTTCTCTGTTTCTACGAATCTCCTGGCGAGATTGAACAAGCCTATCATCTTTTGCATAAAGGGACGACTTAGTCCTACACCGTGTAGAGTTGCAGATCCATTTCGATCCACTTTCCAGGTCGTGAGGAAAGAAATGCGCGTGTGAGCGCGAAAGGTGATTTGTTGTAAAAACGAAACTGAACAAGATTAATTCAGATGTTAAATCCCATTACATTCAATGACTTGTTGTAAACGTTTAAGAAAAGATTGGATTTCTCTCTAAAAAATTTCGGCCGGCTGGGACTACAGTTGAACACCTAGAGTTGGACTTCTTCGCGGTTTGTGAACTTTCTCTCTGTAGGGATTGCAGCATCGACCGGGAGAAATGGTAATAAGACGGTACCACGTCTGCCATGTTTGGCGGATGAGACAGAACTTTCCAACCCAATTCATTAATATTTTTTAACAAAGCGATTTCCCGACATGCGGACAAGCGTTGTTCTTAAAGATTTTTGTCGACGTTGTTCTGACCCTTTGATCCACGTGGTTCAATAGATCTTTACGGATGTCCGCCGTAACTGTTTGGCCCGACTCCAGGACTTCAGAGTGCACCAAATCTTTCCTGTTCCACCAAACACGAAGTTTCTTTTTTTTTTCGCGTATATCCTTTTTTTGGAGTCGGTTTTGGAGTATCACCCACGTCTAACCATTTTCATTTTCGTGTTGCATTGTCGAAGCTGATCCATTCCCTCATCTGATGTGACAATAGAGTCGAAAAAACCACTGCACTGTCTTGCAGTGACGAAAGAGAATTTTGGCCATTGCCACTTGTATTGCCTTGTCTGTGTTGCTCAGCTGGTGAGGCACCCATATTGGCAACATTTTCGTTCAAAAAAGGCAGACACAGGCCTAAATATAGCAGAAGCTGGACGGTATATTCTCTTTTCTTTCTAACAGATGAAACTGGTTCAAAAAATCTTCCACGAGGCAACGAAATGGACAAATTCGACAGGTTCAACGCGCATTTATTTCCGAACCTAATATATTAGGTCGTCGAAAAAGCTTCCCGCCACTCAGTTTGGAAGCTCACCAAAATTTTGAAATGGGTTTCAGGATCTCACCTTCATGACCCTTATGTAGGCTGACTTATGAGATATATACAACACAGCTGTCCTGGTTCAGCAGTACAGGTATTGCAGAGAAAATCGATATTGATTGCAGGTACCTTGAACTGCTTTTTCCTCACGAGCTCATAAAACAACAATGAAGGAAGCTCAGTCAGTGGCCTATGAATTATGATAGGTCCTTCAATTTACTTTCTGAAGGTTGCAAAAATTTGGTTTCGTATGTTCAAAAAAAGCCCATTTCGGCTTCAAGGAACAACGGTGGTCGGGGAGAGCAGTTGCTGCGAATTTAGTGGCTCTTCTGGACCTGGCTTCAGATGGTAGCCGGCGTAGCACCGTGAGTTGGTAGAGGAACTCGAGAGCCATAAGCCTTCACGAGCTGCCCGTCTCCGAGGCTTTAGAAAGACAAGCAAATAGGGCACATAGTTGCGGCATGCTTTAGCGGCCACCATCTACAGATGGAGTCGGCGCATGCACGACTATCTCAACTTTCCGAAGAAATTTTCATTCGTCCCGCGTTTTGGTTAGAGGCGTCAAGGAGTGGGTAGTGTGCATCAATCACATGCTAAGTCTTCTGCTACTCACTTGCAGCAAACCAGTAAAAATTTCAAAATCCGCAACTCCACCCGATATGGGAGATGCTCGTTGTGCAGCTGAACTGCAAAAGAGGCACTCACTAGAAGCTGCTACCTAAAGATGCTACTGCCACCGACGACATCTACCGTAGCCACTTCGACGACGACGGAGCAGCTATTCGTGGAAAATATGGGAAAATCTTCTTCAGTCACAATGACGCATTCACCTGTTGAGAAGAGGACCTGGAAAAAATTTCAAAACCTCCGATGACCTATTCAGGCCTATCCAAGACATTCGTCGAACCTTGCCCCAACAAAATTACATTTGCTCCATTTGTTCTCCATTCAGTTACTAGAGAACCAACTCGACGAATGAGAGCACCTCAAAATGTAGCTCTAAGAAGTCTTTTCATCAAAAATCTAGAAATTCTGTACGAGGAGAGTTCGAAATTTACCGGCAAATAACAAGATGTTGTTGATGGAAATCATGCATGGATATGTCGGATGTCGAGTGGGATAAAGGAGAGAAACAAATTTGAAAAGATTGGCAGAAGTGGCGGGAAACTTTTTCGACGACCTAATAGATTACACTCGAGATCAGTAGTTCTTACGTATCTTCGATTTCAATTATGAAAATGACCGAAAAGTTATGAAACTTGAAATTGGCAACAGCTGTATAGAGCAACTAATATTGGAGGAAATCGTTCTATGCTACTTAAGATTGTGATCGTCTAAGTATGGGATGGAACTTTCATGTGGGTTCTCCTCCCCTAAAAAATGGCCGATGCTTTCCGAATCTTCCCATAACCTACATTTTATCGTGAATAATTATGGAATTGCTTGCCAACGCAGTCTGGAAGTAACTCGTCATTTCACCCATAACATTGCCTTACTTTAGCAAAGTTCAACATGAAACAAATGACGACAATTATTCTCATATTGTAATATTGCTGAGGCGAGCAAGGTTACTCGGTGGATCAGTTTTCATTCGACCTTATAAACACTTCATCCACCTATTAGTCTCGGTCGGCACAGGAGCATTTCAGTACAAAATGTTGCAGAACCAGGTAGGGGCGTAATGGTCGAGAGGATAAGAGCCTAGGATCATTATCTCGATGATCAGGGTTCAATCCCGTTCCAGGCAGATCCCCTGGCTAGCTCAGAAATAGCTGAAAACAGTGCTGATACCAGCGTCAGACCCGGGTGACAGGTCGGCTGATGGAGGAAAACTGTCACAATCACAAGACGGATCGATGGTCGCATGCAAGAAAGCGGCGTTTAAGAACCTGCGATCGAGGACGATATGACCACCCACGAGGAGCTCTGGGTCGAGACAAGATGGCAGTGTGGCACCTCAACAAACACGGGAGCAGCACAAAGGAGAAAGAAGATGGAGCGACTATCATGAAAGACGTACCCCTTATCGAGATAAAAAGGTTGAGGAACATAATTAATGAATCAGAATGGGCGATTATAGACGAACTAATTGTAAGACGAAAAACACAAAAACAAGCAGAGCAAATTGCATAAAATTATCAAATTAAAACTGGTGGCACCTTCCGGATTTTTACTCAGGCTGACCTCACCTAACCTCTCCTCGTTACTTGCATACGGGTAGTAAGAGCAGAATAAAAAGCTCAATGAGCTGATCGACTATTTCTGCAAACAGGATTTTCCCATACTCGATCAGTAAGCAATTGAGATGCAGGTCGTTAGCATTCCAGATCAATTTCCGCATGTTGTGACAATTTCGGCAAGTCGTTTCCTCCTCATTCTGAACTTTCATATGCTCGAATAATGTAATCTTGGCTCATATGTACACAGTTTCTGTTTCAATTCAGGGAGTCTCGAGAATGGATCTCAACACGGAGCTGCAGATCAAAACCGAACCGTACAATCCTTTGGCGCCGAGCCCGGCTTTCCTTCATCCGTCAATTATGGGGTTAGTTTCTGTTATTAGTAGTTTTCGCGGCAGCTTAAGAAACTTCTTGTTGGCAAGCAACAGGAAAATTTCCGTAATTCACTTCACGTATTCAAGTCGCACAAGATGCTGCGTATTATCTTTTAGTAAACATCAGTATCTATTAGTAAATAGTGAACAATTGATAAAAACCAACGAATTCGCGTTTGCAGAACTTCAAAACTTCCTTTCGTTCCCTTTAAACCGGCATTCACATCCGATTGTTGAACATTGCGAGTGTGGCGTGCCTCCTTTATAGCACTCTCATGCACGTATGAGCAGTCTTTTGCTCATCTCAGTGGAACAGTTAGATGATCGATCGATCCCATGCAGTCCTTTGAGTTCACGACGCTTTCCACTAAATACGGGTCTAGTGTCATTTCTGTCTGTCTCTATTTTCACTGTGTGAACGCGTTTCCTGTCAAAAGCAGCAACGTGATCTATTCTAATATATGGTGGCTTTTAGTGTGCTTCTTGACTTTCTTGACTGTCAGCTGTTCCGCAGGCAGCATTTGAGGAACTTCTATGTAAAAGCTTTTATTTAAGTGAATAGTGTTCTGGGGAGTTCACAAAGCCCACGGGTTCGCACATCTTGTTATGAGAGTTAGTAGAACTTAATATTATTGCATTTACTTAGCGGAGTTCCTGCTTCCTTTTGGGAACGATCATCTCTTCAACATCTGCAATTCCTTAACCCTATTTCGTGCGTTCCTCAAGTGTTTCGTACTGTATTTCGGCGAGCAAATCATAATTCACTGCTGACTCACGCGCTTTTCCGGTCTCCAGCAAATGAATCAAACGATTCCTCACGTTGATTACAGGCAAAAAGCGCACCGACGAGAATTGTTCCCGAGCAACGGGATCTTGTGGTTGGAATCGGATCGAGAATAGAAATCTTCTTCTAGACGAATTCGAACCGCTTGGTTGAAAGACGCCAAACCTCTTTAAATTTATACGGAAACATGGTATAACGGCGATTTTATAACGGTCGATGAGTAATAACGGTGATTGAGGTAAACGGTTGATATGTAGCAGGAAATCTTATCCTAAATTGTGCTGGTCAACTAAATACCGGAGAGCAAGTGAGAGTAACAGCGGCGCGAGTCAACAGCTTTGTTCGATTTTCCTTTCTGCATATTTTCCACCTGAATGAAATTCATCTGCACTTTTCCACGCAATTAAGGCCCCTTCAGACTCTATTGCGGTAGTAAACCAAAGCAGAGCAGTAAGAAGGTTATGCGCGCATTTCCACTATGGCTGCGCCCTTTTGCGGTCATCCAGCCCTTTTTTGGGCTGTCGTTGGTCAAAAAACTAGTTACTGCATTGTTGACGATAAAGTTGGTTCTCGCAAAAGAAAAGGTTGAAAACGGGTGTGAGATTCGTCATCAGCGCCGCTGTCAACCTAACAATAAGTGCGCAAAATTTCAGCAAAAAATAGTTTGAACGAGGTAAGATCCGGCTTGCTGCCGCAGCAAAGAATGACCCTGGTCATACCCTGCTACGGCGGCACTGCGACAACCCTGCCGCAGTGAAACTCGTAAAGCGGCAGCAGTGCTACCGCTACTGACTACTAGTTAATAATCTTCGGACTACGTAGATCGGTGTTATTAAATGTTACCTAATAGACGGGCCATGGGGCAAGATGTGATCTTCAATACTATTGAAGGCGGGCTTAGGATGGCAAAACGTGAGTCCGCTTAATCAGAGGTACCATACAATAGTAATAATGTTCCCGGTGGGATAGGACAATGTGTGATATTCAGAAGACGTGGAAGACAGCTCAGTTTACTTTCAGATTGAACCCGTTGCAATGTGACTTTATGCCTTCACAAGCAGGACCATTTGGTCAGCAGCCGAACCCTTTCGCTCCGCAGGCTCTGTTTTACGGCCAACAGCCACAGTTCGGTCATACACCCGGCACAGATTCGCGGCGAGGAAGCCACGGCACTACAAGGTGAATTTTATTCCCTCGAGACTTCGTTTAGCATTCGCATGAAACAATGACACTTCTGCGGCTCCCTGAAGTCATTTCTATGGTATATTATGACGAGGTCTCCTATGAGAGCAGCACAAAATAAATTAAACGGTGTTGATCACTCTCCTGAGAACGCGCCAGCGTTCTCGTTTTTGATGAGAGCACAAAATAATTAAATCTACTTTTACATTAGAAACGTGGGCGATAACGCACTCATATCTGACCGAAAGCGTGAACAGAAGTGGTGACACTGTCGCTTTGTGCACCAGTGAGGAAAATGAGCCTCGATAAAGTTCTCTATGTAAAGCAAAATGTTGATGGTGGTACGCTATGAGGCTAATACGTCTGCTTGATACGGAAAGACATTTAGGGCTCGTTGGTTATGCTGAGTTCAGATGCTGAAAATCGTTGCCAAAACCAGAAAATGGAAGATATTCCCCTCTATGCTTCTTTGCGTGACAGCGGTTGCACCGATCTTCTTCATTCTCCGTCTTGAACTAGCTCCATCGATTTGTAAGAGATTAGAGTCGACCAAGCTATTCTGTATTGAAAGACCGCAGGAAAACCTTCTAAGGTAAAAGGTAAAGAAAAAAGTACCGGCGTTGATCAGTCCCCTGAGGAGGCGCCGCCGCATTCGCGTTCCACTCAAGTCGCAGAGACATAGTGAATGCGTATCCTCTGTGAACAAACAAACAAACTCTCCCGCCTGACGATATCTTGTAGATGTCTGGGAAGTGTCGCTTGTGCTGGTAAGCTGACCATTTGCAGTTCGAGTTCGGCGAACAGCCATGCTAATACGCCGTCCCCGAATCATGTTCCCCAACTGCTGCCGCCATCACCAGCTATTGGCTATCACTTGCTGAGATTGGGCTCCTGGTAAGACCACTTTGTACAGAACTAACAACTGTAAGTCACAATTGGCCTATTGGTTGTGGAAAATAGAGGACTGAAACGCGTACAGATTTTCTAATTTCTTCAATAGCATAGCTGGGAAACTGGACACTGAGAAGCGTATTTTTGATCATGAAGTTAACGAAAAGAAAAAGAAGTCTATAAGAAACCCATGTCTAGTCAGACAACTGCGTGTCCTCGCTACTGTCATGCAGTTGGATCGAGGAGGCGCACTAACGGAGGGTGACACTGCCCAACTTCCGAATATGTACACAGGGAGGAAGGCTCCATCGAATTCAATCGATTTGTTGGCATAGTTAGCACACAACTGCTCTTCTATTTAGACATATGTTCGTTCAAGGGCAAGCGATAGACGGTGCTGGCAGCGTTGAACTGTGATGAGCTCAACTTCGAGTTGTTCTGAAATAGTACACTCGTGGAACTACAATGTGCGCAAAAATTACCCGAAATGTGTGCGACGAAGTCCACATTTACTAGCGGAACAAGGTTTCGGGTTCTACATTGAACTATGTTGTACACTTATGCAATATACATATGCATTCCAAATTGGAGCGCATGAATGCTCAAAGAACCGTAATAGTCAAACCAAATCCAAGACGATCTACTAGGTACCATCAGCCTGCATCTTTCTGGTCGCAGCGGTGTCTTTATCCAAAAAGTTCTAAATATGCCTCAAAGCGCTGTATATAATGCCATAAAGCGGTACAAGGAGCTTGGAACTTTATCAGGCAGCACTGGAAGAGGTACGAAATTGACAGTTATCGCAGCGGAAATGATACCAATAGTTCCTGAGCGGATTTGTCGCAATCCTCACCGCTCGGTGAGAAAAATAGCGCGAGAACTGAATATTCCCGTAAGCAGTGCTAAATTCATCGTCAGGAAGAAGCTTAAGATGTGTCCATATCGTATTCAAGGTGTTCGCAAGCTAACTGACAGAATGAGAGCTCAGCGGTTAGAAAGATGCAAGAACTTGCTGAAACGGTTTGCGAATGGCACGCAAAGTGCGATTGTCTTTCTGATGCGAAAGTCTTTACCCTGGAACTCACGGTGAACGGTCAAAACAATCGCATTCTAGCACGAAACATTGGAGGTGTTGTCTGACAATGAGATGGGAAACTGATCGGTTGATCGGCACTTCCGTCTTCAATTATGGTTTGGGTTGCCATTACCTCAGACGGCAAGTCCCGTTAGTTTTTGTCAATTCCGCCATCAAAACTGACCAGTACAAGTACCAAAAAACGACAGTACAACAGAACCTATAGGTTTCTATGAGAAATGGAATACAGAAGTAGCATGTTAAGTTTCGTTGTCAAATTTTCATTTCTGTTGGAGTTACAATGTGATATTTCATTCCGGGTAATTTTTGCGCACCCTGTAGGTGCACGTATTTATATGCAAGTGAGAAGATTCACGGAACACCGAATTTTTTCGAAAATTGTTTCGCATTGTTGGAGAAAATGTTATCGAAACGGACAGCTCGAGCATGAGCTGATGTATAAGATCCTTCATCCAAATACACATATCATTCGATTCAGGGTTACACAGAAAACTTGAAAAATGGCCTATGTTGAAAAGTCTCGAGAATAGAGATGAGAGAAATAATATCTGTTGTCTTTTTTTCACATTTCAAGATACGAATCTTACATCGCTAAAGGAATATCCAGCTCTGCTTGTCTGGTCAGGTTGGCTACAACATTCAAATCTAGATTAATGGACATGTATAATGTACAAATCTATTACAAGAGACTTTTTAGGGAAGTTCATCTGTCTAGGCATTCCCATTACCGATAGCACCATTTTACTAGCACACCCAGGCTTGTCGCTGGTGTTGGAATTTTCGGAGAGATTATCCGAGCAAGAAGTTTACTCTCGGACAAAGATGGTGTGGTGGCATATTCGCTTGCAGTGAAAATTGGCTTTGTCTTCGTACGTACGATGAATCTGCAATTATTTTTGCAACAACAAGATGATTTTTCCTGGTGTGGCGAGAGGAATTAGCTAACAATAAAGTTTCCCAAGCCCTGTTGCGAACGAGAAGAAAGAATTCACAAAGTGCTGTTTGAGCGCTCTAATTCGTCACACAAGAATTCGTTAATTACACACAAGAAAAAATGGTGGATTTCTTCCACTTCATATGATGGTTTTTATACGAGCAAGTTTCCTATGAAAGAAAGATAGACAATCTAACAAGTTAATTTTAACTAGAAATTTTCGAAGGCTTTGTAGCTCTAAGACGTTTGTACTCCAGCATGCTTCCACAACCGTTCGATTTTCCCACCGCCTCTACAGCCACCTCAGTCGGTGAGGAAGACTCCGAGAAAGTGTGCGCAGTATGTGGTGATCGTGCCGTCTGTTTTCATTACGGTGCAAGAACGTGCGAAGGATGTAAAGGATTCTTCAAGGTAAGAGAGTGGTTTTCAGGTCATTCCGAAACCGATAGTTTCGCATGAGTTTCCACTAATCGATTGTATCTCGGTCTAAAAATATAATAGGATATCCTTTAGCGACTAGATAACTTGAGAGTAGGAGTGGCGTGAATGGTCCTTTTCACGACTTTCCCCATGAAAGCTTCAATTATTTTTCTCGGAGTGGTGAACAAATTAATCGATAAATATCATGTTGTAAAAAGGCGAATAAGTTGGTCAGTTTTTGAATGGGATAAAGGTAGGAAATGATTCTCAAAAAGTTTGTAGGAGAAATTCTTGATGACCCTTTCAAAAATTGTCGTCAACACTTACAAATAAAACAGTCAATGTTTTTTGACCTCGCACGAGCAGATTCTTTTTATTATCCTAGAATCGCTCACTAGTTAAATAAGGTCAAATCGTTGTTCACGTTGTGCGACGCATCAGCTTATTTGAAGGTCATCAGAGAAGGAATTTTTGTTGTTCACAAACGCTTTTATTCCTAATTTACAGAAGTTGTTGGTTAGGCTTCGACTCCTATTTTTTAGCTGAGTTATATTCGTTTAGGTGTACCAAAGGTGACCCTCACTGCCACTCCTTTGACCGACTCAAGATTTTATTTTTCAGAGAAAGATAAACATTGAAGTCGCATTTTCTACTTTCTCATCATCTGCTTGCATTTTCGCTTCTTTGCTTTTTTCAACCACGTTCGAATTTTGCGCTCTTTATTTGAGGCAGTAAGCAGCATAATCACCGTCGTCTATTCTTGCTTACAACCGTAACATTGAAATAAGCTGAGCTCTGATTTTGTTTGATCATTTTTATTCAGGATTATTGTTTTTTACGGGATTATATTATAGTTTAAGATAGCTTTCATAGTTGAAGTTTTAGTAGAGCTTGTAAGTTTGTCTAGCGAAATCTTGTACTTCAGGTAGGAAAATTGCCCCTGCCATTCCATTTGAAGCAAAAGTGTAATCGCTTCGGAATATTTCGAAATTCCGGAGGTGTTTTGTCTTCAAAAATGTTGTTTTTCCACGTTCAGCTCCATTTAGTCATTCACTCTTGTACTTGTTCGACTGTCAAAGCTTTGATCAACACTCGTTGTGCTAGTTCAAAAGACCCGCTTTTGAAAGGGTAGCTGATTCGATGTCAGAATCCTTAGGAGGGGATTACGTAGGCTTGGCTCCGGGAGGTGGCGTCGCGAATTTCATGCAAAACTTGTCTGAGCTCTGCGTCAACCGCAGTGGTTACATTCCACAAAATTAGGGCTTGGTGCCATATCCTTAATTTCCTGTTTTCTCAATAGTTTTCAAGCATTTCACGGTATCATGCACCCAAACGTGCGAAGACCTACCACACAGCAGTAGAAGTAACCAGGCACAACTCGTCTAGAGAAGCGATCTGAAACATTGGTCGCTATTTCTCTCAATTATGTCATTTGATGTTGCTTTGTGGAGAGATTATCCAACGGTCTTGCTTTTAACCTACTCTCGTTCTACGAAGGTCTTTTTTCTATGGTGTATGGTTGAATGCGAAAAGCGGTTGCATGAACGTGTTCATTGGAAGCACGTAATACACAGCACGAGGTTTCGTAGGAGGGTTCGAGCGTCGTGGACTTTTGGAGGATCGACGATGGCGATGCTAGATCGTAGACGCATCGACGTTGACGGCGATACTGCGGCCGGCGTGACAAAGCATGGATTGTGGAGTTGATCATGGTTGGCTCAAGCTTGTTGTAGAAGCGTTCGTTTGAGTACTTGTTGCTGAAGAGGTGGTTCAGTGGTAGTCTGTAAATGGTTTGTTAGTTATAAAAGGCCTTTTGTGGCCGATGAGTACGAGTACCGGCGAAGGCTCATGTGCCTATGCAATGTGCCTTGTGGTACTCGCAAGAAGTGCTGTGCGCTCAGATGTGGCGTTCGCACCCATGTGCTACAGTTATCTCTTATGAGCTTAGCGCATTCGTCTATGGTTCGGATCCGCTTGGCCGCCGTGGCTGTTTTTGCCTTCTGTTTCAAAAGTTTTTGATAAGCACAAGGCACAGGTTCTTCCGGAAATCGCAGAAAGCTTCTACGGAAATTTTGCAGAAACGAATGTTTTTTTTTCGATTTCATTTCAGAAGTAAGATCAGCTCGGTATCGTATGCTACGCCTTCGTTTGTGCTCTTCGAAGCTGCATCAAGATTGAGGGCTCTGTGACCTCTTCAAGGCAAGGGATATCGCGTTGCAATGCCTTTCGTTTCGATTCCCATATAGCTGTCATTTCAAATGAGGCGCCTTCGAAGCAGCTTTGGGGAAGTGACCCTTTACCGTTTTCAGTGGGCCCAAATACTTATCCGGCGATATGTGGGCCTGTGGGGGTCCTTTCGAAATTAACTGGACCAGTAGCGAGTTGTGGTAGTAGTCCAATCCTTTGAGAACGTGCGGTTTTTTGTTATTCGCTGTTTTTGTAATTTTGAGTTTCCCAGGCAAATGCTGTTTGCCTTTAAAAGCGCCACGTCAATAGTGCTGAGGCTGATGGCTGGAAACCCAATTGTGATAGTTGGCTTGGATTGGATTTCCAGATCAAACTGCTCACCACCGTAATCGGTGCTTATCAGGAGCTTTATTGTGCTCTTGAAGGTTTCGGTGTGTCCTCCAGGTGCTGACATGGTGCATATTTCTGTGGTATGCCTTGGCACGTCCAACCGATCTGCCAGTATGATGGTTCGATGGGCGCCGGAATCAAAGAAAAAGAGGAGTTTTTTGTGTTGTCCACTGTTGTGGTTCCAAACGCTGCCCTCAGCGGCCACTAAGACGAGCTGCGACGATGTGGATTTGTTCTTAGGTTTTGATTCACAGTTTTCAGAACACATTTACAGATTGTTTGGTTTGAACCTGCTCTGCTCACCTTCATTGGAACAATTTCCTTTTTCCCATTACAGGCGAGGTGGTTTTTTGTTCTTATAACCTGGTCTGTTTTTTAGGCTATTGGTCGATGGTACATAGGTACCGGTTTGATCTCCTTATTTTTTGAAACACAGACTTACGTGGTGACTTTGACCTCATTTTGGGCACTCTGGTTTATTGCAGTCAAAGCTGATGTGAATTGACGAGCATCATTTACAGTATCTGCGTCCCTCTGTTAATGCCTTTCTGCGGGCAACTTGATCATTGAAACATGATTGCCCTTCCGACAAAACAGACGTAAGTCGGCATAGTACGACAGTGATACCGCGTGCCGTTGATTACCATTATACGAACGCGTATAATCCTTTATCTGATCGGCAGATAAATCGTGGGCCAGGTCACCAGAAGGTGTTCCTTGATTGGCGTACTCATCTCTCAGGCTGCTGGCACTGTTTGCCACCAACTGAGAAGGTTTATCACGCAATCTTTTGCGGTTATCTCTTTCTTCAGGAGACTCATTAGGTGGTCGTTAGTTTGGTTACCATATCATACGGGAATTTCGCTAAAATGGACTCGCACCACGTTGGATCGCACGTTTTCCCCACGTCAAAGCCGGCGGAGATCGTCTGATTGGCCGGTATTTGGATCTGATCAAAGACAGTTGTGCAACTATCTGAGGAACAGTTTTCTGGCTTCAAATTCACCAACTGTTGCACTACTTGTGACCAGTTTAATGGTGTTAGTTTTCTTGCAGTGTGTGGATGATCCACTCATAATTTTGAGGTACGCGTTTTACACCCTCCCTTTGAGACTTTCCTTCAAGAGCAGTATTTTTCCATCACGTCCACTTATGTACTATTATGAACGACAGTTTCGAAAACTGTCCAACTGCTATAGGAGGCCTTATGGATTTATAGTGTAGTGCATCCTCCTTATTTCTCTGGATGACGGCAGAATTTGAGGCTATTTGTAAAGCATTGATCCCAGTTGTTTTGCCTCGTCTGACAGACGCTTCCCTCCCTGTCGATTTATTGATCGTCGGAGGTAGAGCTCTACAGGATTAGTTACTGTCATGTAATCTGTCTCAATCTCACGCTCTTTGTGCACTGCGACTCGTCGTTTCGTGCAGTATACGTGAAAATTAATTCATTTGCACTGACGAATTTTCTATGCAGCTGGGATTCGCTCTCACTAGTCAGTTTGCTCTATTTCAAGCGGTATGTCCTTTTATCGGGCTTATTTTTACAATTTCTCTACTCTGCTCTGAATTCATTGCTGCTATTCGCGGGTCTATAGCGCCGATAGTCGTCATAAATCTAGGCCAAGATAGCACCAGTTTCCCCGCTGCCGACTTTAACCGACACCATGATGTTTTCTAACACTGTCACTGTACTGGAGTTTTTTTTAAACCTCGGTAAGCCATTGAAAGGCGATGAGCGCGTCGGAACATCAGAATGTTTGTTGAAGTTCCCGTCTAGCAGCCTCGAATTGCATAAGAATTCGGAAAGAAAACATCTGTTCACCTCGGCGTGAATCATTAATTGGGGTGGAGAAAGCTTATGGTGAGAAATGTTATAGTTATCCTTCCCTTAACGGTCTCCTTTTGGAGTCCATTTCAGCTCACTTCTTCTTCTTCTTTAGCGTTTGTCCCGCTTTGAAGCAGGGTCCGCTTTACCAATTCTTTGACGCCATACCGCTCTATCCCGCGCGTGGTCTGGATGAATTCTTTCTGCCTTCAGGTCTACGTGTATCGTATCCAGCCAGCGCTGCTTCGGGCGTCCCCTCGGTCTTGTACCTTGTATGTTGAGACCGAGTCCAATCTTGCATACCGTGTCGTCACTTGCTCGGAGCACGTGCCCGTACCACCTCAGACGGGACTCGCGAAGTTTGTCGGGTATTGGAGCCACCCCGAACCTTTCCCTTATCTCAGCGTTAGTTTTACGATCAAGTCGTGTTACGCCTGCCATCCACCTCAACATTTTCATTTCCATTACGCTGAGGCGGCGCTCGACTTCTTTGGTGGCAGGCCAGCACTCAGCTCCGTACAGAGCAACCGGCCGTACGACTGTCCGGTAGATCTTCGACTTTAAACGTTCCGGTATTTTTCTGTCGCATAGTACGCCGGTAGACGCACGCCACTTCGTCCAAGCGCTACTTACTCGAGCGTTCACCTCGCCGCTGAGGCCTCCGTCGCAGGCTATCGTTGAACCGAGATATTTGAAGATGCTGACCCTTACAAGTTCTGTTCCGTCAATCGTAATTGTACCAGGGTCATTCACATCGGTCGAAAGGTACTCCGTCTTCCTTACATTGAGGCGAAGACCGAACTGCGCCAGTCGATCACTCCACGCTTGCACTAGCACTTCGAGCTCATTCTTGTCGTCGGACGCAAGCATTACATCGTCTGCATAAAGCAAAGTCCATGGGACAGGTCTTTGCAAATCCTTCGTCACGGCATCCATAACAACAATGAAGAGGAGAGGAGAGAGTGGCGATCCTTGGTGAACTCCAACCGATATTGGAAATTCTGCCGAAATTCCAGCGGCTGCCCGGACTCTGCTCCTCGGGTCGGCATACAATATCCGTACCCAATTTATTAGTTCTTCAGGAACGAGCTGTTTCCGTAGTGCGTACCAGATCACCTCATGCGGCACGCGGTCAAATGCCTTTTCTAGGTCCAGGAAGGCAAGATGCAGAGGTCTTTGCTTCTCCCTGTGTTTCTCTACTAGAAGTCGAACCGCATGGATGGCATCGGTGGTGCTACAGTTGGCAACAAAGCCGCACTGATTCATGGATAATTCAACGATGTCTCGGATTCGTCTGTCAATTACACGCTCAAACACTTTCATAGTGTGAGAAAGCAGACGAATTGGTCTATAACTAAGACAATCCGCTGGACTACCCTTCTTCTTCCAGATCGGGATCGTCGTGCTTGACTGCCAATCTTTGGGCATCCTCCTTTCCGCTATGATCTGGTTGAAAAACGTGGCGAGCCAGATGCCGGAATTCCAATGGCGTGACTTCCACAGTTCTGCAGCCACGTCATCCGGACCCGTTACCTTACCAGGCTTCATCTTCCTCAGCGCCATCACCACCTCTTCAGAAGAGATGGGTAGGATTGGACCAGCTATAGGTTCAGCGTGAGGAAGCGGGGGATGAGAAAATTCTTCCGTGGAGATCTTCTCAAAATAATCACGCCACCGTTCCATGACCTTCTTAGAATCCATCAACAACTGGCCGTGCTCGTCGTTCACACCGTGGAACTTTTCGACATCTTCTGACTGCCGATGTCGAGTCCTCGCAAGTCTGTAAATGAGCCGTTCCCCGTCGCGCGTTTCAAGTGTTCTATTAACTTCATCGTAGTGAGCAGCTTTCGCTATAGCCACGGCTTTCTTAGCTGCTCTCCTAGCTTCCCGGTACGCGGACCAGTTTGCGGCCGTCTTATTGCAGAGGAAGACGTTGTAGAGGCGTTTCTTCGCCCGAACCTTCTCCTTGACTTCATCCGTCCAGAGCCACGTCTGTCTGTCAATCATACGTCGACCTGGCTTGGTCACTCCTAATTGAGACCGTGCAGCTTCGTAAACCACGGTTTTCAAATTCTGCCATGTGTTGTCGACATCCACAATCGGGGGCAATCGTATTCCACCGATAACTTCGGCTTCTTTTTCCTTAAGACGCCACCACTTGATATGTTCTTGTCCGCACCGCTCGACCCTCTTTTGCTTTGGCGGAGTGAATTGCATCGTGCAGATCAAAGGCCGATGTTGTGTAGCCACCGTCTCGTAAGGTACTACCTTTGCGTCGCTGACTAGCCTAGCATCGCGACGTCTTACGAGCACGTAATCGATCTGCGACCTCGTATTTCCGCTGTAGAACGAGATCAAGTGGGACGGACGCTTACGGAATGTCGTGTTCGTTATGACAAGATCGTGCGAGCATGCATACTCGAGAATGCGCTCGCCATCTTCGTTCCGTGCTCCGTAGCCAAAACCACCATGACATTTGTATCCATCTTTACTTGTGCCGACGTGACCATTAAGGTCTCCCGCGACAACGATCATTTCTTCTGGAGGTATCTCGGCTGTCTTTTCATGAAGCAATGTCCAGAATTCCTCTTTCACCTGCTCAGAACAGCCTGTCTGCGGGGCGTACGCAGTAAAGAAATGAAGTCGTCCATTTTCCGTGATCACCATGATCTTCATTAGGCGGTCGCCGAATCTTTTCACCTCCGAAATGGAATCACGGAAACGCTCGGATACGGCAATTCCGACGCCATTCGTGGTCTTGGGGCTGCCAAAGTACAAAACTTTGAAGCCACGGCCGATGTCTCTTGACTTACTGCCAGACCATCTCGTCTCTTGCAACGCACACAGGTCAATTCTACGATGCTCCAGAGCGGCGGCTAACTCGCTCGAGCGACCTGTTAGTGTGCCGACATTCAGCGTTGCGACACGAGTCTTGACTATACTCTTGCACTTTCGGGCAGACTTGCTTGGCCCTCGAGGTTGTCTTTCCTTCTTCGAGACAACTTCGCTCTGACACTCGTGGACTAGCTTGGTTACCCCTCGATGCCGTCCTTGCATCGAGGACCCTCGCATACTTTCACCACTCACCGGGCTCCGTGAGTGGGCGTCGGTTACCGCGGACGCCGTAGCATTCACAATTACACTTTGCGTCATCTAACCATATGACGTGACGGGTTTCTCCATCGGCCGGCCTGTCACCAGGGCCTGTCGCCGGAACTCGATAGTCCGCGATCAGCTCACCCCAAACTAGTTGAGGAGTTCCCAGTGGCACCAACGTGGAGGAGCGGACCTCACCACCCCATTTCAGCTCACTGTTGCATTGAATTAAGGTGAACAGTTCAAAATCTTGACGAATAATTTTCAATGTGATGTGGAGCTTATAAACGACAGTTTTCTGTTGTGAAAGAGATCTGCCTGAGCACCCAGCCAATGTCTGCACTCGGGCTTAATTTTTAGTTAACCTAATATAATAATAGTAATTCGAATAATAATAATAATACTAATAATAATATTAATTAATATAATAATAATAATAATAATAATAATAATAATAATAATAATAATAATAGTTCGAAACTGTATGCACCTGTTTGCAGAGAACCGTGCAAAAGGCATCTAAGTATGCGTGTGCTGGGAATCGCAACTGTCCCATCGAAAAGCGGTACCGATCAAGATGTCAAGCATGCCGATTTCAGAAGTGTCTCAGTGTCGGCATGGTGAAAGAAAGTGGGTTAAGGCACAGCCTCGCCAAATAGAGAATAGAACAATGTTGGGGTTACCCATTCGCCAATGATACATTATTTAATCGTCGCTTTCAGTTGTTCGGCATGGCTCTTTATCCGGTCGTCGAGGAAGGTTATCGTCGAAAACCAAAAGCCATCGAGGTGACGAACAACCGAGTCCTCCACTGCCTCTCCTTGCTCTCATAGTCCGTGCTCATGACGCCTACAAAACAACACCAACGCCTGTTAGATATGTGAGTTGGAATTTATGAAAGCTGTCAACCGATCCTCGTGTCATGAAACTGGCCCTTCAGGCTCTTAAATGGAAAAGTGAATGTTGCGTATTGCTTTACTTAGGATGGATGCCATGCAGTTCAAGATGCCCCTTTCATGCATAGTCGTGCCCCAAGAACTACGATAAGTGTCAATGGTGGGACCTTCAAAAATATCGCAAAGCTGATCCGTGCAAGAGTTTGAATCGTCTTGTACCAGGCTGTCCAATAATTCATGTCCGCAAATTTCACCATTTTTAATTCTTTTTCAACTTTATTGAAAAACAAGTCTAATCAACAGTATGATCACCACTGTTATGCACAACAGTGGCTCATCGATTGGGCAGGTCGCCGATGCCCTTCGCCTAGAACTCCGGGGGCTGCGACTCGAAGAAGTCCGCGATGTCGGATTTTAGGTTGTCGTAGTTGGTGAATTTTTTCCGGCCAAAAGGTGATTCAGCGAGCGGAACAAATAGTATTTGGAGAGGACGAGGTCCTGGGAATACGGCGGATGGGCAACTATCTCCCAGTCCATCGTCGCCAACATCTGATGGGTCTCCTTAGCAAAGTGGGGGCGCGCGTTGTCGTGCAGCAGGTGGACCGAGGCTCGTCGGGGACGCTTTTCTCGGAGGGCAGGGGCTAGTTTCTGGAGCTGATCGGTACAGATGGAGGCGGCGACCGTCCTGCCTTGCAGGAGCAGCTCGAAGTATAGTTTACCCTTGGCGTCCCACCAGCAGCTGAGCATGAGCTTCAGCGGGTGCAGGCCGGCTTTTGGCGCCGTCGGTGGCTCTTCTCCGCGCGAGATCCAGAAGGCATGGCGGGTGACGTTATCGTGGGAAACACAGCTCTCATCCCCAGTGACCAGGTCTTCGAAAACTCCTTGCGACGTGGACGATGGAGGAGGGAGTGGCAGACCGTCACGCGACTCTGCTTGATGGCGCCCGTCAGACGGTGGGAATCCAACAGGCCAGATCTTTGTGGTAGCCGAGTAAGTTTTGTCGATTGTGGATGGTGGACTTGTTGCAGGCGAGTGTCGTCGCCAGTTCACGGGTGGTGGCTTCCGGCTTCTCCATGACAGAGCGACGGAATTCGTCATCATCCACCGTCGAAGGCCTTCCGCTGGGCTCCCTGTCTTCGAAGCTCGTGTCGCCCCTCTTGAAACGATTGAGCCAGCGCCTGACTGTGCGTTGGCATACTACAACCTCCTTGCACGCTGTGCAGATGTTGGCGACCGCGGTGGCCGTGTCGTTGCCGAGCAGCCACTCGTAGTACACGAACATACGGATTCGACCTCGGTCCATTTTAGCCTGTACTGATAGCTAGACACGGCGACTGCGCTTTATATACCGCTGGCGGGGAACTCTGGAGAACCTTCTATAAGGTCCTCACACTTGCCTGTTATTATAACACATTTAAGGAAAATTATAGAATTTTCAAATTTTTCGGACAGGAATTATTGGACAGCCTAGTATATGATTTGTGCTGTTCAGCTTGAGCTCAGCATCACCTAAAAATATCCGTAAATGGCGTTGCTTTGACTGATTTCGAAAGCTTCGAAATCATTTAAAGGATCGTCTCGCACTGCACTGGATCAACGTTTTTTATCCTGCCGAGATCATCTGATTGACTATCACCTGTAGTTAGTCGAAAACAATAGAGCAGTTATCACCGCAGTCATGTGTTGACTCCGATTCAACCCGTTCTTGAAGTACTCGTAAGCTGTTTGTTGTGTCATCGAAGCAGTTCTGTTTCAAGGTTTGGTTACTCCTCTCGTAATTTTTTTTTTGAAATTTGAACCCTCCGATTATATCATGGGCTCTATTCTGGAGCCGCCAAGTAGTAGAACTGCTTTATTCAAACTGAACTCCCATAACTCACATATTGACTTATCGAATCTTATCTCAAAGATGAGATCTTAATTTATCGTAACAAATCAGGTCAAAAATCAAGAAACATGTATGTTTATACGTTGTACCCCAACACCTCCCCTCATAGGATCATTGGTACGTCTTCTGATGAGGATCCAATTGAAGACGTGGGTCTGTCTCCATTGGAGATGTGAGCGTCGTGGTTGTTCTATAGGGGTAGTTGAATTGATCGTCGTCGGTTCTTCTTCCCTGCTTGCGTCGCTGAAGAGACTTAGATCGAACTCGTTCAGAAAACGATCTGTAATTAAAGTAGTTCGAGGTTTTAACTGATTCACAGTGCATCCAAGTACTTCCACAGCGGACGGAATATGTTGTGTTGCTGATTCGCCGTGGAATGATACCAGGTGTTCATATCGGCTTGCAAGCTCGGTAATCCTTTGCTAATTTGTGTCGTGTACTTCAGACGATCGTCTTCGTGTGCCATGGTATCGATGGAACCGATTTTCCATTTTCTTGTTGCGGGCTCCGGCATTGGTATAAACTATCAATGTTATAAGGTCGAGCTTTTTTCTGATTCGTCGTCTTAGCAAGTTTTGTTCAGGTGACAGCTGTTTGAGTGCCGATGGACATTAGGCGGAACGGCAGGCCTTCACGAAGGTTTACAAAGCGTTCGCTGTTGGTTGATCCCTTTTTAGCTGAAGAGTCGCTTGAAAATGTCCACGAATCGTTGCCCATTACTCTGAGGGTGGATCGGTGGAGTTCGGATTGATGATTCCTCGTGCTTCACAGTAAGTGGAAAATGCTTTCGAAGTTGCTTTCGAAGAGACGGGAGAGTAGTGCACCTGTCCGAGCTCCTTCGTGTTGACGTACTCAACCTTGTAGTTGAGCTGTATCGTGGCCCAGCACTGAAGACGGTTGGCAGGTATTCGTTTTTTGGATCCGAAAATGGGAATTAGTGGTTTGTGGTCAGTCTTGAGCGTGAATTGTTGTCCATGGATGAAGCGATGGAACTTCTGAACGGCAAATGTGAGCACGAATGCTTCCTTCTCGATCTGGTTGTAGTTCTTCTGAGAAGGAGTCAGGCGACGACTGGCGTGATAAACAGCCCTTCCCGATCCATCCGGAAAGCGGTGAGACAGAACAGCTCCAATCCCATATTCAGATGCGTTCGCAGTTTTTTGTAGTTTTGCGTGAACTGTGAGATAACTGCCTTGTAATTGGTGTGATATTGTATGTAAATAGGTTAGATTCAAATAGGTGAGATTCGTTCCATGCTGATTCACCACACGGTTTGTCTTGCATGTCGATTCAGAGAGCTTCTGCACCTTGTACCAGTGACCAATATAATAGGTCGCAATTTGCAAATCACTGGTCTCATCTGCCCTTCTAAAGCCTTTGTAACTCTTGTCGTTCACGTTCACGTTCGTGACAAGTGGCAAGTAGCTCGGGCGTATCAACGAACTATATAAGAGCCGAAAAACGTCTCTTCCATCTCCTTTATCTTCAGTTATGTAATGTCCCGTTCTCCTTGACTTAGCAGTTTGGAAAATAGGTCGTGAACTTCGGCTAGTTGCGATGCGACGTTTGGTCGAATAGCCTCTCAAATCGTCTTGATCCTTTCAGGCTCCGAAGAAGGCGGTTCCGCCGAAATGTCAGCCAATAAATATAATCTAACAAATCTAACAATTGTGTCGAACTGAAGTACAGGACAAGAAACAACTATGCGATGTTAAGATTTATGCAGAGTCGTACTTGGAGTCTTTTCCATCCGTGCTCGTTAGATTGCCTCCGAGTCAACCTGGTGGTTGTTCTTTGTTCATCTGAAAATCTCGTATTCGTTTATCCAATCGTATTCATTCGAAAAGAATTCATTTTCAAAATAAGAATCCCGTCGTAAACTCCATAAAAATGAACCCTGTTCTTTATTAGTATCTATACTGGCAATCTAATTTTAGGCCACCATGACATCCGAACATGTTGTCAGTTTGTTTGAGAAGGAGTACCATGCAATCCAGTTGTTCGTCTCCAGCATGCCACATGTCGATGAGATCTCTGATTCAGACATACCGAAACTGCTCTCACGAACGGTGTTCGCAATAATGGCCGTTAGGCATTGTTACCGGTATGATGCTTTATTATACATTCACAGCTTCTTTCATAATGAATTTGCATAGAATGTCGGAGAATGAGGTGGTATTTGAATGCGGCTCTCGTGTGCCACTGCCCGGTTTACCACCACCGTTTGTGGCATTCTTCCGGAGAGTCGCTGAGAAAGCGACCGCCTTTAAAACTGTCGTCGAGTGGGACCCGCAGTCCTACTGTGCCCTTCAGGCAATGCAGTTCTTCTCCGGAAACACTGGTAAGCAAGCTTTGCAAAATAGAGGCAGCAAAGTATCCTCCTACCCCAAGCTATTAGCGTTCTGCTGCTGCCGCATGCTACGTAGGCTAAAATTTTATATATCGTTGATAATAGGCGCAACACACGCCTACATACAGTGTAGAAAGCTATACGTGTTGACAGATACAAATTTTAAGATTTTAAGCCATTCAGTCGCTGTACACTGTTTCACTTTATTCAACTTCACTGACTTACTGCCTGGGATACCCGTAGTTGGCGGCCTCCCTAACGAACAGTGGAGTACTGCTCACTATTTTCAATTATACATTCAATTGTCATTTTTCAGTTATACGCTAGGTGCCGCGGTTTTTTTAAATGTTTCTAAAAGGAACAGTTCAGACAACAATCTGCTGGACTTGCATAGCAAAGCTGCTACGGATCACGTTCAAAGTAAAATTGTTAATGCACTGAAAGATCATTGCAGTACCGCACAGCCTAACAAGTTGGCCAGGATTGTTGAACAGGTGACTCCGACTGGTTGATTCATCGACACAGCTCTCAACACATCGATTTATCTCGAGTATGTTAGGAAAAAATGGAGTGTTGTAGGTATATGCCTTTGACGAGTTTCACATGCTAGGCGCGGAAATGGTGGAGTGTTGTCTGGTACATCACATAAGCCTCCCACCACATCTCATCCGCGTTACTGAGGTGATTTTTACGACAATGTTCAAGCATTTGTTTTCCCTTTTTCCTGAAGAATTCACTGTTTAGTGCATCTATTGATAAGTTTGTAAAGAAGAGGGGAAACTCATTAATGGTCCTTTTTAGGTTCCGCGAACGCCCCTTCGAAGTACTGACGCGGCACAATCACCGTCCTTGCTCCACACCACTTCGCATTTTGCGCCTCTAACACATGCCTACTAAACTTAACCAAATGACGTTTAGCATTATAGTCCGTTATATAAATCGATAATCAAACAGAATGATGATGCTATTCGCTATCTGCGATATCATATCTCTCTTCTATGCCGTTGTAGAAATTGTAGCATTGTGTCGTACTCCATTATTGAATGTTTGTTTTCTGATTTATGAGCTACCACACCCTGTAAGGGATCTGTATGTGTGCTGCCTCTGGATAGAAATCGCGAAGCGCCGGAGTTGTATCAATGGCACTTTCAAAGATACATAGTTGTTACGAACTCAACAACAAAATTTTAGCACGGGGACTGAAATGGCGTTTTGGCGTTTCTTACGGTAAGTCTATAATGGTTTTTGTCTTTCTGCAGTTACTCGGTAGCTTACAATTCGCTTGACTTCAAATGTTTGGTGGCTTCAACCTTTATCAGCACCACACATATTTTCCGTCCTTTTATGTAATTGGGTGGGTCACTGATGTTCCTTTCAGTAATTGGGTGGGTCACTGCTTTAGGTGATGTGTTGAATAGGCGATGGCGTGAAAGTGTAGCTTCATTTTGTTCAAGCAATCGAACAGCCGTTGTCGAGCTGTAACTTAGTGTTCTGCTGTCATTCATCATTTGGTGCTACCGCTATTTGATGCTTTTTTCATGATCTCCTTTCCGGTGTCCTATCTCATTTGGCCATAATTATGTTGTCCTACGATGTGCATTACCCTATAGACTGTAACATTCTTCTCCGCTTTATCCTTGAGGAGCTTTACTGGACTGTAAATGCAACTTTAATCTCGGTCTCCCCCATAGGTCCATGGTTGCAGTTCCTTGATGTTCGTGCACTCCAAACCTGAAAAGCAATCAGCACTTTGTTTGCAGTAAGGGCACCTAATAATGAAAACAGCCTAACTTACATAGTTGTAACTCATCCATGGTCATTTGTTGCTCGATAGACTTGTGACTTTGTGGTATTTCTAAGATTGTTTCCATCAGTTCTGTTCGCTCCTTCCCACATTGAGGATAAAGTAGCTCAACGGATCTACTATCTGTTAGCATAAAGATGGTCAACGAGATCGGTCTGCCGGCTGCTCCTCGAAAACGTAAGGAAGGGCTTTTTAACCGCCATTGCAACCGTCGTTGACAAAGTGGGTCATGTGATAAACGGTGACAAAACTATGGTGCTTGGTATACTCCCGTCTGCCACCGCCGTCAATCGCCATCGGTCGCATGCGCGGCGACGGCGGTCGACGGCGATCGACGGCGATGGCCGACGGGAGCACACCAGGGCCCCGCGACGGCCGGCGATGGCCAGCGACGGCCAATGACGGCCAACGACGACTGGCGACGTTGCCGGTCATCTCGATACACGAGGCAGCGACCCTCGGACACTGCAGGAAAACCCTATTTGAAGCTCATTGAACAGATGCGGTTGACGCTACACAGTTTAGGCTTTACAATTTGAAGGAATTCTAACAAAATCAAATGGGCGATAAGTACTTTATATGAGCTTCACCCACCCTTTTGAAATATTATCAAAAAATGCAAAAGCTACAGTAGAAGTTTTACTATGCGATGAAAAAATCATTTGGAAGGTTTACAACCCAATACTCAACAAGCACTCATTCGTAGGGTCTCGCCGCGTCTCAAGATCTGAAGAAATCTATTTTGATATGAATACTTGTTGAGTGAGGAACTGTCAAAACATCTCATCCTCTCACTCTACTCATCATACGATAAAATGCACGCAGCATTTTATCGTATGATGAAAAGCACATTTTAGCACGTCTATGAAAAGGCGTAAAATAAATAAATAAAATGGTCATTCCTAGCTCTCTCAGTAGCTGATGAGTCATCCGGCTGCAGAGCCAGCAAGAGGGCGGTGCTGCGCCAGAGATGCAGAGAAGACTCCGCCCTCACTCTTCCCACGGCCGGCGATGGCTAGCGATGGCCAATGACGGTCAACGACGACTGGCGATCCATCACATTGGGGCGCGATTTCGAGCATCGAACCGTTGCCAGGACCCGACCACCCAAATTATTATTATTATTTATTACGTGGGTTTAAGACACATGT
Organism: Nippostrongylus brasiliensis; assembly: GCA_030553155.1. Classification (NCBI taxonomy): domain Eukaryota; kingdom Metazoa; phylum Nematoda; class Chromadorea; order Rhabditida; family Heligmosomidae; genus Nippostrongylus; species Nippostrongylus brasiliensis. The sequence goes on from CP130734.1 coordinate 42,128,296, forward strand.
TTGATACAATCAGAACAACAAGTACATAGTCAGAAACAGTGAAACGAAAAAAAATCTAATGCTCAAGCAGTCGATATTTGGCCATACGTTTGAAACCATAAAGGGAAGCAGAGAATGCAGAAATATCCAATTTGAGAATATGGGTGATCCTTGGCCGAAATTCGAAAAACCACCTTCAGAATCGTTATCACCATGTACAATTACCGTCCGTGACGAAATTGCAACCAAATCGGTGGTACTACCTGCATCATCTAGGTTGCTTCTGCAAGTAGTAGGGGTGGTCTCCAGTCAGAATTCAGAAAACGGATGCCGAATTCGTGATCCGCACTTCAGAAGACCCGCAAGACTGTGCTTATTTCTGATTTTAATTGTATGTCTGATCTTTCTGTGGTGATTTTTCTGACTTTCCCCTGTTTTATGTCGATGTCGCTAGCACAGTGTTACTGTGAAGCTTTATTTCGTTGATTCGAGATTCTGTTTCTTTTTTCTCTTCAGTTGAATTGGAAAAAAAAACGAATGAGTAATAAATTTAGATTCACTTCAGCTGAATTTTCTCCTTCAATTCAATTTTGAATTTACAAATTTCAATTAAATGCATTTTTTGAATTTAAATTTGGAGAAAATTTGAAATCGAATATAATTTGAATTTGAACTGGATATAAAAAAACTTAAATTAGACTGTATTCAATCTTCTATTTATTTCTCAATTTTCAAAAAGTAAGTTGAGGAGAAGTAGAAACAGCAAAAGAAAGCTCCAAAATAACACAATTTTAGCAAACACTGATCTAAAACAAGAACAAAGACAGAAAAGTGCAATAGAAGAATCACACGTACAAAATAGTGGGAAACAAACACAAAAAAAACTTATAAAACCCATCAATGGTCCATGCCCGTCGCTGGCCGTCGCCGGGCCTCGCAGCGCTCTGCGCTACGACTGCCTGCAACAGCCCTCGACGGCCGGCGATGGGATGTCATCGCAGGCCGTCAGGCCAGTGGGGCCAGACACTGAGGTTAGCGGCGCACGCGATCACCGCTCGCAAGCCGCTGACGCTCGCCGCGAGCGAATGTATAAAAAGGGCCATAGGCTTTTGTTATACGTTCGCTCACCCCCAGCGTAACTCGTCCATTCTGTATCAGACACCGTGGGGCCAGACACGTTTGTACCAGTTATCATGGTGACGCTGGCGTGGTGAACTCGTACAAACGTGTCTGGCCCCACGGTGTCTGATTCTGAATGGACGAGTTACGCTGGGGGGTGAGTGAACGTATAACAAGGGCCATAGACCCGTCACCGGTCGCCGACGGTCGCAGCGTTGTGCACAGCGATGGGCATGGACCATTAATGCGTTTCATCATTTTTTGTGTTTCTTTCTATATTTTGTACGTTTGATTCTTCTATTGCACTTTTTTTCTGAAATTATGCTATTTTGAAGCTTTCTCTTGCTGTTTCTTTTTCCCCTCAATTTAGTTTTTGAAAATTAAGAAACAAATGAAAAATTGAGTTCAGTCCATTTTGAATGTTCATATTCAATTGAAATTTAAATCATATTCAATTCCAAATTTTCTCTAAATTTGAATTCAAAAAATTGAAATGCTTTCAATTTAAATTTTTAAATTCGAGACTAAAGTGAAGGAGAAATTTCAACTAAAGTGAATCTAAACTTGTTATCATTCGTTCTTTTCGAGTTAACTGAAACGAGAAAAACAGAATCTTGAAACAATATTGTAAGGCTTCAAAATAACACTACATGAGCGGACATCGACACAAAATAGGAGGAAAGTCTCAAAATCACTATAGAAAGATCACAAATAAAATCGGAAATAAACACAGCCCTGCGGGCTCTCTGAGGTGTGGATCACGAATTTGACATTCGTCTTTCGAATTTTGCCTGATAACCACCCATACTACTAGCAGAAGCAATCTGGGTGATGCAGGTAGTATCACCGATTTGGTTAAAATTTCGTCTAGGGTGATGATTGTACCTGCCGATAACGATTCTGAAGGTGGTTTTTCGAATTTTTGCCAAGGATCAGCCATGTCCTCAAATTGGGTGGTCGGGTCCTGGCAACGGTCCGATGCGCGTCCCAATGTGAAGATCGCCGGCTGTTGCTGCGCATTTTCCCGTCGGCGACGGGAGTATATCAAGGGCCTAACAATAAGTTTAGTGAGTGGTGATTGCTGTTCGCACTCTTTATTAGTTCAAGTGGGTCGACTGATGTCAACTGTCCATCTTTCGCAAAGGATCTTTTGATTTCAAGTTTTCTTCCTCCTCCCGTCCGGTCGTAGCATATTAATTTAATGACCCCAGTATGACTGGTGTACAGGTTGATCTCTTCGGATCCGCTGGAGTTTAGCCTATCCACATTGTCAGAAACTTCCTCATTTGATACGTAAAATTGTGGACTACTATCTGTATACATTGTGTAGTGGTTCTTTTTCACATCATGTCTGATTTGTCACGACAGATCTGCCAAATTTGTTGTATCCCTTTGTTGGACTATTTATGGAGTTTCTCAATAAAACGTCCTCGTCGTTTTAGGCGAACCTTCCCCAACTGGGCGTTGTTAACACCATGCGAGAATGCATCCCACTAGCTACACGATTCGATTCACAGTAGCTGAAGAACGAGTATACGCGGATGAGAGGTAGAAGTAAGTTTTCTCTTACTTCTAACTAAATCGCTGTCTATTAAGCTGTAAGAACATAAGTGTCACTCTTGCTTGAGAAGAAACTTTGTTGTAAAACCGTAATATTTGAAGTCCAGTTCCATGTGTGATACTTACGTACTTACTTGCGATATTGCGACCCGTTCCTCAGCAACGATTCTTTTTGCGCGGATCCCAACTTCTTTTCCACTTCGTTCTGTCCTGAGCCAACATTGTCTAGTGGGCTAGTATTTTACTTGGTCGAAGATTTGGAGTTCGGATGTTGTTGCAGTGAGCGAGAGAGCCGCCACCGTATCGGTGGCCTGCCTACGGGGCGTTTCTTGTAAAGCGGTTCCCAGCGCACTGTGGTCGTACTCCAGCGTCCATCGGTACGTCGTATTTGTTAGAGTCCATGTTTCGCATGAGTAACACAGTGCAGGAAGCTCTGTGGAGTTAAAGATGCTAGCTCGTAGCGCGCGATCCTTCGCGCTTCCGATCACACCTCTTACTGAATTGAAAGCAGCCCAGCTGGCTTTCTCTTGCGGAGAATTTCAGGCTTAAGGTCGTTCTTCATGTTCAGGAGACGACCAAGGTAGACATACTCGATGACTTCCTCAAAAGGGTCTCCTTGCACTCGTACAGAGTTTTCGTCGGCAAACTCATTCTTCATGAATTTGGTCTTCGACATGTTAATTGTCAGCCCGAAATTCACTCCTTCCTTGTGAAGCTCTTACAGCATACGTGACGCATGATCCGTGGACGGCGTAATGAGCACGATGTCGTCAGCAAACCTCGAACGGTTCAGCTTTCTTCCATCGATACTGATACCGTACTCATTCCAGTTACAACGGCGGATGATGGACTCGAGGCAGGCTGAGAGTAGATTGGGCGAAATCGGGTCTCCTTGTCGCACGCCTCTTTGTACGGCTACTTCTACATCGCGATAGAAAGGCCTCAAGACAGTGATGCAGACAGTGATGCATCTGTAGCACCTACTCAAGGTTTTTATGTAGCGCGGTTCGACACCTTGCTCGTTGAGCGCCTCCCATACTTTGAGAGGCTCCACTGAGTCGAATGCTTTGTTGTAGTCGATGAATGTCAGCACCAGAGGCTCGTGGTATTATCGAGCAGCAGGTGAGAATGTGGTCTAAAATGCTCAATTTCCGTCGAAATCCCGCCTGCTCTATTGGTTGCTCTTCGTCTAAAGTCGTCTCCATGTGTGAGAGAAGGCACCTGGTGAACACCTTACAGAGTACAGGGAGCGATGTTATTGGCTGGTCATTGGCAAGATCCTTTTTGTCACCTTTCTTGAACAGCAAAATTGTTTTGAATCTTTTCTAAGCAGCTGGTATATCGCACATCGTCACATATCGAGTAAACCGTTGCGCCAGAGCGCTGAAAAGCTTTGTCCACATGCCAGCAAAAATTCGACGGTGATTCCATCAGTGCCCAGAGATTTACCCTTCGTCATCGTCTCCACAGCATGCCTCACTTCAGAAGTCATGAATGACGGGACATCGTCACCAGCAGGTAGTTCCGCGGCGGCGGTTCCATGTCTCGTTTTGAAGAGGTTTGTGTAGAAGTTCGCCATTGTCGATTCAATCCCTGTTCTAGATGTAGTACGAGTCCCGTCTGCAGTTCTTGGGCAAGGAATTGTGCGTCCATCTTCTTTTTGGCGACTTGAAAAAGTGGCTGTTCCCGTGTTATAGATGGAGTGTTTCGCAGAAATTAGCCAGCATTTCTCCGGTATCATTGCGGATCTCCTCACTGTTGGGTCCGATGAAGCGTTCGCCAGGTCTGCGTTGACCGATCCGTGCACTGAAGTCGCCTCCTATTATACTACAATTGCCTTTCTGCGATCGGATCAAATCCTGCAGCTCTTCGTAGAATTATCCGTGTAGTTCCTCACTACTATCGGCCGTTGGAGCATACGCTTGTATTATGGAAACCATCGTTCTTTTCGACATAGTTGCGGTGAGCACGCCGAGTCGGTGACTATGAAAAGTGACGCTTGTTATATACTTCGCGAAACCGGGCGCCACTATAGAACCAACTCCTCCTGATGTTGATTGTGCCTTCCGTGGTCCGAGAAATACAGCGGTTCCATCGCTCCATGTGCATGACAAGGATCTTTCCGCTTCGTTTCGCTCAAACCAATCACGTGGAATGAAATCCGTTTCGTTTCCTCGATTAAAGTCGATAACTGAGCGGCCGTATTGATGCTGCGACAGTTGTATGTACACACAATCAAGTAGTCAAGTCAAATCTTGTCCGTTTCCGTTGGTAGCATGTGGCCCTGAGATTTCTTCGCCTTTGATTGTTTGTAGTTTCAGCGCTACCGTACTGGGCATTGACAGTTTGCAGGGGACTACGGCAGGGTGGTGAGGTTGTTTTAGCGTTCTTCGTCCCACAGGATAGCCTTGCCGGGGCGTTCCTGTCGTCCATGGAGGCGCCTTCCACCACGGGCTTGGGCACTTCGGGTCCTTTAATCACGAGAACCAGTCGAAGACTTGGCGGACCTTATCCTATTGGATATTCCGGCTCCCGCTTCAAGCTGGTACACATCGATTGTCGCAATCCGCGACCCCTCGGTTGGCATATGTGAGGGCGGACCCTCTTCGGAGAGGTCCGCCCGCCGACTGTCGGAGGCTTGTCCTCAGTGTTCTTACATTCTCGTCTTGATTTGGTGGACCAGCGAGGCTGGCCACCCCAATAAACATACCACTGAACCACCTTGTTCGCGCAGAAGCGAAACACTAACGTGGTGAGGAATAGCCCACCACAATTTCTGGTGCATCGGCCGGGAAGAGTGTCGCAATCCGCGACCCCTCGGTTGGCATATGTGAGGGCGGACCCTCTTCGGAGAGGTCCGCCCGCCGACTGTCGGAGGCTTGTCCTCAGTGTTCTTACATTCTCGTCTTGATTTGGTGGACCAGCGAGGCTGGCCACCCCAATAAACATACCACTGAACCACCTTGTTCGCGCAGAAGCGAAACACTAACGTGGTGAGGAATAGCCCACCACAATTTCTGGTGCATCGGCCGGGAAAAGGCCTGCACAATATTTTTGAGGTCTGCACAATTTTTGTGCATTGACCAATAGTCCCGTCTCATCAAAGAGGCTTGGACAAGCCAACGAGCAGTTGCTCGCGCGTATAATAATTACGCAGGCATAGACGCACACCAGCGTCAACTTTTGGCACATCGGATAAGCCGATTGTAGTCCCGTCTCATTAAAGAGACCTGGACGAGCCAAACGAGCAGTTGCTCACGCGTACAAGAGTTACGCATAAACGCTCACCAGCGTCAAAGAAAAGTGGAGTCATAGTTACTCTAAAGGGACAAATAATGTCGCTAACTTTTCATAAAAAGCCAATCAAGTATAGCGCAGAAAGCCTTAAAAAGCTGATAGCCAAGTATCAACCTTACACAGAAGGATTGAGCCCTACTGGTGAAGACAGTAAAAAATACGAAGAGTTCTGTACGGCTATTAATTTGATATCAGGCGGTATACGAATAATAATATCCAGTAGAGATCGTCTTCAGCAATTGGTAGACAAACTGGAAAACACCTTCGAAGAGTCCAAAAAAAAATAGAAAGGAACTCATAGGTGAAGTCGAAGAAATCGAGAACGATAGCCAATTTAGCGAAGCAATAGCTAGGGCGAATGACTCTATATTCGTACTCGAAGCCCTTGTGAATGAATATCGTAATGAAGCTGGAAAATTGGCCTCGTCGTTAAACATTCACCCTCAAAAGTTGGGTCACACCATTAAAATCAATGGCAAGCAACCCGAACAAAGCAGCAGCCAAGATAGTCAGGAATTTGACCCCGAATTGGCTCAGTGGCTATCAGATGATGCCACGGAAGGTCAGTATGACCGGCAGAGTATCACATGTCGTACACTCAAACCCAAACAAATGGATTTACCTCGCTTCTATGGGGATGATGAAGAATTTCCAGAATTTTGGGCGGTCTTTGAGACACTTGTTCATGAAAACAAAGTGTTGAGCACTGTAGAGAAAATGCTCCTGCTTAAAGACGCACTTAGAGGTAGAGCCGAAATGGCCATAAAAGGCATACAACTCATACCACAGAATTATAAGTGGATGACGGAAGAACTAATGCGAAAATTCGGGAATAAACCCGTGAACAGAGCAAAAATAGTTCAGAAGTTAATTGATATGCAATCGGCGAATAACACTGCCGAAAATTGTATTGTAGTGTTCGATAAAATTCGAATGCTAATCAACCAAATGGTTTCTGCGGGGCATGATATTCGCTCCATCCAAGATGCACTGTGGACGGAGAAAATTCTGCAGAAATTTCCGTACAACGTTGTGAAAAACGTCCTAATATCCATTCAAGACCGAGAAGAAGTCTCCGTCAATGATGTAATGAAGGAGATCGAGAAGGAAATAACTGCCAAGAAGTTCCTTGAAGCCCGACTCAAGAATAGATCTCGGCCAGAAGAGGCAAAAAAGGGGAATTATCAATTTACTGATGATTCGAGGCAAAATTTGCGTTCTTGCATATTTTGCAACCAAACCAACCACACTGCTCCATACTGCAGGATGGTTTCTGATATTCAGAAAAGAAGGAATATCGTAAAAGAGAAAAAACTGTGCTGGAAATGTTTTACCGAAGCTCATAATAGTTTCGAATGTTCTCAGCCCAATTGTTCTCACTGCGGACGAGCACACAATAAAAGTTTGTGTTTGGGATCCTCTGATCCCCCGCAACAAAAGGATGCCAGCCGGGTAAGCCGTCCATTTACTGGCAATCAATCTGGGCCACGGCGGCCAACAACAGAACAACGGCCGCACAGAGACAATGGCCGCAATCATCAGAGCGATCAGCGCCATAATGCTCACCAGGCGAATATACACTCGTCAAAAGCCGCCAATGCCGACTTAGAAGTATACAGCCAAGAACATGTGCACCCAAATCGCGAACAAATCGTGCTTATGACCGCACTAGGGAGCATTTGGAATCACAATTCAAAGCAATTTGAACAAGTGCTCTTCTTCTTTGACACAGGAGCACAGAAGACAATTATCAAAGAAGAAACAGCCAAATTCTTCGGATTACCGTCCCACAAAACCGAGCAATTCACAATGTCAGGTCTGGGAGGACACACCGAAAGGTTCGAAAGCAAATGTGTGAGCATAAAAATAAGCGATGCTTACGGAACAGTATTTGACCTGCAAGTCTATACTAAGCCAGTGATCACTAATGCCTTCCCATCGGTCAAACTTGTTAACGTTGACAAGGCATTTTTGAGAGAAAATGAGATTCACATATGTAACCCGAAGCTTCGTGGTGAATACCAAATTCCACATATTCTGGTGGGTTTGGACTATTATTACAACTTGGTACTTGACCATAAGAGTACGGTATTACCGTCAGGTTTACGAATGGCGAAAACCATTTTCGGACCGACAATATATGGTCGCGGTTGCTTAGAAGCTGAGACCATAAAACCGATTTTATACGGTATGACAGCTGTCACTGACTTAAGTGAAAACGAAATGCTGAAAAATCTCTTCGAACTCGAAGGTCTAGGTATATCTTCAGAGGAGAACTCTCAAGACGAAAAAGCAAATAATTACCTAGAACAGTATGCCAAGTCAATATCATTCGAGAGTGGTTATGTTGTCGCACCGTTTCCGCTTAAGGAAAACGTAGCCGACCTTAGCGATAACTATCCAGTCGCGGCCAGACGGCTAATGGCACTCCAGGTCCAATTATCGACCAACTCCGAGCTAAGATGGTGGTACTGTAAGATTATCAACGACTACATAGCTAGTGATGTAATAGAAGTCGTGACAACCGACAATACGTCACTTTCGAAATACTATATGCCACATTCAGGAGTCTGGCGAGCCGAAAAAGCGAAACCGCTACGTATAGTATTCGATGCCTCCTCGAAAAAGAAAGGAGAACTATCTTTGAATGACGTAGTATTCAAAGGAGAGTCGTTTGTCAAGAAGATTCACGACATTCTCATTACAAGTAGATCAAGTAATATTATACTTATATGCGATATCGAAGCGGCATTTACGCAAATTCGACTTGACGAATCGCACAAAGATCTCTGCCGCTTTTTGTGGCTCAACGACGTTGATCGTCCAGCTGTCAGGAGCAACATAACCGAATACCGATTTAAAAGGTTACCCTTCGGAATAAATGCCTCTCCGAGCATCCTTAATATGGCGATTGTAACTTATTTGAAGTCGCAAAACGATCAACTGGCCGACGAAATGGTCGATAATCTGTACGTAGACAACATATTGTTGACAGCTTCAACACCTGAGGAAGCTCTGGCCAAGTACAGAAAATCAAAAGAAATGTTCGCCAAAATTGGAATGAACCTCAGAGAGTATGTCTCAAACAGTGAAGCTGTCAACAGAGGAATACCACCGTGTGACAGAGCTCCAGATGGAAAAATAAAACTGCTGGGAGTACGGTATGATACAGTGAAGGATGAGTTTTCCATTCAAACCGATGTGCAGTTCAAAGAAAGGTTGACGAAAAGAGACGTGGTCAGTCAACTTAATTCCATCTACGATCCATTGGGACTGGCTGCTCCGCTGCTAGTAAAGTTGAAGCATCTTATGAGAGAAATCTACTCTTGTAATGCGAACTGGAACGAGATAATACCAGAAGAACTTAGCGTTCGCTGGATAAGGACATGCGGCGCCATAAGCAATGCCGCCGCGAGCGTACCTCGCACCCTGGTAACCGGTCCAGTTCACACCTCACAATGCAGCCTATGGGCATTCTGTGACGCCAGTGAAATAGCGATGGCGACATCCTGCTACTTGAGGCATGATGACACATCAAAAGTTAGCTCTTTAGTGAGCGGAAAGACTAAACTAACTCCTAAAAAGAGTAAACAGACGATACCGAGGCTAGAATTACTAGCAATTCTTATGGGAGTACGACTCTGTAATAATATCTGTAATAACACTTTGAGTCTTATCAAAGAGGTGAATATTATTACAGATTCAAAGGTTGCCCTAGCGTGGATAAAATCTTCACGCAAATTGCCAGTATTTGTGGCAAACCAGAAGGAGAGAATTGATAATGTGGTGAAAATTCTCCGAAAGAAACACATTAAAGTGAATTTCTACCACGTCCCTACCGCAGAAAATCCTGCGGATGCGGGGACGAGAGGACTTTCGGCTACGAATTGGCCGAATCACAGTTGGTTACGCGGACCAAGGTGGTTAGAAAAAACACCTGAAAACTGGCCGCTGACACATATAGACTGCATCACGGAACAACAAGCCGATGAGTCAGATATGGAAGCACCTATAGCAGTTGTTGAAATAAGTGAAAACTGCCCAGCAAATAAAATCGAGAAAATAATCGATTTGAAAAGAATATCTCGATTGACAGTTGCCAAGAGAGTAGTAGCTCTCGTAGGAAAGGGCCTGCATAAATGGGTGCAGAGCACTAACAATAACAGGTCGATCAATATACAGACGACACTATTGCGCAAGTTCTCCGTTGGTTCTCCAATTACCGCATCAGACATTGCGGCAGCCGAGAGCGTAATAATTATCCAAGAACAGAGCGGATATAAAATAAACGATTTGCAAAAGCGCTATCCTCAGAAGAAGCTAAAAATGGACGAACTATGCATAATACGGTACGTCTCCAGGCTACAAAACGCCTGCATTCCTGAGGATACAAAATCACCTATTTTCATACCGTACAAATCGGATCTGGCCAAGTTAATTGTGGCTGACACTCATATAAAAAACGGGCATTGCGGCAAGGAACAGATTTTGACCTTAATCCGGCAAAGATTCTGGATACCGCGCCCATCAGCCATAATAAAGGCCTATACAAGGCAATGCGTGGTCTGTCGTAGATGTCATGGTTTACCATTTGCACTACCAGAAATGGCGCCATTGCCAAAAGATCGCGTGATTGTATCAAAAACATTCGAAAACGTCGGATGTGACTTCATGGGACCAATCGAGAGCGTGACCCGTGAAAAAATGTACGTTTGTTTATATACGTGCTTAACGACTAGGGCAGTACATCTAGAAGTCGTTGAAGACCTGACAACAGGTGCGTTTTTGAGCAGCTTTATTCGCTTCGTTTCGAGAAGAGGCGTTCCCAAATACGTCAGATCAGACTGTGGAACCAATTTCAAACTTGGTCAAAAAGTTATACAGAAGCTGTTCGAAGACGATGAAAACAGAGAGAATACAGTAATGTCTTACTGTGCCACAGAAGGCATAAAATGGGTGTTTAACCCACCTGGAGCCCCCTGGATGGGAGGTGTATGGGAGAGACTAGTAGGCTCGGTAAAAAGAGCGCTACAAAAGACTTTCGGTAGAAAAAGGCTGACTTTCGTACAACTTTGTACCGCAATGGCCAAAATAGAAGCAGTTCTAAATACAAGGCCGATAACGAAGATTCACAACAGTGATCTGAGTGAAATACCACTGAGGCCGATTGATTTTCTACGCGGAAACGTGCGATTTTCAATTCCATGTGGCCAACTTGAGTCAGAAGAGTTGGATCCATCCTATGATCCGGAGCTTATACAAACTGCGGCTCAAGTGAAGGAAGCACTGATGTTTTCGGAGACAACGTCTTCCAAATTCTGGGAAAATGGAGCCTCGATTACCTAACAGCACTAAGAGATTCCCAGACGAACAAGAGAGCACAGAGACGAAGTGTGCCTCGTCAGTTCCCACAGATAGGCGAAATAGTCCTCATAGAACAAGAACTCATACCGCGTGGAAATTGGTCATATGGCAGAATTGAAAATATTGTTCGAAGCGCAGACGGTCAAATACGAACTGTCAGAGTGCGGATGCCCAATCAGCATGTCCTGCAAAAGCCAATAAGCAAGTTATATCCTCTGGAACTGCGCAGTATTCCTGACACTCAATATCCTAATTCCGGCGCTGATGTACCAACCAATTGCCGACACCTCCACCGCGAACTGGTCCTCAGCGGCAAGCCAAAACGCGAGCGTATGAGGTCATAAAGGCATTCGGACGTAGCCTAGAAGAGGATCATATGGAAGAAACGTCGAATTCGACAGAAAACCATATCCACCACTGTAAAGATATGAAAAATTATCTTCCTCAGTATCATGGCCGAAATTCAAATTTCGTTGCTTTAATGTTTGTAATGTCATGCGTCATCAATTCAGCGATGGCGTATACAAGCTCTGGTGGCCGTATACAGTGTATCAACGGAGTAGTGAAAGTCGATATTCCGATTCACAAAAACTCAAGTGAAATATGTCTTGATAAAATTTGTCAAGAGTTTTCTAGCAAATTGGAAGAACAGCTGATCTATCTTCCTGTGTCACCACTAAATGCACGCACAAGAGTGACTTTGAAGTAGCGGCAAGCGGATAATATTACCGTAATATCCGAGGAATGCCACCCGCCAGACTTCTGCGCTTACGCTCAGAAGTTGCTGTCAAAGGGCCTGTTGGGTAACCCACATTGTTGGCCCGAAGGAGCAATCATCTCGGTTTTCATTATTATATATTTGGTCATGATATTAATACTCATGGCGACTACATGCGTATGGATAGCAACAAAGAAAATCTGCGTGAGCTCTCAGAATGTAGAGCATACAAACTCTATCCATGTACCGCTCGATGTATTCAATCCTAGACCACTGCGCAGTACGATTATTATTAGTTGCATAATAATGCTTTGCATCCAACCGACACTAATGTGTCACCATGGTTTTGTGCGACATACAGTAAACCTGGTATGCACACAACGGGAGAAATGCACCTATGAATACAACGAAGAAATCAGCTTTAACAGACTGAATTCAAATTTGTGTATTCAAATAAATCTTGGTAACAAGACCGTTGGAACGATAAAGCTTTTTTATCACCCTATAATGCTTACATGCGCTCAAGTATCGCAATATTTCACAAGAGATTCAGTCTCCAGAAAATACCAGACACAACGCTGTCCTGGGATGGGATCATGCTCCAGCGGTTACTGTGGAAAGTTCGATAGATACAAAGTAATTCCAGAGTTGAACCAAACTAGCATATACCCAGGATATGCAACATGCGCAATGTCGTCATGCTCCGGAATAATGTGTGGGTGTCTTCTACCCATGCCTTCCTGCTCATTCCACCGGTTTGTCCATATACCGCAAACGAAAACCGTTTATACGGTGGTATCATGTGAGGAGTGGACGCCAGTTGTTACGATAGACATCGAAACTACAATTCTTGGCAGAGTTAACAAGAGCAGGCATACGTTACAACCGTACGCCAAGCACGTGATTTCTGGCTTCGAAATGACAGTCATTTCAGTTCAAAAACCAGTATCAACGTATATGAACAGAAGATTCATTTTAAGTTCGGAAGACTCTTTTGTTATTCCCGAGAACTACAAGCTACCCGTAAAATGTGCTACGGAGGAAATAGCATCGAAAGATTTCAGTAAATGTGTTACTGATTTTCAATGCATATGTCAAGATACGCGATCTTTATCGGGTTGTCAGTGCCCCAAAGAATCAATCGCTCATATTCGATTGGGTGTATTCAACACGCTACCAATAAATACTCCCAGTACCGTAATACAGACCATGGATAAAGATCTTGTCATGTATTCTACGGAAGCTGAAGTGCTTGTGACTGTACAATCAAAAGCACTGATGAACACTAGCCAGTTCACAATCGACCAATCATGCGAGCTCGCGTTTGAAAAACTAGTTGGATGCTACGATTGCTTAGAAGGAGCACATCTGTATATATCGTGCAAAACTAAACTACCAACAAAGATGGTAATTCAGTGCGAAGAACAAGCATTTTCCCTAGAATGCGATAGCTCCAAGAAAGCTAGAGTTGTGAGCCTCCATTTTTCAAACGCGTTGGTACACAAACAGTGCCTAACAATTTGCGATGGCAAATCGGAAAGATTTTCCATCACTGGAACGCTGTTGTTCCACGAAAGGAGGGAGAATATAGATATATTGAGCAACAAGCAAATCTATGTATCAGAACCTCTACATTGGTTAAAAGATTTGAAATTCCCAGATATGAAACCAATTCTGAATGTAATCAGAGGAAAGTGGAGAATAGCGGCCGCGTCAGCAGTCGTGCTAACAATAATAATGGGCATAACCTACCTATGCGGCCCTCTTGCGGTCGCCGCCCTTGTGAGGTCACTGGCAATTATCACCCTGTGGGTAGGCAGAGGCATGTGCTACGTGCTACAGGCAGTGTGGGTGACCTTGACCTCTGTCGTGTCACTCATACGACGCGATCGACATGCTCAGTAATGAAATGCCGACGAGAGCATAATAATTTTCAATAAACACTGCACCTTCATGTAACTGAACTTGTATGATCAGTTATTCTCA